>CM043120.1:11793526-12152349 GCA_023701765.1 Hylyphantes graminicola
TTTTTTTACCAACTTTTATGCGATATAAAACTTGAAATAACAAATGTATTTCGAAAGATATCAGATCGTGAAAGTGTACTAGTATATAGCAAAAGTAGGTATTCTGAGTTTTATTTAAAATTAATAATTGGAGATTTTTAAGCTAAAGTTCGGAATCTGCAGATTCCAATATACCAGGAAGTGGTATAAGTATGTTAGTTTGGGCAGGAGGCAAAGTTCCTCATTTTAAAAAAATGACAATTTATGGGCAGTTGTTTATTGTTGTTTTAGTTAGGAACAAATACAAGACTCAAATGTTTTATATTTTCATTTATTTCAATGTATACCAAATAATTAGCCAAGCTTTCTTTTGGGTGTATTGTGAAAGCGATAAATAGCTTAACTAAGCAAACCATTTTTGCATAAGTTTCATCTTATCTCTTACCCCCCAGTCCCAAGCCCCAGATTTCAGGAAACCAAATCTCAGGAACGAAAACGTCCGCTGTCCACGACCCACCGAAATTTCTGTCAGCTTCCGCCTTCTGTTGCGATCGGAACTGAAGCGAAAAGATGAACTGTTTACGTCGCAGCCATGTTAGGCTTCGCTCTCTAATCGAATCTCTTTTATGGAATTTAATGAGATGCAATTAAATTATTCCTTTTCGAAGTCTCCGGGACCGTTCTTGACATTCGAAGATAGCCTTTTGATGTTCGAAATCTCTTGAGGGCGAGTAAAGGTTTAGGGGAGGATTTTAATAATTTATTCCTTGAGAGACAGTTTATTGGAACTTAGTGAAAGGTCGCGCGGACTGCTCAAAAGGGATTATCGAAGTCGTCAAGCGGAATTTGTAGTTTAGGGAATGGTGACAGCGATTGCGGACATTCATTTCCATGAGATGAGTTCGAATAGTTTTGAGGTTTGTCAGTGGAGTTGCAGAAATCAACTTGATCTTTAGATGTGTGCACATTGTATGAATAAAATGAAACAAATAACAGGGTGGATAATTATGAGTTTCATTTGATTTCATAAGGGTTATTTAACCCTTTCAGTCCCAAAAATATACTACACTGCAGAAACATCCGATATTCACAAAATAATCTTATTTTAGGTCAAAAATAAGAGTTCCTCAAGAAAACAATTCACTTTAATTTTTTATATGGTTTTTGAAATAATGTCAAAAAATTTTAACTGTGGAAAACAACAAAATAAAAATATATATATTACCTAAAAACACTTCGAGTTATATATTTTAAGGTGTCTGACCACATTATTAAAAAAAAATTAGTAATTATTTTAACCGAAATAGTTTAAATTGTGTTTTAAATATGTGGAACTGAAGTGAACTTCAAAAAAAAGTATAGTATGGTATGGTACATATATATTCGAGCTTGTGTGCTTGTTCAGAAAACCGCTTATAAGCTTTCGTCAACTAAAGTGGAACTAAAGTGAACTTTTCAAAAATCAGGTGTGACGCTTACTTGCTGTTTTCTAAATTAAAAAAAAATAGTAGTTCTGACTTCTATTGAGAATAATGTAAAATATTGTCTAATAGAACAAAGTGTAAAGAATTGAATTATATGTGTTTGGATGTCATAACGGACATAAACATTTGAGAAAAAATATTTATTCATATTGGCATCACTGGGACTGAAATTGTTAAAAGCTTATAATGTTCACGTTTATTAATAATAATTTTTATTTACCGGTACTGCTTTTTTGGCAGATTAAGACTTTTGAAGACTTGTCATATTCCCCAGATGCGAGAGCCTTTTATGTGCCACCACCTATACGACTCTCTATACCAATTTTGACGCTGATATTAACATGAACTAGTTATCTTTGAATTTTAAAGTATGCCGAAATTTAATTATGTTGAGATAACCGTAATCAAAAGGATTTTTTTACGTGCCACCATATGACATGCGTGACGACTAGTTTTACCACCAGAAAATTTGCCGACTCAGCCGGGGCTCGAACCCGCTTATGAAACTGGCACGCAACACTTCACAGCCACTGAGCCAACTAAATGCTTAAAAATATCCAATAAAGTGTTAAGTCTGTCAACTCAATTTTGATGCATGCTTAACCCTTTCCTTACTGAAGCCCCATTAAAACTCCTGAAAAACTAAGGATTCGATTATGTTATTCCTATTAAATATTACAAGAGAGCAAAAATCCTTCGTAGCGAAAGGGTTAAATAAAGATAAAAAAAACATTATGTTCGACGGTCTTAAAAATTAATACAACAATGTAATTGAATGGTCCATATTTTTCCTAATGAATATTGAATAGGTACTCGTTTTAGAAACTCAGCCGGATAAAGAAATTTAAACGATTTTTTATTTATCTACTAATAAAATTAAGAATGTGCAAAAGCACAGGCATCGGAAACTAGAAACTGTTAAGGCCATCATTTAAGAAAAGCGCCAATCCCTAGAAATTGACACATTTATAGATTTGTTATTATACTGACGATGTATTCTTAACTTGAAAAAAAAAATCGTCAATTAAGTTTTATATTTTTACAATGATGACCACATTTATATTTTCTTCGTTCATTCACGTCATTGTGTGATGGTTGTCCAACTCAAATTTAATATATTCTAGAATCCCCCGTTACAATCTCAATGCAACCAATAATAAGAGATTAAAAAGAAAAACAATGCAATGAATTGAACCGATCTTCTTCAGTTTGCATGGCAAACGACCCGAGATTCTTAATCGAACACCGGTTCGAATAAAATTGAAATCGATTCGGCTTGAATTAGAATACGCAAATATGGAGGGGAAACTGATAGTAAAACCGCATTTCGGTTCCATTAGAATTGCTTAGTTATTCACGAAGGAATGTAAATTGTTATATTAGAAATCTGATATCCGTTCCTGACTTTGGATTCGAAATCGGAACTTGTAATCAAATATTGTAAAGCTAAAAGTTTAGAAAAAGTCGATTTCAAATAATTAATGGGTTAGGTTCATGATAGAAAATGAAGATTCATTTGTTATGAGAGTTGGTCAAGACGTAAATAGCGTTTTCTTTAAATGTTATTCCCAAGGTCTTTATATTACAACTAAGGTGCCCAGACGTTAGACGTACATCATTTTGCATTATATTGCAGTTTGTTTTTCAACTATTTTTTTAGAAAAATTACCCAAATAAATATCCGCTTAATTTTTTATGGTTTTTCCTTAAAGATAGTAACGTAAAAAAATTGGATTTATCGAAATATTTATGATGAATTCATAATTTCATTTCCTCTCAGTGAATCCAATCTAGCCTGGCTAATTACAGTTGCCTTTTGAGACATATGATCAATTCAAAATAATTTCGTTTTGCATTTATGTTAGTACATAAATTATTTTAAACTTTGAGAACTGAAATGGTTGGATGGAAGAGGATCTTAAAATCTCTTTTCGGCTTTTGATTGCAGGTATCAGTCATTTATTTTTAACATATTTAGTCGACATTTAAAGCATACGATGTACTTACTATAGTATGATAAACTGTATGGAAATAAGAGGGCTACATTTTTTTTTCTAGGCAGCTGTTTCGAAACTGCCATACGTCAGTCTGAATGACTTACAACATATCGTCGGTCTAATGAAAAAACGAATGTGCCAAAACACAAAGATTTAAAACTGGATAAACTTAAGCCTCAAAGTTATTAAAAACAACCAATCTCTGGAATTTGCACAGACAAATTGTTTGAATACTTGATCAGTTGCAGTCTAATACTCTAGTCTACGCGGTTAAAGGCAAAAAAAACTTTTCTTAAAAAGGTCAATTTTTACAGATAAAACTGTTATAAGAAAATAGAAGTATTTTTCTGTAAATATATGATACTTTCTGTAAAATGTACAGAATTTTTGACAATGTAGAGTATTTTTTTTTCTTTCTAGGTGCTATTGGTGGGCTTTAAATCTTGATAGTATTGGTTTAGCCCACTGTTTTCAATATCCAATTCCTAATTTTCCTCAAACACAATTTTACCTTCGGATACATCCATCCATACCATACCATACCAATATATATATATATATATATATATATATATATATATATATATATAATATATATATATATATATATATATATATATATATATATATATATTATAGTGTATGGCACACACTGACGATATCGTATTTACTATTGTATAATATACAGTATGGATATATGTTTTTCCTTCTAGGCTGTTGTTTCGGAAGCGACTATATAGTCAGCCCGGGTGAGAAATGCAAAATCAATGTTGCCACTCGCTAAACACGTCGTGAAATATCCATTAACGCACCACTCACATTTTCAGTCTTTATTTATATAGCACGTTATACATTTACTATTGTATAATAAACAGTATTGAAGTATGACGGCTATATCATTCTTTCAAGGCAGTCGTTTCAAAACTTCTACGTGTCAGTCTGAACAACATAACATATCGTCGGTCAAATAATAAAACCACGAATGTGCCAAAACACAGAGACAGGTTAACTGGATACTGCTAATCCCACTTAATATCGAAAACCGTAAATCTCTATAATTTGCACATTTGCAGTTTTATCTTCGGACCGACGATATGTATAGATATATATGTATATGTCATATACCGACAATATCGTATTTACTATTGTATAATAAACAGTATGGAAATATGACGGCGGTATCTTTCCTTCTACATAGTTGTTTCGGAAGCCACTATATGTCAGTCCGGGTGAGGAATGCGAAATCAATGTTGCCACGCGCTAAACACGTCGTGAAATATCCATTAACGCACCACTCGTTCGTTAAGACTGGCGAAAACAGATCAAAACAGAAACAAAGGGAAAATAGGAAGAGGGAGAAAAAAACATTGGGGACACCTTATCACAAAATCAATCGGCTCCGACGACAGGGATCTTAAAGAATTAACAGTTTTATTTGGTTTAAAGTTTGTTAAAAAATAAGGAAAGTGATTGTTAGAGATTAAATTTTAATTATTTGAAGAGGGTTTTTTTTATCAAGCGTTTGGTAGTTGCTTAAACTGGAAAAAGCAATAGACTCTTGCACGAAACACTTGCAGAAAGTCACAAGGTTGGTTGGTTGGTAGACATATATTCAGGATCGTGTGCTTGGTCAGAGACCCGCTTGTAAACTTTCGTCAAGTAAGAGACACAACACACACTAGTTAGATCTATCCACTAGTGGATCCATCTAATTTTTAGAGACAGAGGCCAACTTGAGGATCCCCAGAATTGACTTGTCACCCCCAGAGGTATTGATTTGGTATGGGAACTTGGAGGAAATCACAGACACATGCACATTTTTGACGCATAAAAATAAGTTTGTTGCAGATGATGTAACTCTCCAGTTTTCAATTTTGCCTTTCCAGCGAATTCATTGGTTGTTTCGATTTCACTCTCAAAATGAGCGTTTTTCCGTCTGCAATTTTTCTAATTTTTTAGTTCTTCACATGCTACTTATTTGTGGTTCTGCTTTTTATTAAACTGTATCGGTTTTAATTCGATTAAATTTCAAGCGTACAAAGCGTTACCAGTTGCTATAAAACTTTTGACTAGATGAGAATTTGCCTCATGTTCAAAGAAATTAAGAGAAACTGTGGGACAGCAATTAAATGCGATTTACGAACTGAAAAAGCCTAGTTCTATTGAAAAATTGGTTTGTACACAACATTCTTATCAGTCAGGTAAGAAAATATTGTGAAACGAAATTCCAGAAACAAAAATGAAAACGAAACTGCTGCAACTGTTGCCACTCACGTCGTGAAATATGCCAATTGGTTATTCAAAAATTGCGCCAAAGTTTTCTGCTCAAATTGCTAGAATCTATCCATAACTTCTTTTGAAAAACATTGAAGAATGTGACTTTTGAAGTTGGGGCCATAATTTTATTTGTTTCTCAGAGTTTTAAATTATATTTTTTTCAGTGAAATAACGAGAAGAATCTATAACTAGTAGTAACAAACAAGGTAAAAGCTACATTTCAAGAACACGACACAACATTCCAAACGCAGCTGCGTTCGAGGTTATTAGGAAATCCGAAAACGATTTCGAATTGTCACGGGTTTCGCTTTATAGTATCTGGCAACAACGATATGTTTTAGAATACGGTTTTTGGCAACGGAATCGATAATTCGAAAAGCAGACGACTTTTAAGGGCTTTTCCGTGTAAGGTAAATAAGTAGAATTTTTAAAAGCGATAGAAGGGAAAAAATGGCGATGATCTGTTTCAGTGATGATGATCATTAGAGTTCTCGAAAGCGAATTTTAACGTTGGGTAATAAATTTGTCGGAATTTACAGCGTTTAAGTTTTTTTTTTATATCAATCGTTTAAAGATATTGAATGATTTTAGAACGATGTTTGCGTTGATGACTACGCATCAAATTGATTGCCCTTTTTTCAGGACTTCTATTTTTAACACTTTGGTTCGTGTGACGCCATAGCACGTCATCGAATCATTATCCTAAAATCGCGTGATGAGACAATTTTATTTAACGTTATGATTTTTAACGAATAGGGTCACGTGGGGTAAAATAGGTTTAAAAAAAAACAGTAAATTTTGCTTTCAAACCTTCAGAGCAATAAAAATATCAATTTTACCAGTGTAAAAAAATATTTAGGATATGCAGATGAATATTTCTTATGACTCTAAAGTAAAACAAATAAGCTTGATGTTTTGTAGTTTCAGAGATTTAGTAATGCCAATATGCTTTACGTAAATACATTATGCGTGGGAATTATTTTTGAATGAATTAGTACGATATTTTTTTTCACGTAATTATAAAAAATAGTGTATGCAACGCTTGATGACGACACACTATTTTCCCATAAAAAAAAATTAAACAACTGAATAAAGCCGTCGGTTAAAATAAAAAATCGCGGCCGGATATTTTACGCCAAATCTGGGATCGCTCGTTTTTGCCTCGCTTTTGAAATAAAACCTACTCGTTTAAAAAAATATCACTTAACACACTTGTTGCATAAATAACCATTTTCTACCTGGAATGTTAAATAAATAATAAGGTCCAAAACACATTCGTCCGCTTGATTACGACATACTATGTTCCCATATAAAAAATTTTTAAACAGCTAAATAAAGCCTTCGGTTAAAATAAAGAATCGTGGCCGGATATTTTATGCCAAGTCTGGGAACCCCGACTTATGGGTATTATGGCAACCTTTAGCGAAATTAGCAATGGGAATGTTTCTTATCATGTCACGTTCTCCATACTGCGGTCATTCATCGGTTGTCTCAGCACGTACGAGGATTGTTGTTATTCGATCTGGCGATATTCTTGAAAAGATGCCAAATCTGGCCATGATTCTTTAGTTTTACCAGCCTCCATATTTACTTCCAAGATAAAATAACCAAATAAAATAAATTTAACAAGCACATTTCGAAATCTTGTAACGGTCTCCATACACACCAAATTAAGTAACTGCGTAAATATAAATCAATATCCCCATAAACTACGTAGCACTTTAAAAATATCAAAACTACAACTTTAATTTAAATAAAATGCTAACATTCAAATAATTAAAAAAAAAATACTCCTGCATAAATTTAATAATATTATTTTAACTCTAGGCACATATATCATTCATAACTTTAAAGTTAATTAGTTTATAGAGACACGTGTTCTAATTACAGTAAACGTATTCCCAGCGCAATTATAAAAACGCGCCAGTTTTTTTTACAACTCTTAGTTTACTTGTGCAATATAATTTATGCCCCTGGGGTTTAGTGCCAGTTATTTTGCGGATATAATATAAAAAACGAAAGACAACGGGATTTTTTTTCCCGCGCTTTTTATCAGGAGATTTCGTTCTTTCCTTCCCCCTACTCAATTAGAGTATGGAATTAGGACTAATGTGATGAAAAACTTGGGAGTGGAATAAAAGTATATTTAAGATTTTTATTTCAGGAAATCAAATGCAAATCCGACTATTGAGATCTTTTAAGGCTAAATTATATTGTGGATGCTCGAACAAACACATACAGTTTTAACGGCGCCATGATAGTTTGCTTTTAAAATTAACTTACAAGTCAATGTTTAATGACGCCAAATATACTTTTAAAAAAGTTTGTCAAGACAAGGCGAAACTGCCGTTCACATTTACAAACTCAAATATATCCACGCTAGATGGCGCTGATTTACTACTACGTTACTATCAGTCACCTAGATTATAACACTTAAGGGGTCACAGGAGTCTTAAAAATGTGCAAAGAAGGAACTACAAAGCATAGTTTGATCTTTCATGTAATTTTTTAACTACTCAATATACAAGTATAATTTTTTATATGTAATTCTACAAGATTTTTTTAATATGAAACAAATTTTAAAATTTATGAAACTTTAGCCAAAACTAAAATAAATAATATTAAACATAAAGCTATTTGAACACATTGTGATTAGGCTTGTGCGGCAAATTGTGAGGTCAAAATTGAAGACATGACCAAGAAAATGACTTTATAGTGTACAAATATGTACAAACAAAGACAAATACCTAAATTCTCAGCTCAATTTTGATTAGAAATTATTTTTAGAAATTTTTTAAATCAAAATTTAAAAAATTTTATATATCTTTTTAGAAAAAAGTCCTTAAAATAATTTCTAATTAAAATTGAGCTGAGAATTTAGGTATTTGTCTTTGTTTGTACATATTTGTACACTATAAAGTCATTTTCTTGGTCATTTCTTCAATTTTGACCACACAATTTGCCGCGCAAGCCTAATCACAATGTGTTCAAATAGCTTTATGTTTAATATTATTTTTTTTTAGTTTTGGCTAAAGTTTCATAAATTTTAAAATTTGTTTCATTTTAAATAAATCTTGTAGAATTACATATAAAAAATTATACTTGTATATTGAGTAGTTAAAAAATGACATGAAAGATCAAACTATGCTTTGTAGTTCCTTCTTTGCACATTTTTAAGATTCCTGTGACCCCTTAATAGGCGCGTTTACATGAGCCATCGAATCCATGGATTGAAGAGCAAACTCAGCAATTTTTCCCTCTTGGGGATTTTCTCCCAGACAGAACTGGAATTGCAGGGTCCATTGGGAGGGGTCTCGCAAACCCTCAAATTAAGGAGGGTTTGATGTTTCATACCATGGATTCGGCTACAGACTATCATTTGCTTAGAAATCCTTCTCGACCTCTTTTTCACCTAATGGGTATTTTTTGATTCCATTGATTCGATGGCTCATGTAAACGCTCCTAGTGTAGTATATAAGCCGAAACAGCTTGATTTTCAGGTCTCTAATCTTTAATCAAAGAGAGAAGCCCAGAACTAAGAGCCATTTTCTTGTGGCGACTCCCGCTACCAATTTTGAAGCGTAAATTACAATGAATCTGAGTCTCTGTGGATGTTAAAAAATGCCGATATTTTAATTTTGCCGAGAGAACCCAAGCCAAAATAAGCCTTCCAGGGATCTTTTACATGCCACATAGTCATATGACATGCGTGTCCAAGATTTTCCCAGTCACACCTAAGTAGGATAGACTTTTCAGGAATCAAGAATTGTAGAAAAATTGCCTGCAAGGCCTAGTTTAAAATCAAAATTTCTTTATATATACATACACTCCAGAGAGGAAAAAATATGGAAAATGGGATTTTAAAAAAAAGAATGATATTTTCTTTCCCTACTTAAAAGGGGGGGGGGAGTAGAGGGTATTAAATTGGTCTTCTTAATACTTCCGTATGAATTAAGATGGCGATGAAGATGAAAAGCCGAGAAGTCGAGTTAATATTTCGGCTTTTAGAGAATATACAGGGTGGGGCAAATAACAGTGAGCCCAACGTGGAGATAAGAATAAGACAGAAATGCTGCCAAGTCAAAAACCAATACAAAAACAGGTTTGCTAACTGAAGCTATTGATAGCTTCAATATTAAGCCCAAACAAACGCTTGGCGACTTATTTGTGGCAACTAAGCTATAGTTTGAGAAGCTAGTTGAAATGAAATATAAACAAGGTTTGTAGAGCTGATTAGGAAAAGTTCCCACTAGTGATTATTTCTGTCGTTATTTATCCTAGAGAACCAGACCTTTTTGTTTTTGTTAACACAAAACATTCCAAATTGATTGCAAGACACAAAGTTTGCATTATGGGGCGTCTTCATACAATACGAACTAAGATCTGAACTCGCCACTAGTCTATGAGTAGCGCTAATGTGAAGCTAATCCGATCCAACCAATGCAAAAACAGGTTTCAGGCGGCTTCAAGAGTTTTTCTCGCCAAGCATTTCAACGTATTCCTATCTCTAGACCGGGGCCACTTTTATTTGCCTCAACCAGTACTTCCGTATGAATTAAGACGGCAATGAAGATGAAAGGCTGAGAAGGTCGAGTTAATATTTCGGCCTTTTAGAGAATATACTTCTTTATTAGATTTGACGCAGAAGACTTATTTTCTTAAATTCAGAAAACAAATTACGGGGAAAATGCGGCAAAACAAAAACAGTCAACAAAATAAAAAGAATGTATTTGGTGAAAAAAAATTAAGTAGGGTTTTTTTCTGGCCTTTTTTATATCATCAGTTAATGTCAATTCATGGTGTTACAATTCGAAAAAGGAACTTCCTGTGATGTTACACTTCTTTTTTTCAATGCTTTTTTTTTCATTTAAGTATAAGTAGGTCCTTACTTTTTCTTTTGCTAGTTTGGGACTACATTTCCTGATTAAAAAGTTTTTTAGCTAAAGAAAAAAATTATGTTTAATTAGCAAATTAATCAGGAACGTACCTTCGACTTCTAATTTAGAGTATTTGTATGCATTAGGGCACGGGATTTTCTGAAGTCTATCAAATAAAAGCCAATCAAATAAATGAAAAATAAGCCATTTTACAATGATTTTTATGAATTATTTAAGTATTTATTTTGCACAAAAAATATATATGCTTGTTATTTTTGGGTTTGAACTGTACTTAATTTAATATTGGAAGGTATTTAACAATACATTCAAGTACCCTATTCGTCACACCAAAGTGGGATAGACTTTTCAGGAATCAAGAATTGTAGAAAAATTGCCTTCAAGGCCTAGTTTAAAATCAAAATTTCTTTATTTATACATACACTCCAGAGAGGAAAAAAATATGGAAAATGGGATTTTAAAAAAAAAGGATATTTTCTTTCCCTACTTAAAAAGGGGGGGGGGGGAGTAGAGGGTATTAAATTGGCCTCCTTAAGACTTCCGTATGAATTAAGATGGCGATGAAGATGAAAAGCTGAGAAGTCGAGTTAATATTTAAGCTTTTAGAGAATTTCAGGGTGAGGCAAATAAAAGTGGCCCCAACGTGGAGATAAGAATACGACAGAAATGTTGCCAAGTCAAAAACCAATACAAAAACAGGTTTGCTAACTGGAGCTATTGATCGCTTCAATATTAAGCCCAATCAAACGCTGGGCGAATTATTTGCCGGCAACTACGCTATGGCTTGAGAAGCTAGTTGAAATGAAATATAAACAATGTATGTAGAGCTGATTAAGAAAAGCTTCCACTAGTGATTATTTCGGTCGTTATTTATCCTAGAGAATCAGACCTTTTTGTTTTCGTTAATACAAAATATTCTAAATTGATTGCAAGACACAAAATTTGCATTATGTGTCGTCTTCATACAATACGAACTAAGATCTGAACTCGCCACTAGTCTATGTTTAGCTCTAATGCAGTGGTTCCCAACCTGGGGGCGATCGCCCCCAAGTGGGCGATTTGTGTTATCAAGGGGGCAATAAATAGTTTGGGGGCGATAGGGGGCGATGAATATTCAAAGGGGAGGGGGGAATTAAAATATACTACTGTACTATAGCACATTAAAACCATTCTAATTTTTTTTAATCGCCGAGACAAGTTTCAAACTGACATCTTACAAGATTTGAGGATTTGACCAAGTTAGAAAGTCCCGATTATATTGTTGATCCATTCCCTTTTGAATCTGTGGGTTGTGGATAACCTTGATTGCAGACGGAGTGTTTGTAGATCTGAAGTATGACTGTGAGGCGAAACTAATTTCAAGCAGAGAGGTTATGAGTTAGCCTGCGTGAACCTGAATTACACTGATTCTTAACTGTGGTAAAAAGCTGAACTTCCTCTCATCTCGTTCCATCAATATACTTAGTTTAAAAAACGGGTTATTTTTGTTATCCAGCTCCTCACTAAACAAAGAAATCAATTGGAAATTTCCCTCAAAGACTTGCGCATGAACTTGAAAAGATAGAATTAAAACGGGTTTTGAACATTCAATTTTTTTCTTTAATTTTTATTGCCAACTTAATCAACAATTATTTCACTTTCATTCTTTGAAAAAATCTACATAAAAATAGAAAAAGATTTTTTTCGATTTCATTTAATGGCAGTAAGTGTTTGAAATTATAAAATTGCTTTATTAGTTACACTTTAACTGAAATTATAATTGGGAAAATTATAAAAATTAACGGGGGGCGATACGTGTCAGTCAACTTAAAGAAGGGGGCGATATTACAGAAAAGGTTGGGAACCACTGCTCTAATGTGAAGCCAATCCGATCCAACCAATGCAAAAACAGGTTTCAGGCGGCTTCAAGAGTTTTTCTCACCAAGCATTTCAACGTATTCCTATCTCTAGACCGGGGCCACTTTTATTTGCCTCACCCAGTACTTCCGTATGAATTAAGACGGCAATGAAGATGAAAGGCTGAGAAGTCGAGTTAATATTTCGGCTTTTTAGAGAGTATACTTCTTTATTAGATTTGACGCAGAAGACTTTCTTAAATTTAGAAAACAAATTACGGGGAAAATGCGGCAAACAAAAACAGTCAACAAAATGAAAAGAATTTATTCGGTGAAAAAAAAGACAAAATAAAAATTTAAGCCGTTTTTTTCGGCATTTTTTATATCATCAGTTAATGTCAATTCATGGTGTTACAATTCGAAAAAGGAACTTCCTGTGATGTTACACTTTTTTTTTCTTCAATGATTTTTTTTAATTTAAGGATAAGTAGGCCCTTACTTTTTCTTTTGCTAGTTTGGGACTACATTTCCTGATTAAAAAGTTTTTTAGCTAAAGAAAAAATTATGTTTAATTAGCAAATTAATCAGGAATGTACCTTCGACTTCTAATTTAGAGCATTTGTATGCATTAGGGCACGGGATTTTCTGAAATCTATCAAATAAAAGCCGCCTTTTCTTACTATTTAATCTTGGTCAGAGGATGTTTTAATCTTTTCGGGGAGACATTAATTATCGAGATAACATATAATTCTGATTATTGGGGAAATAAATAATCTGATTAAGGTTATTTATGAAATAAACTATCTGCATTTTATTAACATTTATTACAATACATAATAAAGTACGTACGATTTTTTTTAATTACTGGGGTATGGTATTTGATTGCCTCTAAAAGATTTGGAAAAATTATTTTTTTTGTTTGTTGGTGTATTTCTAGTTGGTAAATTGTCATTGATTGATTCGTTTCTATAAGAAGAAAATAATAATAAAAGTTTGTTGAACAGACGAATCTTTTGTGGCAAAAGGGAAAGCATAAAAAAATAAAAATTTGGTACTTATTCATATAAATATCAACACTAAAACCACTATCAACCTAGCAGCAAACTGGTGGCGTATTTTAACTTTAAGGTTAAATAAATTCATCTTTTGATTAGAAGAACTTTTTTATCTTCGAAATCAATCAAACGACATATTAAAGAAAGAGACATCAATATTTCCAACTTATTCGTCATATTTGAACATTTATATTAAACTTGACTTGAACATTTAAATAAATATGTGCAAACTGAGCGTGGGTACACTCTTAAAACAAAAGAGTGAAATCCACTCCAGTTGGAGAAGTGCATTTTCGACACTGGAAAGGATTGAATATTAGCTCAGGCTGAGTTGAAATCACTCGTTTGGAGGGATCCTGTCGTTGGTTTAACACACAAAGAATCCACTCCTTCCGGGTAAGTGCATTTTCCAGTCTGGAGGAGTGGAATTAACTCAGACTGAGTTCAAATCCACTCTCTTGTTTTAAGAGTGTAGCTCTATAATTATGAGAACCGGTATATAAATGTATGTTTAACCACCAATAAATCTAAAATGGACATTTTCCTGAAATTTCAAAACAGAAATATACCCCTTTCTTTCGTTATTCACATATTTCTCGAAATATTTTTTTTCTTTAGTAAGGTTGGTTTAGATGGTCGGATTTTAACATGATTAAAAAGTTTAAGTTTAGAATCGGAATTTAGAAGATATTTTTATTTTTCGGAAGAACATGAATCATTCGCGGTAGAATGGTTAATGATATCAGAGAAACATGAAATGTTTTAAAATAAAAATGCACTTTCCAATTCTGATTGTATATTAGATTTAATAATTTTTGAAAAATGGATTGCAAAATAAATTTGTGAAATAATTGAAAAAATGTAGGGTAGACTAACCAGAGAATGAACGCTTAAGCACTATTTCTTTGGAAAAAATTTATACATTTTAAGAAAATATAGCTTCTGGTTTATGACAATGTGAACACATTTGTCATTATATGTTAATTCTACAATAAAAGGGAGGTGACTTAATATTGCATTGCTTTAGGTCTTTTGGGGGTCCAAATAAAAAGTAGTACAAAAGCCAAGTGAATGAACAGTTCTTTTACCAGTGAATTAACACAAAAATGTTCAGTCAATAAACAAGTTGGATTTTAATTAACGACCAGGACAACCAATCAGATGTCAGATAGCTTCCTACGAGATGGGAGGAAGTCAGTGTTGCCAATCCATCCAGTGGAATGATTTTTAATAATTATTTTTTAAATGTATTTACCAACTGTTCAATAATGCGTGCCCAAGAATTTCCAATCCTGAAAATCCGACGACTCAGGCGGGACTCAAAACCGCGCGATCTAGTTCTTATGAGGCGGACATGTTAAACATTTAGGTCATTGAGCCTCTTAATTTCATAATGTTAAAAGAGAAAAATTGTTTAAAGTTTCAGTTTTGTAACAGTAAGAAAAAAATGTACATAAAAGTTACCGTATACTTCGTTTTACTTATTTAATAATTATTGGCTATTATAATTGAATTAACAATTTTTATTATTTTTATAGGGTAGACTAACCAGTGAATGAACGTTTAAGTCGCTGCGTTCGCCAGTGAATGAACACCAAGATATAATGACCAGGACAACCAACCATATGTCATATAGCTTCCTACTACATGGGAGGAAGTCAGTGTTGCCAAACCATCTAGTGGAATGATTTTCAATAACTATTTTTAAATTACATTTACCAAATGTTTATTCACTGGGGCCTGTTCACTCACTGGTCAGTCTACCCTATTCTGATAAAAACGTCATTGTTGAATAAAAGAACATTTCCTTCACAAAATTCCAAATTAAGTCCCGAATAACGCACTTGTCTCACAATCTTTAGAAGGATCCCCCCTAAAACGTTGTTTTGATCCTTTTTTAATTGTCTATTTTTAGACTCGAGCTCCCTTTTTGCTTCGCCCGTCCAATTAAGCCAATAAAAGTTGCTCAAACAATTTTTATTGTTATCAATGATATTGGTTTGAAAAAGGCGTTTATGACATTTTCAGCAAAAATGAATTTCCAAACACTGCTAAAATTTTTGTGCTTAGTTTCACCATAATAATGGTTCCTAGCAGCTGCAAAGGCTCTGTGGTGAAATGTTTCGTAATATTTTCGTATTCGACTGAATTTTTCTATGGTTTTGTCTCAAAACCTGAACTCTGTTTCAAATGTACTTCCTATCCTTCTCTAGAGGCGCGTTTACATGAACCATCAAATCCATGGAATGCCAAAATCCCCATTAGGGGAAACGGGAAGAGAGGTCGAGCAGGATTTCTAACCGAAATGATTGTCTGTGGCCGAATCCATGGTAAGAAACATCAAACCCCCCTTCTTTGGAAGGTTTGCGAAACCCCCAATGAATCCTGCAATTCCGGTTCTATCTGGGAGAAGATACCCAAGAGGGAAAAATTGCTGAGTGTGCTCTTCAATCCATGGATTCGAGGTTAGGTTAGGTTAGGTTAGGTTTGAAATATCGTCTCCCTAGAGCGACACGTTGGCGACGGGCGTCGTATTTTAGAACCACGGTCAAGTGACGAGCCGACGCCTGAATAGGCACCCAATGAAATCGTTAAGGGCACCATCGTACGCAGCGTTAAGAGTTCGAAGGATATTTACGTGCACTCCTTTACACGGGATATTATTCGTCGGACATTTTTGGCTGCACGGGCCGTTTATAGGTCGGCAGTTATTATGGCGATGCCAGGACCCGAACCTGGGATCTTTCGCATGCTAGGCGAGTCACAGCCTACTCAAATACTGAGGCCAAAGAAGCTCTCCTAAACACGCTCGGGGACGGAATTTTTGACGTTATAGTTCCGAGTGACGTTGTTCCGAAAGTAAAGATAACCGGTCTCGAAACCTGTTCGGAAACACTCGTTCACGGCTGACCTCATTTTTAGGGTTCCGAATGCATCAGAACTAGTTTCTCAATCCTCGGCACTCGCAATCGTGACGTCAAAAATTCCGTCTAGCTTATGTTTGGGAAAGCTTTTCCGGCCTTGTTATTGAAGTTGGCCAAACGACTGGGCTCCCCAGCCCCTCATGGATTCGAGGGCTCATGTAACAGCGCCTTATGGGTCAAACCAGGCATCTTTGTCAAACTGAGCTGAAAGCTAGCCAACTACCGGTCATCTTAGCCCCACACCAAAATCCTTATCTCCCTCCCAACTGTACAGCCTTCTCGACCATTAACAACTGCTCATCTCAAAAAAAAGTATCCAGCTGAATACTGAACTAAGTTCTCCTTCTGTTCCGCTTGAACCCATGCACTCTTAAAACAAACGAGCTATTTTAACTCAGTCTGAATTAATTTTCACTAATTCCAGTGTCGAAAATGCCCTTCCCCCATATTAGTGGATTTCACGTCTTTGTTTAGTCAAACTTTCGACAAGATCACTCCAAACGAGTAATTCTGTCATAGTTAATTTTCACGCCTTCCCAGTGTCAAAAATACACTTCTCCTACAGGAGTGGATTTCACTCTTTTGATTTAAGAGTGTGCAAACACGAAGCCGTATTTATTGTTTTGAGCTGTAACAGTGTTTTGTGTTCCGGACATAATGCCGACAGGCGAAATTCCGACAGGCCATATTCCCGATTGAGACAAAACCGTACAAGGTCGAAAACCAGACAAATAATTGTTGCTGATCGTTCACTCTTAAAAGAGAAGAGTGAAATCCACTCCTATAGAAGTGCATTTTGATACTGGAAAAGCGTGAAAATTAACTAAGACTCAGTTAAAATTACTCGTTTGGAGTGATCCTGTCGGAACAAAACAAAGGAGTGAAATCCATTCCTATAGGAGAAGTGCATTTTCGACACTGGAAAGGAGTGAAAATTAGACTGAGTTATAATCGCCAGTTTGTTTTAAGAGTGTAAACGCGAATTAGCTTAATTAATTTTAATGATTATTATTTTTATCTATTAATTATCTTTTGTGATAAAGTTTTTGCTGACTGGTTAATGTGTAGTCGTAAGAAATAAACACTTGTTGTTTTTGTTTATGAACTGAATTATCTTCATCTGGGGAAAAGGTGGTTCATTTGAAGGTTGGCTTCCGTACTTTATTTACGTAAATTACAATTATATTATTGCCGTTATGCTTTGAGTATTTCGGGACAATTAAATTACTAATTTTTGCATTTGGGATTGTTTAATTCACGCCTTTTCCCGGGGTGTACTTTCTTTTTCTGTGACAGTGGAAATTCTTTTTGTGCGTCTTACTTGACGAAGACTTATAAGCGGGTCTCTGATCAAGCACACAAGCCGGAATATATACCACACAAGCCGGAATATTATAAGTACCTACCCTACCCATCCTTACACTTTTGTTAAGTTAGCCGAGTAGATCTCACAGCCCAGTAATGCATTAAGTAATTGATTGAAATGTAAATTGTTCCGATTAACTCCAAATATCCGAATTATCCAAATGTGTGTTTTTCTATTAACTCCAATTGTCCGAACTCCGGATATCTTGTGACGTCCCAATTGCTTAGGCTAATTGGAGTTCTGTTGTATATATAGTTCAAATTTAATGACTTGTTTCATTGATATCCGGAATCTTTGTCTTTATTGATACTGGAAAATAGATATTTCTAGAACTTTCTGGCAATTACTGCTCGTCCATTGCTTTCGGATTACTTTTTCCCCCTCTCCCTTATTTACTCGGCCCTTAACACCGATCAGAGAATTGCCTTTTGTTAAGGGCGGGGGGCTAAAATTACCAAATCCTACCTCTAAAACATACAGGGATTCTCTTTAAAATCTAAGATTTTGGTCTACAATTGGGGTCTTGACTTGGGCTTCTGATATTTCTGCATTACTCGTGACTAAAGATGAACTGATTTTTTTTTTCAAAATATCTAAAATGATGGAGCTTGACAAAAACAGGATAACCTAAAAATTAACTAAGACATACAAATACTATAAATCGGAAACCAAAAACAGAATACTTTTATCTACATTTGGGGTCCTCGTTTCTGACTTTTCTGTTTCAAGAGTGACTAAAAATGAACTGAATTTTCGCTCAAAAACCTAAAGTGAGGGAAATTGACCACAACATGATAACTAAACTGTTAACTGAGATATACAAATTCTGTTAATCGGAAACCAGAAAATAATATGTGTGTAAGGTCAAGAGCCACTCTTAGATATGTGTCACAAATATATTAAATGCTCCATTACCATTTAAAGTAAACAAATTAAATTCAGATTATAAAAATAGCTGTAACTCAATTTCAAATACTCACGAAATCAATTGAATGCAAGATATGACTTTCATCAAGGTCCAAAACATTCACGTACTTTTTAAGCACATGTAAAAGAAATTTGAAGCACTAGTTTTAACGAAAATGCGCAATAAAATAAAAAAAACATAAAAATCTTGTTTTGAGTAGCAACAAAACATATTTTAACACGTTGGCTGCGGCGATAGAGATTAAAAATTGGCATCGATAGAGGCTGGTGTGAAGTAGAAGAACAGGCTGTTTTTCAAACCAATTCGTTACAATAGAAATGAACTATCTGTTCTTCATTTCCAAAAAAGTGAAAATCTTAGTTCGAGGTCGTAAAATTACAAGGGTTGGTTGAATTAACGTCGATAACTAAAGCTACACGACAGATAGTCGTAAAAATTCGAGGAAATGTTCCTGGCCTTTTCCGATCGGATAATTCATCAACTGTCACTAATCATTGAATTGAAAGCCAATAACCAGATTTGTTTAAGACTACGTGATTAACTTACTATGAAATCATCAATAAAGTTTCATAATTCATAGTTTTTTGGGTGGTTTTTTGCTTAAAAAAATTACAAAAAATAAAACAGGCCATTTGCAATTTTTTATAGCTAGACAGTTCAATAAAAAACTAAACCTCATGAAGTATGCCTGGTCGCCATTTACTTGAAACGAAAGATTTAATTTCCTCGTAATTTAAAATTGAATGTACTCTTTCAAATCCTCAATTATTATTCCAAGCACAGTGGGATCGGTTGCAAAAGTGTAAAATCTAATATTCTACTTTCAATATATCGTCAAATTAATCATCAAATAACCTTAAATTTGCTTGCGGTGAGCCCGGGAATGGACGCGCAGGGTGTAGCATAATCAAGGATTTTTTTTTAGAACTAATATTCTTATATGTTACTTATATTTTCAAAGTTCTCCAAACGTTTGGAAGTGGTTATAAAGTCACTCGATCATTTTATGTTCTAAATTTATCTACTTCAGAGATACCCCTAAAAATAATCACCATCAAAATGTGTCGTCAGTAGCCCGCGCCTGCTCAAGTGTTAACATAATTCAAATAGGTGACAAATTACACAAAAACTGTATAAGCTTTAAAATCTATAAACGGAAATTCATCCGTCACATCTGTGATTATTAGATCAATTAAATATCATACAAAAGGGTAGATGAAAGAGCTAAATCGTGTAGTTTGTGTAACCACCATCACGTTTATCAAGTTTACAAACGAACTTGAACTCTTAAGAACGGTTGGCGAAAGGGTACTATGAATTTTATCAGAATGTGCTGTTATCGATGAATCGGAAAAACAAGACGCGCTGGCGCGTCCTCAGCATCCGAAGTGTTAAAGGGAATTTTTTAAGAAAGTAATTACTTAATTCCTAATTAAATTTAACTCTTTTAATGCGTCAAAAAACAAAAGTATATTATCCATACTATATTTAATGTTTTATTTAAAATTAACATACATTTTTTTAAGTGTATTTACTTTAGGCACTTGTTAAGTAATATATATTTATATATGTCAGGTCTATACAGTGTAACAGTGCTAAAAAAAAAATCGATTTACATTAGAAAAAAATGTTCGTTGATTAATGTAGCCAAGTAAGTGCATTTAAACTAATCATCAAAAAAATCGAAAGGTCAAATTTGACCAAAGTTGTGTTTTTAAGGTTAGGTTAGGTTTAAATTATCGTTGCACTAGAGCTACACCAGGGCTATTGGCGACGGGCGTCGTATTTTAGAACCACAGTCAAGTGACGAGCCGACACCTGAATAGGCACCCAACGCAACCGTTAAGGGCGACACATGTTTTTAAGGAATGCGGCTCTTTGATATTAAAAAGGGAAGCTATAGCTGAGTGCACAACCGATATGTTACTTGTTAATACAAGTATCAAATCCGAGACAGAAGATAATATTAAGCAGACAACTAGTGGCCCATTTTTCACTTCAAGATAAAATTTTACCAATAGGAAAATATTTCTATTAATATGACAAATTTACTGAAAAGTAAAATATTAAATATAAACTAGTGAAATACTATACAAGGTGTCCGTAAAAGAATGTCCGAGTTTGAAATTGTAATAGTATCAGCTGTAATCGTTCGACAGTTGTTCTTGAAGGTGGCAAATGAAGAATAACTCCAACAGTGTCAGATTAGCGCATAAGCTTGTACCGCTACATTTTTTCCACAGTTGCACAGGCTGTTGCTCCCATTACTCCGGACTTGCTGCAGACAGTGTGGGAAGAATTGCATTTTCGTTTAGATGTGTGCCGTATCACTAAATGCACATTGAGCATTTATAGGAAAAACTAGGCTAGTTTTCCTTCAAGTTTATGTATGATTTGTTATAGTTAGTATAAAATAAACTTCTGTAATAGACCATTAAAACTCGGACATTCTTTTACTGACACCCTGGCCGGCCCATCGGCGCAGTGGTTAGTGTACTAGCCTTTGGAGCTGCTGGGCTCGGGTTCGAATCCCGGTAAAGGCATGGGTGTTTGTGTTTGTCAATAAATGTTGTTATTTGTCTATGTGTTTGCGTCGTCCTTCTTTGTGTGTCTCTTGTGACTGTCTCTTCTGGCTAGCAGGGTAATGGGCTATAAAGCCTACACTCTCCCTTCTAGAGGGCGCATTCACTGCCATCTGCCACACTGACACCCTGTATAAAACGGTATATCTCAATTCCATATAAAATATTCTACATTACTAAAGATTGACATTTGTTTTTATCATTTACGATATTCTTTATAGTGTACGAAATTCCAAAAAGGACTTAGGCCGTTTTGTCTTAAAATAAACAAATGTTGACTATGATAAATGACGATTCTGCTTCGCAGCGGTCAAGGGGATGCAAAAAAAAAAAAAAAGAATATTCATTTTGTTTTTTTCCGCGTTTTGAGAGTTCCGTGACGGTTAGAGTTAGGTGTAGAACATGGAAAAGGTTTTTGTTGTTCCATTTGGGAGGTTAGAGGATTTTTTTTTATCATTTTCTAGAAAGTTTTTTGGCATTTTTTATTCGTGGCAGAGAAATTATTTATATTTTCTCATGTCTGAATCGTCTTTTCATTTTTTTAGAAAGCAAATTTCAAACTTTTTTGTTTTCATTAAGAATCAATTTAATTTTTTTTTTTTTTTATAAAATAAATGCACTATTCCTTCTAAACGTTGGTGATAGATTAAAAAATCGCAATTTTATTTTGAAAAACTTTTTATATATATTCATCGAATCGTTCATCAACAAAATGTGGCTAACCTGGAAATGGTACCACTTGACACGAAATATACACTCTAAAAAATGAATGCTCAAAACGACGAAATTTTCCTAAATTTTGACGATTCCATTACTGGCAAATGCTCCGAGTTTTCGTTTCCTCAATGTGAGGAAATTTGAATCGTCATTTTTATGAGGATTTGAATGTCGTCTAATCTAAAGAAATATTTCGTCATTTTTGAGCATGTGAGTACAACAATGAGATTCGGTTTCCTGGAAATCAAGATGCAGAATCGTCAAATCACGATCGTAAAAGTGAGGATTCGCGTTTTCTCAAAAGTCACGTGATAGTTTGACGAATCAATCCTCAAAATTAACGAAATGAGGCTTGAGGATTCATGAATCGTCCAAAACGAAATTGTTATTTCTGAGAGTGTATATTTTATTCACACTCTTTTTTCCTCATCTATGAATCATTAATTTATCTGGTACTATATCTGAAAATAAATTTCTACAGGTGGACCATTTAAAGTTATTATTATTGTGTTGTCAGGGGTTCTCAACCGGTGGTACGCGGGAATATTTCAGGTGGTACGCGTGAGTGATGGTAGCAACATGATGCCATCAATAGCTTCTGTACGCATGTACTCGCAAACATATAACACATTATCTTAAACATCAACATTACTTTAAAGAGATATCTTTAACTTCTGGATCGTATGTAAAATCTAGTAAACTTTGATCTTCTGACAAGCTCTGTTATTTTTGATGCCGTTTGTTACGAGTTACTAGTGTGAGAGTGGATTTTCTGAACTTTAGTAGGGAAAAAACATAGAAGCGGAACAGGTGTTGAAGAGGACTTAGTGAAGATAAGTTCCATTACTCCTAATGTTGATATTATAAACACATGGAAACAACAAGTTTCGCACTAAAGACAATAAAAGTATATTTTGTATGGTGATTAATTTTTTTGCCGAGTTTGTACTATTTTTTATTTGTATGTTTTTCGACCTATAGGTAATAAATAAAACTGTAAATTAATAACCTTTTAATCCTTCTGTTTCTCCTTTATATAGGCATGTTAAAAATATCAAGTATCTAACCATTACATGCGAAGTTTTCTCAGGAATTTTACTCAAAAAAACCTTTGAACGCTTTTATGGTAATAAATAAAAATACGTCTAGGTAATAAATAAAACTGTAAATTACTACCATTTCAATCTTTCTATTTCTCCTTTATATAAGCATGTTAAAAATAAGCAAATATCTAACCATTACATGCGAAGTTTTCTCAGGAATTTTACTCAAAAAACCTTTGAACGCTTTTATAGGAATAAATATTATAGGTTTATAAAAATATTTAGGTCTGATGGTCCGACTAAATTTCTTAAAAAGTCAAGTGGTACGCAGGTGCAAAAAGGTTGGGTACCTCTGTGTTAAATGATATTGTAACAAATAATTGTATTATGCAAATTAAAGTAAACTATTTTTTCTGAACTTTTAACTAACTTATTCTTTTAACTTATAAGAGTAGTTCACAAATTTATTAAAATATCAGGTAACTAAAGTTTTTTTTTAAGTTACTTTTTGTGCAACTTATTTTTCCTACATAAATGGTTCAGGACTATGTTTTTTGTTTTTCATTTTATTTATTTAGATAAGCTTCAGCAGAAAGCTAATTTTCGTGTGGCAGATTTTCTTGCCAATATTCGTTAATGGGTGCAAAAAAATTGATTTCCAAACGATTTTTTCTCTCTAAACTTTAAAACTAAACCAGTAAAATTCACCAAAAGCAAGCCAAAATGATTATGAACAGAAAAATAAACTTTAAAAAAAAGCTATATGATAAGAATTCTTTTCAACCTAAAAGGGTTTTTTTTTTCAAAACCAAACTTTATTTTATAAGCTTTTTTAAAAAAAAGCACCCTTAAATAATTTCCAAACACAAGCGGCAGATTTAAAATCTTAAACTCGCGATATATCCGATGAATAATGGATGCTGTCGCGACTGCCTAATTGCCTGTGAAACACCCCTGTTGCTGTTTTTCATCACCAGATGGCGCTTTTAGTAGCGTCTAGAGATAAATCTGTACCGTGGCTAGAGAAACTTGCAACCAACATTTTTGCCAAAAATTATTACATTTTTATCAGCTATAGCTTTTTTTTTAAACGTATATAGTTGTAATGCTTTTTTTGCTTCAAAAAGCAATAAAGTGCCTATTTAATCATGTTAACCATAACCGACCAACCTTTGACCTTTTCCTTACTGAAGCGCCCCAAAACGCCCAAACAACTAAGGATTCGATAATGTTATTCCCATCAAGTATTACGAGGAAGCAAAAATCCGTCGCAGTGAAAGGGTTAACCCACAATATAAAAATTACAAAAAAAAAACAATTACAATTCAGCCAATGATCAACCAACGAACTGCAACCAATCATTAATGAAAAACATACCACAATAAACCAACTACCAACTAACCATTATTTGACCGAAAACTTACCAAGATTATAATCATTAAGCAGCCAACCATTACACATCAAAACCATTAACCAACCAAACAACCATTTACTAAGATCCACCGAACATTCAGCTTATGAATGATAGACTATAAAACACCTTTGAACATCATATTTAGGTTCCACACAACGTATAAATCTTAAAAAGTCGGAACTTATAAAGGTTATGTCCGTCCGTCCGTCCGTCCCATCAGTCTGTCTCCCACTTTCCCACTCACAAGTGATATGCGTCATATTGAAACAAACATTTAGCAAAGCATTTATTAAAAAAATTAAAATTAGGCGTATATTTAATGTTCTACGAAGTTTTGTTTTCTTGTAGAAAATAAAATCGATTCTGCTTTTAACATAGCGAAATGTTTAGACGTATATATACATAACTACCGTTCAGCCCTTGGCGTCATTTTGAGATTGGCGGGCAGAACGACCGTTCCGTCAGATATTTAAATAACTAAAAATTTGATAAACATTTAAACAACAAGAAAAACTATCTTTTTATTCAATGTTTACAGTATTGCACATCGTCAAACAATACTTACTTAGCACGAAACTCTTAATTTAAATAAAAATAAAATTTAAAATATTTATTTTTGCGGTATAAATAAGTAGTTTGGAATTATGTCATAGTATACATCACAATTGAGTTCGTGTAATGGTTCGTTATATCTGTGCTAAGAAAGATACAGAAAGAGTTCTAACTTTTTTTCATTAATAATCCAATAATTTTTAACTTACGTTTCGGAGTTTATTAATGTATAGTTAAATCGCCGTTGAAATTTCATGGGATGAAGTGTTATTGTAAACTGTAAATATTAAATTTTACTTACTTAAATTGTAAATAGGGCAACAAGTACAGTGATTGGCCCCCATAAGACAGAAATTGCTCCCCCCCCCCCCCCCCCCCGTTGACGTTGAGACACATTTCTTTAGCGGCCATATTGCTTTTCCTACTGTCGGTGCAGTGTTGCCAACATGACAAACGTTAATGGCGGGAATTTTAAAAAGCTCAGACGTATTTTTGGCTTTAACATATAATTTTCAATAATGAATGGGGGGGGGGGACAATCACCGTGAGGGTGCCAATCACTGTACTCGTTCCCCTATTTCTTCTAAAAAAATAAATACTAACGATTTTATAATAAGTTCTCTTCTATTTTTAAGCACCAATTTGTCAAAATATTTATTCTTTTTACTGAAAATCAAATTGACAAACGATAAAGAATATTAAGTAAATCTGTGAAAGAAAGTTAATGAAAAGAAGCAATTATGGCAACTACAAAACTTTTCTTATAAAAAAAGGTGACCTACCACAAACGATCTGTTTTGCATAAAAATTTCGTTGTTTTTAATTTTCAAAATAATGTAAAGTTAATTGATTTTATAATACATTTCGCTTCCATTTTTAAAGAAAAAATATTACATTGTTATTATATAAACTTGAAAAATAGTTTGTAAACGATAAAGGCTCTTGGATCTGCGAAAAAAATTAATGTAAATTGTCAATTTTCGTTTTTAAAATTTTAGAACTAGTTAAAGGAAGTGTTAGCAGTTTTTTTTTCTAAGGTTTATAAATAACATGTAGTTTTTTACTAGAATTTTATTCTGCAGAGTCAATTCTGAAAAAAAAAAACGGTTTTCGAACATTGGTCTACTAGTCAAACTGTTGGCATGTATTAGATACGTATTATATGTCTGAAACCCCTTTACAGCTCGAACTAAAATAGTTATAGATTTCAAATTTGAGTTCAAAGAGAAGAAGTCATAGAACTTTTTATGATTTATCTAGACAAGTGATTTTAATTGCACTTAGTTGCAGCCAATTAAATGTGTGTCAAACTAATCCCAACCCACATTCCAAATACTAATTTCGCAAGATATCTTTCCAAAATCATTCCTATATTACCTGACATACCAATATCGGGTCGACATAGAGAGATTATCTAATTATCAGTCACAGTTAGGTTTGGTTAGGTTTGAATTATCGTCGCACAAGAGCTACACGAGGGCTATTGGCGACGGGCATCGCATTTTAGAACCACAGTCAAGTGAAGAGCCGACACCTGAATAGGCACCCAACGAAACAGTTAATGTGCCATCGTACGCAGGGTTAGGACTTCGAGGGATATTTAACGTGCACTCCCTTACACGGGGTATTATTCGTCGGACGTTTTTGGCTGCACGGGCCGTTTATAGGTCGGCAGCTATTTTGGATGCCCGGACCCGAACCTGGGACCTTTCGCATGCTAGGCGAGTACCTAACCGACTGGGCTCCCCAACCCCCTCAGTCACAGATAAAGTCGATTACAATTTTGTCAAAACTAATGATCGAATTTTCGAACTTAGGTTTGGGATCTGCAACCGAAAGATTAGCTCTATCGCATAATATATTGAGGAAAGAAAAACTACCAGAGGCTCCAGTAAAAAATAAACTTTTTTTATATATTTGTTGGGCCTTTTCCGAGGAGGGTAGGTGGCAGTAACAGTTTTTTTTTATCTCTGAACTTGTATTCTTAGTAAATTTTTCTACTCATTGTTACCATTTTTTAAGAAACTCTTACCTGTGCTTAAAAAAAGTAAGTTTTTATAAGATTTTTCAAACGTTTTTCTTTAGTTATATTTTTTTTAACTTTTTAAAAGGAACGGAGATTTTAAAAAGTATCAGAATAAAGACTAATTAGGGAGTTAAATTTTTGCGTAGGAAAATAAAAAAATATAACTTGCCATCCGTTTAGTATGTGTCCCCCTTTAGAAGTTGCGATGGGTGCCTACTCAGGTGTCGGGTCGTTACTTGACTGTGATTCCAAATTATGAAGCCAGTCGCTAATAGCCCTCGTGTAGCTCTAGCGCGATGATAAATCAACTCAACCTATCAACCTTTAAAAAACTTGTACTTTACATCTGTAAAAGTTGTTTCTCCTTGTATATTCATTTAAAACGCAGAAAACAACTTTTGGGCAACTTGCAATATCGCATCACGGATAGACATTAGAATTAATAGAATTCACGTTAAAATTACGAAACTGAATGTTGGTTAGTAAGTAAATGTTTGGTTATATGTTAATGGTTAGTTAATGTTTGTTGATAAATGGTTGTTTGGTTTGTTAATAGTTGGTTAATATAAAGATGGTAAATGTGTGTTTGCTGTATTCTTGTTAGTCAATGATTGATAGGTTTTAATCAATGATTACGTTAGATGTGTAATGGTTCGTTTTGTAATAGGTATATGTGTTAAATTCCACTTATGGGCTAGCAAAGATATTTTTCATATTTGAAGAGTACACGGGAAAAACCGATTGATTTTGCAGAGAAGTTTCCTTAGCAGGCCACTTTGGCGATGATAGCGAGTGATCGCCTAAACTTGTGTAAGGAAACCAGTTCCTACCACAGAGATCATAGTTAAAGTAATAGAATGGAGGATCACGTGACCTCCAATGCTAACGACGGGACGCGCAAGGAGCTCCCAGAAGAGCCCCAATGAAGTCAGTGTTGTAGGTCACGTGATATGCCACGCTAATACTTTAACTACTATTTCTGCGGTTCTTAGCTACCAACATTCAGGCGATTGGCGATCCCAACGCTTGGACCAAGCGAAGAAGAAAGAGAGAAACCGGGGTTTTCTGTCGCCAAACAGACAATTGCGGGCGTCCGCCTAATAAATCAATCGGTTATTCCCGTGTACTCTTCATTTGTGAATCGTTAGATACAATGCTCGAATGTGTAAATCACTATTACAAGTTCTTTTTATGATAAAGACGGAAAAGGAGGAAACGGACTGTTAATTGATAAGTAAAGTTCGGTTGAATGTTAATGGTCGGTTGATGTTTGTTGGTAAATGGTTGTTAGGTTTGTTAATATTTGTTTGCTTTGTTAATAGTTGGTTAATATTAAGTTGGTAAATGTTTGTTTGCTGTGGCTTTGTTAGTTAATGATCTTAGGTTTATCAATGGTTAGATGTGTAATGGCTGGTTGGATAATGGTTATATTACGTGTTAAATGTCGTTCAATGGTTAGCTAATATATTTTTCGCATTTGTTAATTGTTTCATACAATGCTCGAAAGTGTAAATCGTTATTACACTTTCGTTTCATGATCAAAACGGAAAAAGGAGGAAACGGAATGTTGGTTGATTGGTCTATAAGTACATGTTTGGTGGGATGTTAATGGTTGGTTAATGTTAGTTGGTAAATGGTTAGTTGCGGTTGGTTTCTTGGTTAATGGTTAAGTTTGGTAGATTATCGGTAGGATGTGTAATAATTGATTGAGTAATGATATAACCATTACCCAATTAACCATGAGTAAATGGTTATACCACCAATGTTCTCATGCTAATCTAGTTTTTAAAAGAACTTTGGCTATACCAACAATGCTATCATGCTAATCTAGTTTTCATAAAAGAACTTTAACCCATAAGGGCCTTTTGGTGAAACGGTACTAGGATTTTATCAGAATGTGCAGTTATCGGTCAATAGAAAATCATAACAATAATCTCGTTGCTGGCAGGTAAATGCGTTAACCATTAGGAAAAGCGAACTTTGTTGTAGGTCGTGAGAAACACTTACAAAATTGAAAAGTTACTAAACTCCTTGGCGCATCATCCCATTACTGAGCCAAGGCCTGCAGTGCCCATTTCAGCTTTCGTGACCTAGAAGTTTGCTAGGCATATGTCCCAGTAAGATGGTCAGCCTTACGAGGAACCCGTTATTGCTTAGTTCCCAAGCATGCTTGGCACCCATTTTATCGACCCGCTCATGGGATGAAAGGATAAGTCAACTTTGCCTAAATCGAGATTCGATCCCCGGATCTGTGGCGTGGCAATGCGAAGCACTACCACTAAGCCACTGGGCCTGAATTTGAAAAGTTAATAAAGATATAACCCTTATTTCAATAACATCCATCTCAAAATCACATTACAGCAGAATAAGTTCCTTTGGCAGCATTAACAAAGCAGTGCTGAATCAAAAATACAGGCATCGATTGAACAAAAAAGCCCCTGGTAGCCTAATAGAATTGTTTAGATTCATTGAGATCAGAATAAGAATGGGATGCTGCTTTCTCAAAATAAAATGAGAAACCCATTTTGAGAAGAGAAGCCTTTAATCTCTTGCAGAATACACCCAAACGAGCTCAGTGAATGATTTGGCGGTGTTTATCCGAACTAAGACTATCCGACCTCCAGTCCGAATGTTCGAATTCTGTGTGATAACCACTGAACTGAACTGAAACTCTTGATGCTTCATTTTTGTCAAATATTTTTTGTTTGGCAAGCTTCATTTTTTTATCGCCAAGTCTTCTCCATTTTATTCAAACCGCCATGTTTAGATCCAACCAAATCGTAATTAGAAATACCTTTGGTTCCAGCAATAAATCAATTCTTCGAGAATCGGAACCAAACTCATTAGTTTCTCGATCACAAAAGTTTCCAGCAAAGACCTGCGTGAAAGAAATTGAGCATTGCAACGATTAGACAGATGTAACATGAATATCTGTGTTGGTGGGAGTGGCTACTATTTTTGGCGAATCATCGCTGCGTTTGGCGAAAATAATGTCATGCAAAAGAAACCGGAGCTATAGTGTTTTTTAATTATTATAAGTTATAGCAGTAGAAGTAGAATTATTCGAATCAATTTATCGGTTTCCATTCAGAAAATTAAAATTATTGATTTGAAGTCTCATTAAAGTGTATATTTTAAACACTATAAACATGCTGAAAAGGGAAAAAATATGTGGTACTTTTAAATTTAGCATCCCCAAATCTCTCACCTAGCTATATCTTTGATGAAAAACGGAAATTTCTGACAGCAAAACACAGAATACACAGTTAAAAGACTACAGTACAGTATGGACAGTTAAAGGTTACCATTGGAAAGATTCCGTATAGCGGTGGCTGAACATTTTTGGCGACTTTGTCGCTTGCGCCAGCCAAAGGGAAAAGAAACAATATATTTTTAACCCTTTCAGTCCGAGTGACGATTTGGCATCATCATTTTAGAATTTTTCTGATCGTCTATAGAAATTTAGGATATAAAAAAAATCATTCAATTCTTCAAACTTTTTTTTATATAGAAAATATTTTTTATTAATCTCAATAGATGTCAGCCCTATTTTTCTTAATTATGATCAGAAACATGATGATGCCGAATGGCATCACTGGGACTGAAAGGGTTAAGTAATAACTGCTTTAAATTCAATAAGAAGGCAACACTTCTTCATGTAATTCTACTAAGGAATGATTAATTGAATAGATTGGTATCGCTCTATTTCGGATTGTCCAAAGTTCTACTCTACAATGTGAATATATTCTATTTAAAAACAAAAGAACATCCACACTGATATAAATAAACTGGAGGAACTAACCAAAAAAAATTAAGTGTTTGGTCATGAAAGCACTCCAAAGTCATTTGACCAACTCATGTGACTTGGATACATAATTTTGCTCTCTTTGTTTTTAGAATTGTCCAAGGCTCAGTCCAAAAATATATCGAAGTCTTTGAATTGTAGCTGCGGGGAATGTGGTTTAGAATTGAGGTAAGAATCCAATAAAGATACTTGGCGTAAAGCAAAAATTGAAGTCACATAAAAGTCGTCAAGTTGCTGCAATAAGTAAGCTCAAAGCAACGTATGCGCGAGCACTTATGAACGTATGTTGGTTAGGCCTACCGTGGGAGGTAAAACTGCAGTAACCACAACAATTGACTAGACCATTTTTGCTTGGAAATAGTTAGCGGTTCCCAAAGTTTTACAATAGGCTAGAGCATGGATTCCCAACCAGTGGTACGCGTACCACTGATGGTATACGGAGAATATTTCAGGTGGTACGCGTAAGTGATGTGGACCGCATTATGCCATTAATAGCTTCTGTACTCATGAGCTGTGGAAACGCAAACATATTACACATTATTAATAAGGATAAATCTTTAACTTCTGGATCGGATGTCAAACCCAGTACCCCTTGATCTTCCGGCAAGCTCTGCTATTTTTGATGTCGTTGTTGTTTCGAGTTACTTTGCGAGAGAGTTTATTTTCTGAACTCTTGACATAAAAAATAAACATAGAAGCAAAATAGGATTATGAAGATAAGTTTTAAACTCATAATGCTGATATTTTTAATCACATTCCAACTACAACAAGTTTCGCACTGGTAACTATAAAAGTATATATTTAGTATGATGCTTAATTTTAATGCTGAGTATAAGCAAAATTGTAATTTAATACCATTTCAATCTTTTTATTTCTCCTTAATAATAATCACGTTATGAATCAATATCTAACTATTAAATATGAAGTTTTCTCAGGAATTAATTTCAATAAGCCTTTGAATAATTTTAGAAGAGTGAATATTATACTTTTATTAAAATATTTAGGTCTAACAGTACGCCAAAATTTCCCAAAAAGTCAAGAGGTACGCAGGTGCAAAAAGGTTGGGAATCCCTAGGCTAAAGTAATTGAATTTTTGCAACAATGGTGTAAGTCATTAGGCTAGTTACTGCAGTTAACCTGTGCATGGGACGCTAGCCTTTGGAGCTGCTGGGGTCGGGTTCGCATCCCGGTCAGGCATGGATGTTTGTGACCGTCAATAAATGTTGTTATTTGCCTATGTGTTTGTGTTGTCCCTTCTTTGTATGTCTCTTGTGTTTGTAAAAACACTTTCTGTATCTGTACCACTTGACGAAAGCTTATAAGCGGTTCTCTGAACAAGCACAAAAGCTGGAATATATATGTACCTACCATACCATACCATGTCCACGGTTGAGGGTTATTTTGAATTTTACTCGCACTAGAGCTACACGAAGGCCATTGGCGAAACATATCATCATATTCCATATCTTTATAATGTCAAACTCTACAATGTATAGGTGACGGGCGTGATAATTTTAGAATCAGAGTCAAGGGTAACGAACCGACACCCGAATTTTAAATGTATGCAATTATAAGTGTGCAGTATTTTATAATAGTTAGTATTAACCCTTTCAATCCCAAAAATTTACTACACTACAGAAACATCTGATATTCACAAAGTAAGCTTATTTTATGTCAAAAATACGATTTCCATAAGAAAAAAATTCATTCAAATATTTTATATGGTTTTGAAATAACGCCAAAATATTTTAACTGTGGAAAAGAACAAAATAAATATATATATATATTACCTAAAAACACTTAGAGTTATATATTTTAAGGTACCTGACCATATTATTTAAAAAAAATAACAATAATTATTTTAACCAAAATAGTTTAAATTGTGTTTTAAATATGAGGAACTAAAGTGAACTTTTCAAAAATCAGGTGAAACGCTTGTTAGCTATTTTCTGAATAAAAACAAATACTTCTGATTTCTATTGAGATTAATGTAAAATATTGCCTAATAGAACAGAGTGTGAAGAATCGAATGATGTGTGTTTGGATGTCATAATGGGACATAAACATTTAGAAAAAAATATATTGAAAGTGATGATGCCAAATGGCATCACTGGGACTGAAAGGGTTACCATAAAAGATCAGGCTAAGAAAAATAAAATTTTCACTAATGGTAATACAAATTCTGTTACCGAGTGGTAATTACATACCCAACATATAAAATTACATTGTTTAAAGGACTAGGATCAGTTTCAAAAAATTTCTTTTACAAACTACTTACATAACTTTTTAGTTAACTAAAAACTATTTTAAAATAGTTAGTTTTAACATAAAAGATAACGATATGAAAAAAAAATTCAATGATAATAAAAATTTTGTTACCTCATGGTAATTACAAACCTAACATATCAAATTACATTTTATAATTATCGTTCATGTTTCAAAAACTTTCCTTCACAAACTACTTTTTATTCCCCACAAGATTTACCATTTCCCGCTCGTAATTAAACATCCTAGAAAAACAAAAACGATATTTACCCACAATGAAAAAATATCGCTTAAATAATTTCGATAAATAATAAAATAAAACTAAATATTCTTTGTTAGACAAGTTAATTACCGAACTGTCACTGTCGCTTCATCTGGATATATCTGGATTTTTGTTTTGGCGGGAAATATTTTTACCGTGGATAAAAGAACGATTTCTAAGTGAATTAAATATATATCCAGGATATTTTATCACTATGGAAACGTCAGGCATAAAACAACTCAACTTTGCTCGAGATTGTGTTGGTGACATAATGTTTATCAAAAGAACGTTTTATGTAATAATATTTTGTATTGGGTACATAATATAGTTTTTGTTCAGTTGACTTTATTAGATAAGAGCAAAAAAATTAAATGAATTGTTTGAAAAAATGACAAATTAAATAAATGCATCATAGAAATTTCGACATTTTCTTGAACGCTTTTTCATTTGCATAGAGATGAATTTTACAGAATTCCATTAGCAAACTTCAAAAAAGCTGCGCAAATATATTTTAAAGAAATTTCATTAGTGAAATGTAATGAGAAACAGTTTTAAAACTAGAAAATATTGAGGAATCATTTTAAATATAATTGAAACCTAATTGAATACTTCATCGGGCAACCAGTTATCGTCCAGTATAGCTCGCTGATTGTAAAGTATTTACTTAACAAATTAACGACGATTGTATACACCATTAACACTTTCATTTCCGCATAAAAAAATTATTTTTACGTTTTTAAAATTATTTTTCTTTAAAACTTAGTTTTTTCCTTCCTAAATTGTTCAGGAGAATGCTCTTTATTTGTTTTATACTTTGGTTACTTAGATAAACTTGAGCAGAAAGCTCATTTTCGCGTGTGGTAAATTTTCTTGCCAACCGTATTTAAAGAGTTAATTACAATTCATAATACACATACGATTTTGTTATAGGATAGTTTAACAATACAATAAACACAAAATATTCTCTAACAATACAACGAAACTCTGTAAATTTCCCCTGTTTGTTGGCACAGAAGAACTAGACAACAATGACTTTCAGAATAGAACTGCAACAATGGTCGTTACATTCTGAAAGAAGAAAATTCATCCATTTTTGACAACAAAAAAAGAATTAAATTGAATGACAATGATATTCTAAAATAAAGTGTATCAATTGTATGAAGTAAAGAAAATTAAATTGTACAATGTTACACTGTAACAAGAAAATCACAATTTAAGCAGTTATAGGTAAGATTTAACATACACACCAGCTCCTTTACACTCAAACATTATTGAAACCCACTGCAATACGATATTTTTAAGTATTTTTTAGAAAAAACGACAGCACATTATAACAAAGTTCACAATTGAAGAGTACACGGGAAGAGCCGATTGATTTCTTTAGAGCCTTTCCGTAATTGTGTATGCTTGGCGGATATTGGTAACCGAAAACCGGTTTCTCTATCGGTTCTTCAATCGCGGTACAAACGTGTGACTCTTTCCCTTGATCTCTGGCGTGAATCAGGGTTGCCGCGAAAAATAAACAAAGCGAGTAACCGGTTTCTTTACACCAGTTTAGGCAATTTCTCGCTATCATCCCCAAAGAGGCTATTAAGGAAAGTCTTCTACAAAATCAATCAGTTCTTCCCGCGTACTCTTCAATTATATTCTTCATTATACTATTTTATAAACACCGGTTCTCATCTTATCACGTCAAGCAACTTTGGAGGCGGTCAGTACTTAGGAGGGTGGCCACAAGAAAACTTTACTTGAAGTTGGCTTTCTTTTTTTATTGAACTGAATTAGGTTTATTGGTATGCATGATTTTATAAAATTAAAACACATCACTGTTAATCATCCGACAGTTTTTAAAAATGTGCTTCAAATATTATACTTTTTGATTTTTTGATACAGTATTTGATATGTGACGAAAACTATTGCTTTTATCATATTATTCTTTTTGATTCTTGTGATACAGTATCTGAAATGTGACGAAAACTATTGATTTTATCACATTATTCTTTTTTATTCTTTTGATACAGTATTTGAAATGTGACGAAAACTACTGCTTTTATTTTTATAAATTTTTAAACAAGCTTATCTTCGTATAATCACGCATAATACATCTCAAGCGATTTTATTATAGGACACTATTCTCCAACAAAACTATGAAAACACTGTAAATAAGCATTGTTTATAGAATGGCAGAAGAATCAGGCAACAATGCAATTTGAAATTAAACTTCAACGACGGTTGTAAAATTTTGAAAGAAAAATAACATCCATTATTGACGTAAAGGAATCAAATTAGGCAACAATGCAATTCTAAAATAAAGTTTAACAACATTTAAAACACATAATTGTTGATCATTTAACAGTAATTAAACATTTTTATTTTTCAAAAGTTTTTTTTTTCTTGAGACAGCAGTTGAAATATGACGAAAACTTTTACTTTTATTTTAATTAATTTGTAAATAACCGGCTCTTTGCATAATTGTATATACTCTTCATACGATTTTACTCTAAGATAACATGCATAACAATGCTGTAAAAACACAAGTAACCCATTGTTTGTGGACTTAGAAAAATTAAACAACAATGCTATTCGAAATATAAACGCAACAATGGTTGTTACATTTTGAAAGAAAAAAACATCCGCTGTTCACATAAAAGAACTAAATTGTACAATGAAATTTTAGAATATCGTTTAACAATAGTATGAAGCAATATAGAAAGTTAATTTAAACATTGTTACACTCTGACAAAGAAGGTGGTTATTTCAGTGCAAAATATCGAACTTATGCAGAATAAAGTTTTAAATCGCAAATACGTTTTTTACAATAATAAACGATTTTAAGTACAATTTCTAACAGACAGAAGTATTGAGTGACAGTCGGTGAAGACGACACAATTAAACGAAGTTCAACCAACTACGCATTTAGACAAAAATGACATTCAATTTGTAGAATTTCTCGAAAAAAAAAACTTCTAAAAATTTATCTTTAATCTTTTCAATTTACATCAATCTGCTGAAACATTAATTTCGAGCCCTGAAGGGAAAACTTTCAATAAAACCAATAATGGGTTTTTATTTTACTTGTAAAACAATGTCTTGTTTTTATTTTTATTTGTTATTTTTTATGTCAGGAATCTTTCCCATATTTCAAAGAATTTTCGCAATTTTCAATTACTTTTTATACAAATAGTTTTATTTTTAAGGAGTGGTGTTATTTTAGGATATACTTAGAAAATAAAATATTGGGCTTACAATTTTTTTATTAATAGACTAAGAGCCCATATCACAGTATTTTTATATGTTCAATTTATATTTACTTTGAGGGGTCTTAGTTTGTAATAATTTAAAATTTTCTGTTTTTTAAATGATAGATAATAATGTTAAATGAACTATTTAACAAACAAATCAAATTAAAATATAATTTAAAGTAATTAAACAAAATTGAAAAAAATTGCTTTAAATATAAGCGTTAAATAAAACACAGTTTTAAAAAATATTCATTCGCCCCTTAAATATTTGGTATACTCATTTTATATATATTTTTACTTGTTTTAAAAATTAAATCCCAGCACAACTCATTATCTTAGAAATTAGATAGTGTCATATTGAAATTTTTTTTAAAAAAGGGGAAATTTTAACTAATTTAAATTAATTAAAATAAATTATACAGTTACTTTATTTAGATCTCATTTCAAAACACACATTTGCTTACAATGAACAGACTATAAAAATTTCATGACATTACATTTAGTATTTATTTAGATCGAAGGTTTTGAAATAACACTTTACTAAAATGCAGTTTTTTTAGTAATTAATCCAGTTTGAAGTTAGAAGTTTCGTACGCATTACATGCTTTAATATCCATAAAACAGCTATAACCTTTACTTAAAATATCGTAAACTCAAGTAGTAAACTTAATTGGAAAGTAAACAGCCTCATTTACAAAATAAACGAACAAATGAATTTCTTAAAATTTGACACTTCAAAAGCAAGGAGATACTTAAGGTATCTTTCTAGATTATATTCAGTAAATTTAGTAACCAAAATGTGAGACAAATTTCACTGTGAAAAAAAAATTTGTAACCATTTACAAAAAAAATTTGTAAAAAACTTTTCCTAGAAAATTTCTAGCAAACAATTACTTAAAAATAGTGCTGAAAAAACACATAATATATTTTTATTAAAATTACATGTTTATATTAAAAAGATTTACATGAATATTTTATGTATCCCACACAAGTAATGTTTCTGTAACTGTACAAGAAATTTTTAAGGATACCACATTTTCCGTATGTTTAGAGAATTTTGTATGTTTAGAGAATTCTGTATGTTTAAAGAATTTTTTTTCTCAGGGTTGAAGAATTTTTAAGTAAAAAATTACTGCGCAAAAAAAACGATTTCAACTGATCATTTGCCTCATTTATTCTCAAAACAGTTTTATTAAATCAGTTTTTATTAAATTCACCCTCGAACATAAAAAAATGTCAACAAACTAAAATGCGATTTGATATTCGTAATCAGATAATATTCATAACGTATCAAATGCGTTAGCTTTTTTTTAAATTATTAACAATTTTTTCTTTCAATCTGTAAATGCAAAAAAAAATGCCTCATATAGAGAAGATTTGAATAAAAGATTTTAATTTCTTTAAATGTAAAAAGAAATCTGTGTTGTAAAAAAATAATCTCGTAGGTAAATTTTCTATCACTTAGAAAAAAAGTATGTGACACAGTTTTCTGACAAAATTAAAAACTAAATGCATAACCAGGTAAACATGGAAATTATTGGTTATTAAACGTGTTTAGGCTTCATATTACCAACTTGCATTTCAAACATAGACATAAAAACATCCATACGTGTTCAAGATCTATGTTTCGCGAGTTCTCATCCGGAATCACAAGAGCGATTCGCCTAAAGCATCCACTCTGCCGATTTTATTGATCAAGCAATCAATAACAACCAGAAGTAATGCTACACGTTTCGTGAAACATTCGAGTGTATGTTTCACGTAAGGAGTGTAAGATTTATTTTTCGCAGTTTTCCGAGTGAAAGAAACTATCTGAATGAAATAAGATGATTATTACATGAAGAGCATACTGTAAAAAAAAATATCTTGATTTTAAAGAAAAAAACTGTCGGATGGAATGATAGAAAATAATTTACAGAGAAAATCTTTTTATTCCTTAAGAATTTATAATTATAACTCCGCTGAGGGATGGAGACATATAAACAAATCACCAGACTGTCGGGTTTTCTAGCAACATAAATAATTTTTTTTAAAAATTATAAATGCAATGATTTTATTAAATTTCATAATATAACGCATGAAAACATCCACTACAGAATTATATATTTTTAAATTGTAGAAATTAAATTTTTCAGTTAAAATTGTTACTATAAATCGCATGCAGTGATAAAAAGCAAAAAAAAAAACTATAGCGTTGAAGTTAACACTTTAGCGCTTTAGCAAATGTGTTAATCCGTAATGGTGTTAATGCAAAAACGGCTTATTAACAGACACTACGGGGCAAACCCTGCTCGCTACCGCTCGCCAACCCCCGAGATTTGCTACGCGATTCCTCTTTGTTCCGCAAACAAACATGCAAGACAATATTTTAGTTCAAAGGTCCCGACCAGCGTGGAGAGTGCGCAAGACGAAAACGGAAAGATGCATCGGCTTCGGCTGTTTTTATGATGCGTGGCCGGAAACTCAAGACCGACGCCAACAGTTGAAAAATAAGCTAGTTTGGACTGCTTCAGGGCATCACGTAGCTCTTCTAGCGCTAAGCAACGATCTCTACCAAAGCAACGAACGCAACCTGAAGCAGCCCGGCACAAAACAAGCACACCGCCACAGTTACTGTCTGCGTTTCTGATTGGCTGAAGCCGCGTAAGTCACGTGGCTTTCAAGCGTCCGACAATTACAATTTTATATTATATAGAGAAATTATAAAGAAAAACATAACTCCACCTCTTCCCTCCTCCTCTCCCCCCCCCCTCCCCCACTTTCAGTCACGCAGGAAACACATGGGGAATTTGCCCTTAATACTACCGATTATTAAAAACACTGATAAACCCAGATAACAGTTTTGCAACAAACAGTTGCAATGTTTGTTGGTAGCAGTCTTGTACGCTATTCAAAACAGAAGAAACCATTCTGACACTAAACAGCATACTTTTACTGAAAATAAAACAGTATACAGAAAATTACAGAATTCTCTGTTAGAATATGGTTTTTTTTCGCTGAAATAACTTTTGATAACTGCTGAGAGACTTGTTATTTACTTACAAATACACAGTAAACTTACAAATCCAAAATACATAGTAAAAGTTTTAAAAATAGACTTAGCAAAAGAATTTATCAATAGGTTTTTGTTAGGGTCACAAGAGGATATAGTAAAAGAAACCTAAAAGACAGCTTTAAATTCATCATCACCGTTTTCAAAATCTACGCAACACTCAAATATATAAAGAAATATGTAAAAAAATCATTAATATTTGCGGTAATAATAAATAATATGCACTTAAGTAGTCCATTGTTTAAAACAAGTTTACGATGAACTTCTGTACTTTTTTTAGAAAGAAAACATACCGCCATTTTGAACCTTTTACTGACTTAATAAGCATAAAATAAAGTGAACGACAAAAAAAAATTCTTAAGTTGCCCATCTAGAATATTGGTTTTAATTACAAAGTGTTTTTTTTACAGTTACACGCCGGGAAATTCTCCACAACAAATTTGAACTTGTCTTTCAAAAGGGAACTGAACGACGTTCTCTAAAAGTAAAGTTTTTAGTAAAAAAAATACATTAGTATGTTATCGAATTCGTATTTTCTAGCTTAAACAACAGAGGATAATTTTTTTTAGCATTTATTGGACCGTGTTTTTTTAAGGAATTCTCGAAAAAAATAATTTGTCGCAGATTTAATATAATTCTGTTTTCTACATTTAGTTCTTTTTGGAAAAGCTGGATTGAAGCCTATGATACGTAATCCAATTCACTTTGCTGGATTGAAGCAAATGTAACTGACAGTGAGCACGGGTATCATGTAACTGACTACTAGTATTATATTTCATGTAACTGACTTCTAGTATCATATTTCATGTCACTGACTACTAGTATCATATTTCATGTCACTGACTACTAGTATCATATTTCATGTAACTGACTACTAGTATCATATTTCATGTAACTGACTACTAGTATCATATTTCATGTAACTGACTACTAGTATTATATTTCATGTAACTGACTACTAGTATCATATTTCATGTCACTGACTACTAGTATCATATTTCATGTAACTGACTACTAGTATCATATTTCATGTCACTGACTACTAGTATCATATTTCATGTCACTGACTACTAGTATCATATTTCATGTCACTGACTACTAGTATCATATTTCATGTAACTGACTACTAGTATCATATTTCATGTCACTGACTACTAGTATCATATTTCATGTAACTGACTACTAGTATCATATTTCATGTAACTGAGTACTAGTATCATATTTCATGTAACTGACAACTAGTATTATATTTCATGTAACTGACTACTAGTATCATATTTCATGTAACTGACTACTAGTATCATATTTCATGTAACTGACTACTAGTATCATATTTCATGTAACTGACTACTAGTATCATATTTCATGTAACTGACTACTAGTATCATATTTCATGTAACTGACTACTAGTATCATATTTCATGTAACTGACTACTAGTATCATATTTCATGTAACTGACTACTAGTATCATATTTCATGTAACTGACTACTAGTATTATATTTCATGTAACTGACTACTAGTATCATATTTCATGTAACTGACTACTAGTATCATATTTCATATAACTGACTACTAGTATCATATTTCATGTAACTGACTACTAGTATTATATTTCATGTAACTGACTACTAGTATCATATTTCATGTAACTGACTACTAGTATCATATTTCATGTAACTGACTACTAGTAATGTAACTGACAGTGGACAGCGGGCACGGTTGAGCGGCAACAAATGCTGGAATGGATATAAATTCTTTCTCGAACCACGATATTTGAATCAATGTCTCGTGGGAACGGAGCACCGATCGAAGTAAATGCAAGAATGAAAGCTGGAAGGACTTCGTCACCTGAAACAAGCTAATACACTGCTTTCGAAGAAAAAAACAGGATTGAAGCATTTGGTAGGGAAGCCTGCTGATGTAAAGGTTTATGAATTCTAAAAGAATTCTGAAATAGAACTGGCTACAGTTGACTTTTTTATAGATATCAATACAGTAGACTTTCTTCTATTAGTTGCTGCAAATAAACTTTTCAAAAGACTCCATCTTAAGTTCAACCTCGTCATTTAATCGCAATTTAAAATTACGTGCGAACTTAAATTTAAAAACATATGCAACTATTCACCTTTTAAGACCCGAGCAAAATCCAACACGTATATTCTTAATCTAAACACACTTTTTATACAAATATATGCTAAAAAGTGTGTTTTTCAAAGAATGTTTTTAATTATGTTTAGTTACTTAGGAACACGCCTTAAACTCTATAAATACTAATTTTTTGTGCTAAAAATTTTATATTTTGTATATATGTATCACTTATTTGTAGTTAACAGATTATTTTAACATTGTTTTTAATGCAAAATGCCTTTAAAATTAACTACTAAAAATTCTTTTTGAAAAGTTTGGAAATTTTTTTTATATTTTTGAAGAACTAATATCGTATTGATCTTCGTTCAACTTCATTTTTTTTTATAAAAATAAATGACTGATACCTGTAAATAAAGGCTGAAAACTGTTATTTGGATCTTTTTCAATCGGACCAGGTCTATTTCGGAACTAATTAACGTGCCAATTATTCGTGGGGAGGTTTTAAAAAATGTCCACAAATGGGGACGCCAGGTCCGCAAGATGTTAAGTCTCTGTTGTCAGGCTTAAAGCTATAAAATGGCATCAGAAGATGAATTTTATCTTACCCTTTAAATAAAAAACTTATTTTTGACAAAAGTTTGAGTTACATGTCTATCAAATCAATTAACGAATTACTGATGACCGATAGAAGCTAATTTTTAGAACAATAACGTCTTATTTAAATATTCAACAGTTTGAAGATCATTATTTCACTTTTTTATTGGCAATATTCAATGGAGACATGTTATCACTGACAAGGATCATAGAAGACAATGAAGTTGAGCTGTACGTTGCCTGCTTTCTTCTTTAGATTAAATTGTATTTTTATTTAATTTTAAAATGTATGTAATAAATGACAAAAGGTGGTGTCACTAAGTGCCTAGTTTTTAATTGTAACAGCACTATGTAAACTTTGGAAATTAAAAAGTACACTTTTATCACTTGGTGTGTTTTTTTAATTTGACAATAATTAATTTTTAAAGGGAAAAAGGGAGAAAAGCGATTTTAAGTAATAATAAATTTTGGGATTTTTCTGTAGCAATAACAGTTTCTTTCGCAAAACAAAAAGTTGATTGTAATTTCTAGCATTAATAAGTGAACATTGTTATACTTGCTAAAAAAATATGTAAACACAGTTCTTAAAAATGTATTTTTGGGATTTTATTTAGTATGAGTGTTTTTAATTTGTACTCAATTTCAGTAAACAAATAAAAATGTAAAACTTTTAACAATATGCTTAGTTTTAAAATAAACGACGTTGTACATTGAAAGGATCGAAACAGCACACACACACACACACACACATGTTTATTACCATAATTAATGAAATTCTATAAAAGAAGCTAAACAGTAAAGTTTTTTTTTCCAAAATTCCATCGTTTTTTATGTTATTCAGAAAATTTATGTCACAAAGTTAATTTTTCTTATTTTCATAAAATTCCAAATTTAGAATCCTTTTTGTACTTTAGACTAATTTATTCATTGAATTTATTTTTTCTGAGCCAAAAATTAATCTTAAAATGCTTTCAATAATTATTATTAAAATTTTACCTGATGGAAAATAATTTTAACTAGTGTAAAGGAGTTTTTTCCCTAAGAAATATTTCATTGTATTAGTGCTGCATCATTATATTAGTGCTATGATAAAGTCAAAATTGATTTTATTTCCTATTAAGCAAACTATACTTCGTAGACGAATAAAAACCCCAACCAATGCAAAAACAGGTTTCAGGTGGCTTCAAGAGTTTTTCTGGACAAGCATTTCAACGTATTCCTATCTATAGACAGGGGCCATTTTTATTTGCCTCACCCTGTATTACTTTACTTAAAAAAATATTGGTTATGGTACAATAGAAAACATTATATATACTTCGAAGATAATGATTGATTTTCAAGGGGAAGTCCCACTTGCACTAAGCTGTAAATGCGAATTCAAACAGGAGGGTAATATTTTAACCGCTCTTATACGTACATTGTTCCTTAATACTCAAGAGAAAATATGTTGTTTTTTAATGCTAATTTCGGCTCAAAATATTTTTTTACAGAAATGATGAGAGAAAAATGAAAAATTAACATACACTTTTAGGGGGATGCTCTGCCGAGATGAATGGATATTTAATCTTGACAAATGAAAAATTAATGACTAGTCGGTTGAAAGTAGTCGAATATATTAAATAAAAATTGAATTATTTTTTTTTTTAATTTTCTGTATTTACATAAAATAATTTTAATTGTTGAATATATTTTTATTCTTTTACCGAAAAGTGAACCCACAAGACCACAATAAGAGACAAACTACTGAATGAATTTCTAAGTAATTATAAAATTTTATTTATCAACAAAAGAAGTTCATACTTTTATGTCAGTTAAATAAGATTATTGATAACAAAAAAGTGCGGAGAAGATTTGCTATTTATCACATGTGCAAATACAGTAAAAGAAAATTTATAAATAGACCTTTCAGTTTTATCATTATAGATTCTATTTTTTAAATGCATTTAAAGCTTTTCAGATTTCTCTCAATTCATATATTTTTTCTCATCAAGAAACTTATTAACATTTAATTTATGTATTACAGTGTCATATATCCACACTACATTTAAACAAAAGTGCAAAAGAATAATTGGATTAACACATGTTTGATAGAAGAACCAAATGTAAAGACCAGAAGACTTCGGATCAGAGAATAAACATCTACACAATTAAAACAAAAGAGTGAAATCCGCTCCAATTGGAGAAGTGCATTTTCGACACTGGAAAGGAGTGAATATTAACTCAGACTGAATTAAAATCACTTGTTTGGAGTAATCTTGTCGAAGGTTTAACACACAAAGTACCCACTCCTTTCGGGAGGTGCATTTTCCAGACTGGAGGAGTGAAATTAACTCAAACGGAGTTAAAATCGCTCGTTCGTTTTAAGAGTGTAAAACTCCCCCTAATGCAATGACGTCACAGTTACTTCAACCGTTGCCCTATAAATCCCACAAACAAACCACCCAGCAGCTAATAATTAATACATAATAGTTTAACACATAAAATGTCCGCTTGAGAACTGCATTAATATCTTTTTTACCAAATAAAAACGTAAAGCTAACAAATTTCGTATCACGCAATTATTTTTTTTATGCATTTTATCTGTATGTCAGTAAAGTATGTCAGAGCTTTGTCAACGGTTTTATAACTGTAGAAGTAGCATTTAGAATTTTTTTGTTTCTGTAAAACTTGTTTTACCTTGCACACTTTTAAGCAGAAGCGAAAACAACGCTAAGGTATTTCATTTGAAAACGATGATTTAACTTTTTACCATGTGAAACTTTTTTAAGGATAGTTGATTTTTTTATATAGCTGTAAAACTTCTTTTACTTTTTGAAGTGAAGGATATTAATAGCTTCTTTAGCAATCTAAAACAAAAGATTTAATTTTTTTACTTTGTTTCACTTAACTTTTTTCTGTAAACGTTTTGTTTTTGCTAACTTTTTTTTATCACATATTAATAAAAAACTAAAACAACATTAAGGAAATTTAATATGAAATATCATTTTGGTGTAACATGTTTTTATGGTTGTAAAAGTTTTTAAGTTTGTAAAAGTGTTTTCACCTTATTTATAAACAGAAAAATAGCATTTAACAAATCAAATAAAGCTTTAAGTTTTGAAACTATTTCAAATTCTAAAACTTTTTTATTATACTATTTCTTAAAAAAATATATTTGTCCACCACTAAAATATAACTCAATATCCTAAACATTTTACCCAACAGGAAATAACATAATCCATTTACATGTAACCAAACATTCTATCCTTACGTATATCACTATTAGATAATCAAATGAATATCCCCAACCTCTAGTTATTGTAACACAATTTCCAACTCTAACACAATTAAACCCGGGGTTTTAAAACAATCGAAACCCTAAATGAACATCGGAGTGCAAAATCGTTTGCTTTTGGAACGGATATGGCAGGTTTGCGAATCTGGCATCACCATAAATTCCAAATAAAGAGGAGTAGTAGAACAACGTGCTAAGTGGCAAAAAGGTGAAAACGAGAAAATGAGCTTTAAAGCTTTCAGTTTGCATTCAGATCTATTAAAAACGGAACTTGCAAACAGTAAAACAGTTATTTAAGCAGCTAGTGTCGAAAATGACACTTTATTAAGCGAGCGGCTTTTATTTCACGAGACAGTAGGTCGAGTGAAATAACGACAAGAGCTTAATAAAGTAATATTTGGCACGTGCTTGCTTACAATATTTTTATAATAACTTGCAAAAGCGTGAAATTTCAGTTACTTTCCGCACTGTATGTGACGTAAGCACTTAAAGTGTCATTTTCGCAACGATTTATGAATGAATATGATATAAAAAAGTGAGCTTTTTTGCACGCTGTTATAAAAAGTATATTTAACTTTAAGTTTACAAAAAAGGGGAGCAAACTTTTTGTTGCTAAAGCATGAAATTCTATGTTATTGTCACAAAAATCAAAAAATTTTCAAAAATGTCACTTAGCACGTTCTTCTTCCAATGTCTTCAAATATGTTCTCTTAATAGAGGTAAGAATAAGATGTTGATGCTGATGGGAGAAAAACAATTTAAAAATCAGATAGCTAAGGGAAGCCATGATAGAATATTTATTCACCCAAACAGAAGCTTGGCGAAGAATTTGGAGCTATTTTAGGGATGAATCTATGTTCCCACAGCAGTGTCCAATGAAAATTTTTATTTAATCAAGATGAAAATGCGACAGAAAAATATAAGAATGGTCCAAACTGTCCAATGCGGAGTGGATATTTTTTTGTGTTATTATTTACGTTGACAATCGATTGATACAATTAAAGTAATCTATTTTTCTTAAAACCTGAGCTATTGATTTCTTTTAATGGGGCTGTTACAATGGCAACAGCTCTAGAGGTTTTGTTTGAATTTTTTTTGTCTGGAATAACTGTTGTTTCGGTACCCAAAAATCTGTTTTTTAAGAATATTTTACGTATACATTTTTTTTTAGATTTTAGATTTATTGATAAAAAAGCTCTCTTCATAGTGACTTATATATCGATCGTCGTGTATATTGACATATATATGATCATTTTGAGCGTTAAACAGCAACAACCAATGAAATCGCAAGACACAGAAAAAATGAAAAAAAGGACTTTACATCATCTTAAACATTCCTATTTCATCACGAGAAACTTCTTAAAACTAATTTTCCAATAAATGGATGAATCAAATTTGGTTTGGTTTGGTTTGAATTATCGTCACACTAGAGCTACACGAGGGCTATTGGCGATGGGCGTCGTATTTTAGAACCACAGTCAGGTGACGAGCCACACCTGAATAGGCACCCAACGCAACCGTTAAGGGCGACATCGTACGCAGCGTTGGGACTTTGAAGGATATTTAACGTGCACTCCCTTACACGGGGTATTATTCGTCGGACATTTTTGGCTGCACGGGCCGTTTATAGGTCGGCAGCTATTTTGGCGATGCCCGGACCCGAACCTGGGACCTTCCGCATGCTAAGCGAGTGCTTAACCGACTGGGCTCCCCAGCCCCTATAGGAATCAAATTTATTTGGCGCCTTTCCGAAACGGGCTTCACTTTTATTTCCTGTCAGGCATCTCCGCTTCGTCTAGCCTCTGGAGATGTCAATACCAATCGCGGAATGCGAAATGGAAATGTCCTTTTGCTAAATGGACAACTATTCGGATTACAAAGGGATTGGGCGGATGATATACAATAACAGGTGGATGGTTACAATGTAACGTCCGAATTAAAGTGGAGTATTTACATTAAAAGGGGCTGGACCGAAGGTTTTCAAACTAAAGGGCCTCAGTGTTACTGTTAGTCCAATGGGGGAAAACTATTGGGGGAAACTATGGGGGAAAAAACTAAATTGAGTTTGTTAGCTTTTCATACAGATTATATATGTATTGATGATTATGAGCGATTATAATCGTATGTATACAAACATATACATACGATTTAACTTTTTTTGTGCAAATCAAAATGTTGGTGGATCCCTTCTTACAATACCTGTATGAAAAGCTAACCAACTCAATTTTTTCCAAAAAGTGATTTAACTTGTTTTGCACTTTAGCTCTTCAAGTAATATAATTTAAGGTTATTTGGAGAAAGTGAAAAATCTATACTTGTATGCTAGTAACTGTAATATCATAATAAACTACTTCTCTTAAGCTCTCTTTTGGTTGTTAGCGATGATTAGTTAAGTTATATAATTTAAGGTTACTTTAAGGGATCATAGGAGTCTTAAAAATGTGCAAAGAAGGTACTACAAAACATAGTTTGATATTTCATGTCATTTTTGAACTACTGAATGTACAAATATAATTTTTTTATATTTAATTCTACAAGATTAATTTATTATAAAACAAGTTTTAAAATTTATGAAACTTTAGCCAAAAATAAAATAAATGATATTAAACATGAAGGTACTTGAACCCACTGTGATTAGGCTTGCGCGGCAAATTGTGAGGTCAAAATTGAAAAAATGACCAAGAAAATGACTTTATATTGTACAAATACGTACAAACTAGGACTTATACCTGAATTCTCAGCTCAATTTTAATTAGAAATTATTTTATGAACTTTTTTCTAAAAAAATTAATACAAATTTAAAATTTTTGATTCTAAATTTTCTAAAAAATAATTTCTAATTAAAATTGAGCTGAGAATTTAGGTATAAGTCTTTGTTTGTACATATTTGTACAATATAAAGTCATTTTCTTGGTCATTTTTTCAATTTTGACCTCACAATTTGCCGCGCAAGCCTAATCACAGTGTGTTCAAGTACCTTCATGTTTAATATCATTTATTTTAGTTTTGGCTAAAGTTTCATAAATTTTAAAACTTGTTTTATAATAAATAAATCTTGTAGAATTACATATAAAAATTATACTCATTTATTGAGTAGTTAAAAAATTACAAGAGAGATCAAACTATGCTATGTAGTATCTTCTTTGCACATTTTTAAGACTCCTGTGACCCCTTAATATATTGCGATTGTATTTTAATATATAGGTACAGATTTGGCGAAAATTCCCAAGACGGAAAAATTGAAGAGTTTGCTCTTAATTCCATGGATTCGATGGCTCATGTAAACGCGCCTAATAAGTATTGACCGTAAAACCGTACATATAATCATCAAAATGTATTGCATACCAGTGTAACAGAAATATAACGTCGGGTTGGTAGTCGCATAAAATATGTACAAACAAAAAACGTGTTCTCATAAGCTAATATTTGAGAAAAAAATATAGAATGTACGAATAAAAAAATACTACTATCACTAAAAAATACTATCTATAACAAAGATAACGATGGGTTGGTAGTCACAAAAAATACAAGCCAAAATTGTGCTCTCATAAGCTAGTTTTTGAGCAAAAACAATATAGAATGTAAGAATTAAAAAAATACTACCAACAAAATAAATTAATAAAACCGATATTGGATGACTTAATATTAAGGAAAACCGATGCCACCAAATTCAACAGAAAATAAAGGAACAAAACATTCTAGAACCATGAAGGTCAAAAAAAGAAAGAGGAAAACCGGGAAAATTCCTGGAAGCGTGATTGATCCGAGCTAATTTTTTACGCAAAGACTTATGAGGAGGAAGGACTGGGCAATGGCAAATATAAACGGGGACAAACATGACTACCCTAGTCACATGGTAGTGGCGCGGATTTGGCGGATCAAGGAATTTTATAATGGGGTTGTTTCACGTCGTGTATGGCAACAGCTCCAACGGTTTGTTGTCATTTGTTTCCTAGAATTAATCTGTCACGCATATGTGTGCATGTGAGTGTGTGTGTGTGTTGTGACTGTCTTACTTGACGAAGGTTTATAAGCGGCTCTCAGAGCAAGCACACAAGCCTGAAAATATATGTATATCAACCAACCAACCATTACTTATGTTTTTGGCCCGTCCGTGGCCGAGTGGTTAAGGCAGCCTCAGTATTCACCCTTCTCAGGCTCGAATCCCACCTACTGCCAGTCATCCTATAAGTCGGATATCTGTACCGGAAAGAGTAGAAAATCCAACTCGTGACAGATGGGCCCGAGTACACTGGGACCGACGTGCTCGTTAAATCTGTGGAGTCCAAAGTCCTGACGGCGTCAGCGTACGATGTCGCTCGAAGTTTCCGTTTGGTGCCCGCTCAGGTGTCGACCTCGTTACTTGACCAGGGTTCTTAATTACGAGGCGTTAACGAGGCGATTAGTAACATTGATGCCTTAAAAATAAAAGTGAAAATTTGCAAATAAATTTAATTTTAAAAAAGGCTTCATATATCTTAATGAACATAAAATGAATCATAACTCCATTGTTATATATGAACTCATTTATACCAAAAGAATATTCTTCACGTTTTGTTTTTTTTATATTTTAAATAGTTTTTCGTTCCGTGGACGAAGTGGCAACAGTGGAAATATTAAATAAAAATATTTTTTTATTATTTAAATGTAGATTAAACTTTAAATTAAGTTTTAAATATATATTTTGAAGGGGGTACAGGGGGAAATTTGGGGTACAGACTTGAATGATTTTTGCCTCAATCTGACGTATTCCACTGGTTTGAGATACTTGCAGTTTGTTCTTCGAAAGTGGGTGACGGACTGAAGGACGGACTAAACGATTATAATACCTTTTACTTTTTGGACTTGCGACTACTTACGTGGACACTAAAACGGACTTATTTTCGGACCTCACCTTTTTTTATTAGTACATTAAAGTCTTTAAACATGTATTCCCTGGAAAATAGGAGAACAAGGGGTGATTTAATTAAGTTATTCAAGTTCATTAAACAGGGAGACATGGAGGGCTTAGGTTTTACTTAAATAGCCGGACCAGAGGACATGGTCAAATTGAATAAATCATCCTTTAGAAGGGAGGTAATGAAACATTACTTTTACAATAGAGTCGTCAATGAGTGGAATGCTTTACCAGAATATGTTGAGTGTTCGAATAAAGTGGAGGATTTTAAGAAGAATCTCGATAGCTATTGGAAACTGGTGAGGAATTAGATATATTTTAGACCAACTTTGCTGGTCCTCTGGACTGTTGTTAGTCGACAATTTTTGTATTTGTATTCCGATATTGATTGACTCTAGCTAGATCCACCCAACTAACTTCTTTTTACTACATCGTATTCTCGATTTGTTCTTCTTTAGGTCGTTGGAAGAATCGAAATGATAAAAACAGGGGAAAATAAGAAAAAGTAAATTGACGTGTCGCAGTAGCTTAGGTGTCTTTTATTGACACATAGATAGATGTCGCAAGAGAAAGATTATTTCATTACAGCAGAACTCCAATTATCCGAGGCAATTTCGACCCAACCACATTCTGATAATCAGAAATGCGGATGACTAGAGTGAATGGGAAAATATACAGGCTGTCCGTAAAAGAATGTCCAAGTTTCAAATTGTAATCGTATCAGCTGTAATCGTTCGACAGTTGTGGTTGAAGGTGACGAATAAAGAATAACTCCAACAGTTGAAAAAAGCGCATGCGCTTGCATGTTTCAGTTGCACAGGTTGTTGCTTCCATTACTCCGGTCTCGCTGCAGGCAGTATCGGAAGAATTACATTTTCGTTTGGATGTGTGCCATATTACTAAAGAGGCACAAATTGAGCACTTATAGGAAAAACTAGGTTAGTTTTCCTTCAATTTTATGATTTGTTATATCTTATACTATAATACGAGGAATTGGTGTTAGTATAAAATAAACTCCTGTGATATACCATTAAAAATAGGACATTCTCTTAAGGACACCCTATATTTCCATCAATTATTTAATACAATGTTTGCCTGTGAGATCATGTAGTTCTAGTTTCGTTTGTAATCAACCAAAACCATCGTTTGTAATCAACCAAAACCAAAGTCCAAGGTTCTGTTTGGCTGTTTGAGCTATAACTTTCTGAAATAGTTTTTATTCAACTTTTGTTGGAATGGAATGATTTTTTTAGGAGCCATAGTTAACACAGAGTTGGAGAGTAGGGTGGGCCGAAAAAAACTTTTTACATTTTATTTCGGATCGCTATAGTGCGGAAAAGTTGCCATTGGTAAAGACATGAAAAATGCACCAATTATTATTTTTTTATTACTTTATCTTCCGTTCGCGCAACGCAATCAAAGTTGGAAAAAAATGTCAAAAACCGAAATTGTTTTTATTTTTTATACAGGATAGATGTTTTTAGTTGAGTTCCTATATCATGAATTAATTTCTAAAAGTACGTAAAATCAATATATATGCACTTATCATACATTTGCGTCAGATCTGTCAATTTTGCAAAAACTAAGAATTTTCCTCGTTTTGTACTTCGTTGGGTGGCCGGAAAATCCGACACAAATGCATGATAAGTGCATATATTTTGATTTTGCGTAGTTTTAGTAGTTAATTCATAAATAGGAACTCAACTAAAAACATCTATCGTGCTTAAAAAAAATTATTAAAAAAAATTCGTTTTTTGATAATTTTTCCCACCTTTGATTGCGTTGCGCGAACGGAAGATAAAGTAATAAAAATATAATAAATTAGTACAATTTTCATGTCTTTACCAAAGGCAACTTTTCCGCACTATAGCGATCCGAAATAAAATAAAAAGTTTTTTTCGGCCCAACCTATTGGAGAGGTAGAGGGGACTGAGTTCAAATGATTTGAAGCAGGGCTGTCAGGTTTTTTGAGCTGCTGCCCATAACACACTGACACCGAGGTATCCCAAGATGCACCACTCTAGCGGTTTTTTGAGCTACTGCACATAACATAGTAACCGAAACTGACACCGAGGAATCCCAAAATGCACCGCTCTAGCCTGTTTCATTTGTGCACTACTGCGCATATACAGGGTGGTTATAAAATCACTCTCCCTATTCGGAGTGGTCTGTAGCTTTAATGAATAATCCAAATGCAAAAAAACTTTGAGACACTTACTAATCAAGAAGGGGGGGAAAGAATGGAATCATAAAAAAGAAACTCGTCTCTTGACCAGGGTTCTAAATTACGAGGCGTAATTAGCTGTGTTGGCCGAAATTGCCATAATTGACGGCGCCTCGTAATTTGCATTCTGGTCAAGAGACGAGTTTGTTTTTTATGATTATTCTTTTTTATGATTATTTTTTGGGATTCTGTCGTTTTTATGTTTCCATTCTTTTCCTCCCTTCTTGATTAGTAAGTGTCTCTATTTTTGATGCATTTGGATTATTCATTCAAGCTACAGACCACTCCGAATAGCGAGCGTTATATTATAACCACCCTGTACAAGGACCTCTATTCTCTTTTCTACCTCTATGATAGTTAATGATATATATTGAATGCACTAGACACTCAAAAGATAATTTGCATGAATAGCAGATGAATTATACATTAATAAAAGCTATTACAGTTAGTACAAAAGTTTCTGCGCTACTTTTATGACATATATATTCGGAATTTATGTTACTGTTCGTCTCTGTTGGAGGTTTTTTTTTTTTTTTTTGTCGGTTTAAACAAATTACAATCATTGAAAGTATAAGGGCTACTGATACATTATTCAAAAAATCTAAAGAAATCAAGTGGTTCTTCCCATGTACTCTTCAAATATTTTGGACCTTCAATGAGATCAAAGTCTAGAGGGGGTGGTATAAGCTTCAATGCCTCGGAGAATGACTTGGCAGGTTATGTTCCCATCCATGTAGGGTTACTGAATATCTACGTATGAGGGTTGCGACATGATGCTCTCACCTGATTGGCTGGAGCATAGCCATGCTCCCGAGATACGGCGCTGTTATTTTTTCCCCGTAGACATTACACGGTGACTCAGCGAAGCTCTAATAAATCGCATCTAAACGATATAATCAAAGGAACGTAACCACTATTTGTTATTGATTTTGTTTTTAATGATCTATATTCTTCAATATTTATTCTTTTTTGGATTAAAATTCTTAACGGTAAAGCTGTAATCCATGTTTTAATACCGGCGTGTGTCATTGCTATGGAATACAAAAGTTGTTTAAGCTCGGAAAAAATGTATAAAGCTTTACTTTTTAATCTTTGTATTGTAAATTAAACATCATGTGGACTATTACATTTTTAAAAATGGTATTTTTTATCATTATACTACCAGAAAATGCCATTTTTAATGTCGAAGCTAACAGACGGTATTTGGCATGTCTTTGGCATGCGTTGGCGGAACAATAGTTGGCGGGGTAACGTAAACAACCCGCAATTCAAAGTCATTGCTTACTTGAAAGTTGAAAACATTCTTATTTCCTCCAAACTATAAGCAACAACATGATGTTTATATGTGTAAAACTGGAAAAATAACTAGTTTTGTTTTATTGGCGAGTTTGGCTGAGCGATAACGATTTTAGAATGGCACACCTGCTAAGCTCCTTGTCGTTGTACAGCACACAGTGTATTGAAGGTACCCTACATCCATCCTATAGATGAAAAGAGCACGAAAAGACCAGGGATTTGCAACACTACGCGACTTCCAATAACTAATCTCATAAATCAATACATTTGAAGGCAATTATGCATCCCCCCTTTAAGGTTATCAATAACTTTAAAACCTTAAAATTCCAATAGCAGATACACTTTTTTTACATGCGCTATTTCCTCAAAAAACTTATACTGACGTCCGACAGGCACTTAAAACTCGAGTGTGTGCCGAAATTCTTTCGAGGACTCTCTTGGGAATTTCCCATCTTGAAAATCGTAATGTTATTCCTATGGAGCATATTCGCAAGTCAATTGCCGCCACAATTTTATTAAAAGGTTACTAGTTTCTTGTGTCATTGTAAAGAACGAAAGGAACTAAAAGGATCAAACTAATTTGTTTTGTGAAAATCACATATTTAGTATTTTTAATATTTTTTTTAAATTAGAACTTAATGCTTTCTCCATTTTTTACAAACTTCAAAAAATTACTAAAAATACTAATTATGTGATTTTCACAAAACAAATTAGTTTGATCCTTTTAGTTTATTTCGTTCTTTACAATGATACAAGAAACTAGTAACCTTTTAATAAAATTGTGGCGGCAATCGACTTGCAAATGTTTTCCATAGGAATAACATTACGATTTTCAAGATGCGAAATTCCAAAGAAAGTCCTTTTAACCCGGCAGCACTCGCCTGGGGTCTAATGGACCCCAAACAGATTAAATACACTCTAAGATCTGAAACTCTGTTTGGATTACCATTATAAGGATTTTCTATATTGAAATTGATATAGACACTAACTCCCCCAATTGTGTCTAAGAGAACTAATGTAATGGTTTAAGGCTCCCTTTTTCTAGCCTCCTTTCGGAGCTTTAGCACAGTTGCGGTTTAGTTTGTTGTTTAACTATCTAGCTATAAAAAAGTGCAAATAATATGTTTTTTTTTTTTGTAGTTTTCAAACAAAAACAAAAAAAAATGAATTATGAAGATTAAATTATGATTTCATAGTCGAAAAGTTAATCACTGAAACAAATCTGGTTATTGGTTCTCAGTTCAATGATTAGTGACAGTTGATGAGTTATAAGATCGGAAAAGGCCAGGAACAGTTCCTCGTACTTTTACGACTAGCTGTCATGTAGACAGCTTAGTTAGCGACAGTTTAGTAAGCGACGTTAGCGCTAAGATCGAAAATTTTAATTATCCCTTCAAATCTGACGTATTATAGTACATTTCGAAGAAACAGAGCTGCAATCGGAAAGTTTAGTTATACCAATCACAAATCAATCGTTAATAGTGTATTAGTTCCGTCCGACACTCTGGAGGCGCTAGGCATCAGATTGAGTTCCCGATCTAGAAGGATCGTAGTCTATGCTAAGTTAGCGCGAGTGCTGCCGGGTTAAGGGGGAATTATCGCGTCGGATCACGGGTCTCCAAAGCAAAGTGCATCACTGTTAATCCAATGGAGAGAAAAATATTTTCTCTACCATATTTCTCTGACAGTATTGAGTATTTTTGTAAACGGATTTTTTATGGTATAAATGTGCTGACTTACAGGTACCGCCAACCTCACTTTATGAAATTGGTTTGAAATATTTTTTAAAATTTTGAATACATAATTTTACAAAAAGTTTCCTAAGCAATTTTAAAATTGGGATTATAGAGACCTTTAAGTTATCTACATTTATTATTTAAAAAAAAACCATTTGTAAAAATATTCAATACAGACGGAGAAATGTGGCAAAGAAAATACTTTTACCATTGGATTAGCACTGAGGCACTTGACTTTGGAGACACGCTGTCCAGCGCGCCCATTCTCCCTTTAAATCAGTCTATGATCCAATATCTTGAACCCATGTATATCTATGTTCTCCCTAAAATATTCTCTAAAAATACTGGATCGGGTAGCAATTTTGTCGTTTGACCAAGGTTTGAAATACCGAGGCATTAGTAGCTGTGTTAAGAAATAAGTGAAGAAAATAGAAAAAGAGCCAAATAGAGCCATTCACAAACAAATTCGCTACAAATTTAATTAAATTTATTTTCTAGAAAACAGCGGTATTTTACTTGCCTAATTTGATTTCTAAAATAAATATTACATACAGTGGTGGAAATTGATTTATGAACTGACAGTTTTTTAACAGTATTTCTTTATTAAATGCATTTTTATCGATTTAAATTTTATATACTATACAGGCTTTGCATTATAAATTATACACGCAAATAAAATTTTATATAAATTCGTAAACAGTTTATTTTGTTGATATTTTAGTTTTAGCATAGGGAAATTGATTTATGAACTTTTACATTCAATCTCAATTAATAATTGCTAAAACTATTTTTTGTCGCTAATGCTTACTTGATTTTGTTTTTCATAGGCAACACAAAACTTTGGGTCAAGTTTTGGTCAAGCAATTTGCAGTTTTTAATGATTAAGTCCTTCTATTCCATGACTGATGCACACTTCATTAAAACCATACTCCGTTTGAGTAAATTATTCAAACCAATTGATCTCAGACATTATTCTTGGGGTTTAAGTCATGGCTATTAGCAGGATGATCTAAATGAACAACACTTAGTTCATTTAACCAGTCTTAGATTTCGTTTGAAATGTGGATACTTGCATTATCATGCATAAAAATCTAATAAAAAGCATAGTTTTGCCATGCAAAAATGAATTAAAGAATTTTCTTGAACTAATCTGAAATAAAGTGATGTTTGTCAGCCCTTCAGAAACATAACCTTGTTTCTTCAATCATAAGATATCGGAGCCCAAGCCATCAAACTTCCACCACTAACATTTCTGCTGAAGACAGATTTGGTTATTTCCGAAGATCCTTTCAATAACATTTTAAACCATCACGTCCATCCAAATTGAACTTTTTTTCATCAGCAAATGTCACTTTTTCCATATTTCTCACCCTCCACCCCCACCCAATCAATTTTCATGTAGTTACGACTATATTTTAATAGCCTGTTCTTATGATGAAGAGTAAGCTTTGGACCAGCCTTCATTTTGGAACATTTCAAGTTCGACGACGATATCAATATTTGTCCTACTCTTCTGGGAGTTACAGGAAGTGATTGTTCAAAACAAATTCGCCCTGTAATGCACAAATGCTGACACAAATGGTAACTTTTTGGGATGCAAGTCCAATAATCCTGCTTTTGTCCCTCGTCCCACGAGGGTTACACCTTTTTTAATGATGGTTTTTGCCGAAGTCAGAATGATTCTTATAATATTTATGAATTATATTTATTGATCTTTTAATTAATATGCTAATTTCTCTTACAGATTTGTTACAATATTATATAAGGGTCATTTTTTTTACCTTTTTGGCTTCAGGCAGTCCCGCAAGCTTTCCTAGTTTAAAATGGGAATAAAACAGATAAATTTCAACAAATTTGGCCTTAATCTTATTTATAAACACTGATAGTAAGCTCCCCTGAAGTTCAAATGAAGAACTAGTTAAAATATTTGGTACCTGAGTTCAAAATAAATTTGAGTTCATAAATCAATTTCCATCATTTGACATGCTTAAAAACTAAAATTAAATATATTTTTATTTAATATCATTTTTTGAAAAAATTTATGTGTGAACTTCCTTTATTGTGCTCTGAATATCCAACACACAAAATTTGAATTGTTAGCACTTAATAGAAAGCGATATCTGGTGAAAAGAATGTTAGTTCATAAATCAATTTCCACCACTGTAACAGCGTTTTATTTTTATTAAACACAACCACCTTCGAAATTATTCCCCGAGACTAAAATAACAAAAAGATTAGCGCATTTCACAATTAAGTAGAAGAACTAAAGATAAATTAGATGAAGTGTTATTTTGAAACGAACTAAGTATCGAAAAATTTTGCATTTTTGCATCATCTGCAAAGTGTAAAAAAGATAATCGCTTGTTTCAAAAGGTAACTGTTTCCGATTTACATACATGCTTTTCTGCTATTTCATTGGTTGTTTCGGTTTTACTTTTTATTGCGCGATGTTTTCATCTGCTGTGTACTTGTATTTTAGAGTTCTTTAAGTGCTATTTGTTCTTATTCCTGCTAATTATTAAACATTTCCGTATTCTATTATTTCAGTTCCAAGTTTGCAAAGCCGTACCATAACGTTAATGTTGTTGAAAAACTTTTTAGATTATATTTGTTTTAGGCGGAGAAATTAAGCGAAATTGTAAGACAGTAATTCATGAACATCGAAAAATCTTAAGGTAGGCGAATACCCAAAATTATAAAAATTTTACTATTACTTCAATCTTTTCCAAATTTGGCAATAGTCATTTCAAATATAATGAACAATGCTTTTTGGGCAATTTTTTGTATTTAAATATCATTGATTTATTTTAAACGATGTTTTTCAACTAAAAAAAGGGGTTTACGCTAACTCTTCTAGCATAAAAAATTTTGCATTAATTTACCAGAAATAAATTTTTTACAGATACTATTTCAATATATATCTGTGCCATGAACCTCTAACATCTGGTGTAAATATACTAGTTTTTTTTTTTAAAAAATGTCCAAGTGTAAGTTAATCGAAAAAAATCCCTTTTTGGGGGGGGGGGGGGTTAATTTATAAGATTTTTCTTAATAACTTCTTTTCTTGTAAGTTGTATGTAACTCTAGAAGGTCATTGCATGCATCAGTTCAAAACGAAGAATTTAACACATAATTAATGTTTATAGGATGAAAATTCAATGTGGTAGACTTGTTAGCGCAAACCTCCTTTTTTAGTAGAAAAACACCGTTTAAAATAAATAAATTATATCTAAATTTTAAAAAATGCCTAAATAGCATTGCTCATTATATTTTAAATCACTATGCCAAATTTGGAAAAGGTTAAAGTAATACTAAAAAATTTAGAATTTTGGGGAATTTTGGGTATTCGCCTACCTTAAGTTCTACTGAAGAAGAAGTTTGTATATAAATCTTTTTTTTTTTTTTTTTTTTTTTTTTTGAAGGTCGATGTTCGTCTATATCTATAGCGTAAATTACATTTCCTTCGATCTTGAAACCTAATATGTGAAAATGAAATTAAACAAGTAGGTTTGTAACAGAATCTGTCACTTTACCCGCTTCCATACAACAGTTATGTTTAACGAGTAAAAAGGCACCAAACAAAGCATTAATTCGATATTAGACATTGACATGCTAAAGTTGGCTAGTTTCATTTATTTTATTTTGAAAATTCAATAATTATTACTCATATCGTTTGAAAAAATTAATTTATATTTCAAAGAATAAATATGTAATATTATCTCACTTTAAATAGAATGAAAACATTTCATATAAACTTACAAAGAATCGAGTAGTGATATAGGTTTGACGTCATTTCAAACTGATCACAAGTACAAAAAAGTTAACTGTTTCAATAGATCATTTTTTTTAATCAAAACAAATAATTTCCGCAACATTTTCGAATTAAAAATGAGTCCTCTGCCACGTTAAATTTATATGCTTGGTTCCATATGGATTAAAACTACCCCACTCCTAACTTCATTTATAATTAAAGAAGTATTTTACATCGAGAAAAAAGTTTCCGTTTCTAATTCGTTTTATGTTATTTTTGGAGCACATAAGAGCAAAATCGTATATTTTGAGTCTTAAAAAATTCTAACAAGGTAATTTAATCAGGAAAGATGTATGTTAATGTAATACAGTTTAAAGGAATTGTTTTTAAGTAAGGTTTTGTTAATATAAATCTATAATGGTAAAAAGGGCTAAAATACACAGAGAGATTATCGTACACACTTCTTATTTCACTAACATGTTATAAGAAGGAAGCTTATTGAGGAATTGTCCAATATACTTGCTCCCTTTTCTTGCATTTAGTATTTTTTTTTGTACTTGGAATTAACATTTAAACGTAGGTAGCGTTTTTTAATCGTTGACAAGGTACATTTGGCCGACCCGGCGGCGCAATGGTTATAGGATGCTAACCTTTGAAGCTTCTGGGTCCGGGTTCGAATCCCGGTAAGATATGGATGCTTGTGTTTGTCGAGTATATGTGGAGTACGTGCTCGTTAAATCTGTTTTGTACAAAGGTCCTGTGAGCGGTCATTGCGCAGTTTCCCACGGGTCCCTGGAGACTACTTCCTTCCCCTTCAGGAACAGTTATAAATTGTGGAGGTGGCCTCGCGATAGATGGCAGCATCTGTCGTGTATGCATGTGTGTTGTGTCTGTCTTACTTGACGAAGGTTTATTAGCGGGTCTCTGACCAAGCACACAAGCCTGAAAATATATGTCTACTAACCAACCAAGGTACATTTGTAACATTGAATCTAGAGTTTAAAGGTATTTAAGGTAATAGAAATGCACAGAATAGTTCAAAACTATGTAGTTTGAGAAATTGTTTATTTATTTATGGTTATTGTTGATATGATTTAAACTACGGATTTCAAAATAATTTAATTGTTATATGAATTAAAAAAAACGTGCTCTGATTACAGTGACAATTAGAATCGGCGTGCGGTATGCTTTGATATTACTATTTAATTCTGTAACAAAGCCCTAAAAGATTTCAAAAGCTATGATTCTTAAGTATTTAAAATTTAGGCCAAAGTTACTTGATAGGATTGTCCTATTTTTTTTTTAACTAACACCATTTTTTCTTAATTCATAAAATTTCACAAAAATGTTTACAAATTATTTCCATTAGTTCAATACTTAAAATGGAGTCCTTTAAAAGTGTTTAAATAGCTTTTTAGATTAACTTTTTCTTCTCTAAAAACAACTAGGATTTTGGACCAAAGTTACCCTCGTTGGCTATACCGAAAGAAAAAATAAATTATGTTGCAGGCAATTGAAAGATATACTACTACTTCCAAATTTAATGCACCATTCGAAATGCTAAGTCTAAGACGTTGTTATTTTTTTAAATACTTAAGTTCCTGTACAAAAAGATTTTTTAATGTTTTTCACTGAATTTATAGCCAGCAAAGATCGAAATTTAAATTTGTGGAGTAATAATTAAAAGAAAACTGCACATTACAGGGTTAAGAGATGCATTTAATGTTTAAAAAACGTCAATTTTAGGTGACTAAATTTTTTTAACTGTTCAGACTTAAATTTAAAGCTTTTGGGCCTTTTTTATTTTTACGTGAAAATGTAATAAAACTAGAAAGTACACTGCTCAAAACAATTAGGGGAAAGCATGGATTAAACCCTTTCACCCCCAATTATTCCATTTGGAATCATCAGCTTGCTATTTTTTTCTCACTAATTAGAGATCAAACTTATTTATCGTTAAGTGGAAGAATCATGTCTTTTGAATAATTAAATAACGTTTGTTTTTTTAAATAAAAATATGAACAGCATGTTAAGATAAAATTCAATCCCAAAAACTTTTATGAAATAAATTGACCTTAAATTCTTCACGCTTGAATTCGTAGATGTTTAAAAATTGATTTTAACTTTTTTTTAACAAATAAAGTCTTGAAATTATTATTGCTATAATTTATTCAAGAACTATGATCACAGTTTTTTCCCCTTAAATTTTGGTTTAAAAAATTAAGATTATTCTCCTGTTTTTAAATCATTTCATTCTGAATGATAATGAATATATTTCGGAAATTTTAGATTCTTCGAATAAAAAACAAGTTGGAACTGAAAGGGTTAACAAAAGTACTCAAAGCGCTTCCCTAATTGTTTTGAGCAGTGAAGAAATTACTCAAATGCGAAAACTCAAAATGCAATAGCATTTTTAGCCACGCAATTCCTAAACGCCCCCTAATGTCCCAGTACTCCATGTTTTAATGTGCAAGGGCGAGAGCTAAATCAGAGCTGTTACACCCTGTGTAATCTCCTCAGAATGTTGTTCGAAGTCTTTTTGACAAGTTTAAAAGTTTTAAAAGCCCTCTTCCCGCTGTTTTTGGTTTTCTTGGAGCAGAGGACTATAAATCTTTGGACTGCAGTTTGAAAGAGTATTTATGACGTGATAAAGAATAGCGTAATGGCTTTTAAGGGGGATTGGGCGCGTTGGACCGGGGGTCTCCAAAGCAAAGTGCCGCAGTGTTAATCCAATGGAGAAGCAAATATTTTCTCTACCACATTTCTCCGGCTGTATTAAATATTTTTACAAACGGATTTTTATATGGTAAATGTAGCTGACTTACAGGTCCCGACAATCCCACTTTTTGAAATTGGTTTGAATATTTTTGTTTATTTTTAACAAATAATTTTACAAATAATATTCGAGGCAATTTTAATAAGTAGGATTATAGAGACCTGTAAGTTATCTACATTTATTATTCAAAAAACAGCTTGCAAAAATATCTAATACAGCCGGAGAAATGTGGCAAAGAAAATATTTTTTCCTAAATTGGATTAACACTGATGCACTTTCCTTTGGAGACCCGCGATCCAGTTCGCCCATTCCAATTTAACTGATAGAAATGCTTAACGGCAAATAAGCCCTAATTGACCGCGGGTATCCAAAACCTAAGTCTCCCTATAATTAGTAAAAAACATATTAATTAAAAAAGTCGAAATCACTACCTTTATTCAAAAAAAATATCAAGGCTTTATATATTATCAAAGCGTTTTCACACAATGTGATTTGATGGTAAATTATATTATACAATATTTTAACAGTCATTTAATAATTAAAAGCATTGTACTACCTTGAAATTGAATTTCCTTCTGATTTCATCGTTTAAAACTTCGTTGCAATCGTTCTAAAGTATAGTCTTAAGCTTCAAACCAATATGAAAGTCTAACACATGTGCCCTTCAAAAATGCAGACGTAAAATCAAGAATGTAACGTAGTCGCTTCAGACTGCCTATTTCTAGCCTCCTTTAGGAGCTTTAACACAGCCAATTACGCCTCGCAATTTGAAACCTTGGTCAAGTGACGTGTAAAATCAAGAATAAAAAGCTAGTCAGTTCAAAGAGTTCTATAGTAGGGTAGAGACTGAACCTACCAACCGCACTAGGGACCAACACGGAGACAATATAGGGTGGCATGTAGGGCCTTATAGCCGAGTTGTTTTTGTGTCTTTTGTCAGAGACCCGCTTGTAAACATTCGTGAAGTAAGACAGACGCAACACACACATCGGTGACAGATGCTGCCATCTATCGCCACCTCCGCAATTTCGACATGTCCCTGAAGGGGAGGCAAGTTAGGATGTACGTTTCCGGCTGACTATTCCTGTAGCCAAAGCGGTCCCCAAAAAGCTTTAACACAGCTTATAAGTACGAACCCTGTTCAAATGACGAGGTCAACACCTAAGCGGATGACACCAAAGCAAACCAGTGTCAGTGGCGCCATCATGCGCTTGTTCGGGACTTAAGACTCCACTCTTTACTGAGGACGTGTGTCGCAGTGAACTCAAGACAAACACACAACACAAATTTCCATGCCCATTCCGGGATTCGATAACGAAACTTTCTGATTGACTAGCCGTCTCCCTGACCATTCAGCTCTAGTTTTTATAATTTATATTTCTTCATTTATTACTACAAATTTGAATTGTTTCACGTTTTGTTGTAGCTAAATAATCAGTGAAATCAAAGAACCGGGGCAGTGGATAGCCTAGTGGTTAAAGCCTCGTTCTCAGAATAGGAAGGTCCCGCGATCAAGTCCCGATACCACTGAAGACCCACCGAGTATATGCGGAGTACGTGCTCGTTAAATCTGTGGGTCTGAAAGTCCTGTGGGTGATCATGGCGCAGTTCCCCACGTTCAGGTCCCTGGAGATTTCCCTCCCCTTCAGGGACGTGTCTGAATTGCGGAGGTGGCGATAGATAGCAGCATCTGTCACTTACGTGTGTGTTGTGTCTGTTTTACTTGACGAAGGTTTATAAGCGGATTTCTGACGAAGCACACAAACCTGAATATATAATATGTCTACCAACCAATCAAAGAACCATAATACAGGGTGGTTATAAAATAACGCTCGCTATTTGGAGTGGTCTGTAGCTTGAATGAATAATCCAAATGCATCAAAAATTGAGGCACTTACTAATCAAGAAAAGGGAAAAAGAATGGAATCATAAAAAAGACAGAATCCTAAAAAATAATTATAAAAAAGAATAATCATAAAAAACAAACTCGTATCTGTACCTGGGTTCCAAATTACAAGGCATAGCCAATTATAGCCAATTACGGCCAACACATCCAATTGCGTCTCGTAATTTAGAACCCTGGTCAAGTGACGAGTTTGTTTTTTATGATTCCATTCTTCCCCCCCCCCCCCTTCTTGATTAGTAAGTGTCTCAATTTGTGATGCATTTGGATTATTCATTCAAGCTACAGACCACTCCGAATAGCGAGCGTTATTTTATAACCACCCTGTATAAATAAACAAAAGAGAAGCTCCACTCTTTTTCGAATCAAAATATCCTGCCCCATCAGAGGTCGCCTTGACTGCCCAGACCCTTCCAATGTGGTTTATAGCACCTACATTTCAAAATATATTTTGAAACTTGTTCAATAAAACTATTGTTCCCTTAAACATTTTTCTTTGAACAACTGTCTCGTTTCCTGCTACGTTCCTCATTTTTCTTCATCTGCTTTCAAATATTTCAAAGAAAACTACGTTTTGAAAAAAAAAAAAAACAATACACATTCTTAGCCGTATAAATATCCTTCCTTTTTTACAAAAAGAATTTTCCCCATCTGCAGCCTTTTTTACACTGCCAAAAATATTCCCTTAAAACCGAGAATTCCTTTTAAATCTCACTGGAAAAATTGTTTTTTTTTTTTGTGTTATTATTTTTCTATCTATTATACATAAAAACCCCTTTCTACTGTCAAAATATCCACCACGCTAAAAACAACAGCGACGGCCCCATAAAGTTGGTTTGACGACATTGCAACGGACTTGGTTTAGGGTTATGCTGAACTATCGTCGCACTAGAGCTACGTTTTTTTACTACAGTTTCCCACGGGTGCAGTTCCCCGGAGACTATTTGCTTTTCCTTCAGGGACATGTTTAAATTGCTGCGGTGGCGATAGGTGGCAGCAACTGTCACTTCGTGTGTGTGTGCGTGTTGTGTCTGTCTTACTTGACGAAGGTTTATAAGCGGATCTCTGACCAAGAACACAAATCTGAATATACAGGGTGGTTATAAAATAACGCTCCCTATTCGGAGTGGTCTGTAGCTTGAATGAATAATCCAAATGCATCAAAATTGAGACACTTGCTATCAAGAAGGGGGAAAAAGAATAGAATCATAAAAAAGACAGAATCCTAAAGAATAATCATAAAATAAATAATCATAAAAAACAAACTCGTCTTTTGACCAGAATCTAAATTACGAGGCGTCGTCAATTATGGCCAATTACTGCCAACACAGTTAATTACGCCTCGTAATTTAGAACCCTGGTCAAGAGACGAGTTTCCTTATTACGAAAAAGAATGGAATTATAGCACAGAAACTCGTCTCTTGACCAAGGTTATAATTACGAGAAGTAGCCAATTATGGCTTATTACGGCCAACACATCCAATTACGCCTCGTAATTTAGAACCCTGGTCAAGTGACGAGTTTGTTTTTTATGATTCCATTCTTTTTCCCACTTCTTGATAGCAAGTGTCTCAATGTTTGATGCATTTGGATTATTCATTCAAGCTACAGACCACTCCGAATAGGGAGCGTTATTTTATAACCACCCTGTATATATGTCTACCAACCAACCATCGCTACTTAAAAATCTGTAGAATTTGTTTTTCCTTTATATTTATTTGCAACACAGAAAACAACTTTCGGGTTTCATAACTGTGTGCACGAATACAACTTAAAACGGAGAACACTAAATGTTGGTTGGTTGGTTGGTTGGTTGGTTGGTTGGTTGGTTGGTTGGTTGGTTGGTTGGTTGATAAATGTTCATGTTGTGTTGGTAAATATTGGTGGGTTGGTAAATGTTGTTTAATTTGGTAATTTAATCGATTCCAGCTGTCTATTTCGAGCTTCCTTTAACCCTGTAATGCATGATTTTTTTTTCATCCCGAAAAATATATTTGTATCTTTAATACTCATACATTATGGGAAAAACTTTATTAACTCCATTGAATTTAAATACTTTCATTGCATTGGATTAACTGCTTTGGAATTTAAATAATTTCAATTTTTTAAATTTTCAATTTTTTTAAATAAAACCAACTACAAAATTCCAATTTTGATAAGAATGACTAGAAAACTACTAAATACATTATAAAATAACCATCTTGAACTATAATTATTTATTCAAAACAATTTATTTGTATTTAGTACTAATATTATTATACTTTGAATACTACCTTCACAACAGTTAATAACTTCACTCTTTACTCACTTTTTTCTCATTTTTAATACACTTTTACTACTGTCATCTATGAGGGTAATTAGTAACTAAAATTTCAAAATGTAATGTAATAGATGAAAAACACACAGATTTGTCGAGAGATATCTCTACTTTAATAGAATAAAGTGGATTATGTTACTTCCCTTCCCCTCTCTTGATTTTATTTTTCAGGAACCCTGAAAATTGAAATTAAAATCTCTAGCAACGAAGCCACGGAACCTTGGGTTTTTGTTGAGTTAATTTAGAATGTTAGTTTTTTTTTTGTGTGAATTTTTCTAGGGTCGCTTTTTTTGGTTCACTAGGTCTGATTTGATCTATTACTGTTACCTACCCCTACTGTTTAAGGATGATTATTGATTACGAACCCACAAATTTAAGTACAAGTAAGCATCGTCCTTCCTCCTGATTCCATCCTTTGTTTTATACTTTTTTGAAGCATTTAACCCTTTCAGTCCCAAAAATTTACTACACTACAGAAACATCTGATCTTCACAAAATAAGCTTATTTTAGGCCAAATATACGAATTCCATAAGAAAAAAAAATCCATTAAAATTTTTTATACGGTTTTTGAAACAATGCCAAAAATCTTTAACTGTGGAAAACAACAAAATTAAAAAATATATATTACCTAAAAACACTTCGAGTTATATATTTTTAGGTATCTGACCATATTATTAAAAAAAATTAGTAATTATTTTATCCGAAATATTTTAAATTGTGTTTTAAATATGTGGAACTGAAGTGAACTTATCAAAAATCAGGAGAAACGCTTGTTGACTATTTTCTAAATAAAAAAAATCGTAGTTCTGACTTCTATTGAGATTAAAGTAAAATTTTGTCTGATAGAACAAAATGTGAAGAATCGAATGATGTGTGTTTGGATGTCATAGCGGGACTTAAACATTTTGAAAAAAATATTGAAAGTGGTGATGCCAAATGGCATCACTGGGACTGAAAGGGTTAAAGCTCCGGATAACACCCGTTTTTGACAACAAAACTTCACTAACAACTATTCCAAACTAAATAATTCTACCTTCGAAGCCCCTCTCGCGAGACAAATAATAATAAACGGATAGCAGGAGGGGAACAGCTCAACTCGGGCGGAAAAAGCTTTTTCGGCCGCCGCGTCAGCCGAGAGAGACAAATCGTTGCGAGGAGCTCCAACGAATGATTTGAGAGCTGTGTCTAAACTCATTGCTTCTCGACGACTTTGCCGAAAAAAGAACAATTCTATCTGTTGGGTCTTATTCTTTAAAACTATATATAATAATCTTTATTATTACAAAAAATAACAAATAACCAATAGAAAATATGGTGCGCCAAGGGGAAGAATTTCCCGTACAGCCGAACAAAACATAAATAGTTAGAATTGAACGCAAAAAAGCTAGTTAAAATCTGTCCGAGGTAGGTAGGTTGGAACGAATATTTTTCAGTTTGTGCTCTTGATCAGAGACCCGCTTAATAACCTTCGTCAAGTAAGACAGACACAGACAGGATTTTTTACTGACACAGAAGGCGCGTTTGCATCAGCGACCTTAGTACAATACCTTTGATTTTTCTGATGAAACGGATTTTTAAACCCTTGTCAAACACTCCATACAAATCCTATGGGAGAAAAATTCGGCGGGGCTTAGTTGGATACACAATCTGTTCCACCAATCAAAATGAAGACGAACCTGTCGGGACCCTTACTTAACGAAGTTGAGTTGTCCATCCAGCGACCCTAGTTTACATTAGCCATCGAATCCCTGGAATGCCAAACCCTCCATTAGGAGAAAAAGTAGTCGAGTGGGATTTCTAACCCAAATGATAGTTTGTGGCCGAATCCATGGAATGAAATGAAACATCAAACCCTCCTTCATTGGAGGGTTTGCGAAACCCCCAATGAACCCTGCAATCCCGGTTCTGCCAGGGAGAAGATCCCCGAGAGGGAAAAATTACTGAGTTTGCTCTTCAATCCATGGATTCGATGGTTCATGTAAACGAGCCTATTGTCTCCGTGTGGGTCCGTGGTGCTGTTGCCAGGTTGCCCTACTACAGAACTCTTTGGTTACGACACAAGACCTGAACATTCTCCAATTTGAATTGAACTAAATGGCTTGTTCCAGAAGAAGTAATTCTTTCCAGCTTTCATTTTTGTACTTCCACGATTTCGTTAGTTGTTTCGGGTTCACTCTCAATGAATGATCTTTTCGCCTGCTGTGTTCTGTTTTAGAATTCTGTGTGTTAGAGTTCTCTACGTTCAATTTTTTATTTTAGCCATTTACTAAACTTCAATAATATAAAAACTATAAACAGCAAGTATAGTGTTTGAAAGTTATTGAAATGTTAATAAAATTAGTAATTACTTTTGATTATTCTGTTGCATTTCATAGATAGTAAATAGAACTCATTTATGACGAAATCAAATAACTCCAAAAATGAAAACAATATTGCTGGAAGCATTGCCACCAAGACGTGCAACCTGCCTATTGAAAACGACTATGGATCATCCTTAACAAGATTGGCACACATTTTATATTATAATAAAGAATAATAAATTTATATAGGGATAAATAATTTCCTCCTTTTTTTTACTTCAGTTGTCGTTCTAAACAGAATGCAAAAGACAAAAACAGTAGAAATAAAACTCATTCAGTTACTGATAAAGAACAAAAATATTCCATGCCGGTTTTTCGAGAGGGTGCTTTCTAGAAAGTTCTAGAAGTATCGAGCCCTTGGGAAAGGGGATAAACGTGTGAGTCTTGGGGATAATAACAAAAAACAGAGGGAATTTAAGGGATTAGAGGTAGATTTTTGGGGAACAGCCCCCACGGGGATTATAAAAAGGGAAGTTATATTTTCTATTTCCCTGTAAACAAGGTGGGCTACCACTCAACTCGATTTACGCCCACTTTCTGGAATATTCTATGGAGGTTAGATAAAATGGAGATGACAGAGTTAAGGGGGAATGGGAGCGCTGTGGATCGCGGGTCTCCAAGGCAAAGTTCATCAGTGTTATTCCAATGGAGAAAAAAATATTTTCTCTACCACATTTCTCCGGCTGTATTGAATATTTTTACAAGGTGATTTTTTTTTCTGTGATAAATGTAGCTGACTTACAGGTCCCAACAATCCCACTTTTTGAAATTTGTTAGAATTGTTTTCTTAAATTTTTAATAAATAATTTATCAAAAAGTGTTCGAAGCAATTTAAAAAAGTGGGATTATCGAGACTTATAAGTTATCTACATTTATTTTTTAAATAAAAACGTTTGTAAAAATATTCAATACAGCCTGAGAAATGTGGCAGAGAAAATAGTTTTTCCCCATTAGATTAACATTGAGGCACTTGAGTTTAGAGACCCCCGGTGCAGCCCGCCCATTCCCCCTTCAGAAGAAGGTGGAGATGCTTGGCGAGAAAAAAGAGACCGCAGAAAGTCGCCAAGCTCCCCTATTAAGCCCAAACACCTCGCTTGTCAGTCCATGCCATAGACGTAGAAAGTAGAAGATATGCCCATCGATTGCGCAATCCCGTACAACTCAATACAAACCCAGCGATTTTGCGATGAAGCCACATTTCGCCGTTTTCTCAGTGAATCACGGGATACTGATTCCAAAAAACTGCTTTTGCCGAAGAGTTACATGCAATAAAAATTGCATTTTTAATATACTAAATATATACCTCAGATCTGCCAGAATTTATTAATACATATCCAGCTATAAACTTATGCTGGCAAAACTGGTAAAAAGTTTTAATTAGTTAATATTAAATATATATTTTTTTATTAGTCGAATTTATCTCATGGTGCCATCTGGTGGCTTATGGCATGTCATGGGCGAGGGCTTGCGAACTGCCTTATGGTATACTGGTTCAAAAGTGACTTCACCTTTTCCCCTAGGGGCAGACCTACTACTGTCTATATCTATGGTATCCATGCCGAAACTGTTAAATTTATTCCTGAAAAAGCGTAGCTTAAAAATCAAAAAATGAATATTACCGCATTTGGTTGGTTGGTTGGTTGGTTGGTTGGTTGGTTGGTTGGTTGACATATATTTTCAGGCTTGTGTGCTTGGTCGCAAGGACCCGCTTGTAAACCATCGTCAAATAGGACAACACAAGACACACACAAACACATATGACAGATGTTGCCACCTGTCGCCACCTCCACAATTTAGACATGTCCCTGAAGGGGAGGGAAATTTTCTCCAGGAACCTGTACCCATGGTGAACTGCGCAATGACCGACCACAGGACTTTCGGACCCAACAGATTTTACGAGCACGTACTCCGCATATACTCGGTAAGTCTTCAGTGGCACCGGATCTCGAACTCTCAACCTTCCGATCTCGAGTCCGAGATCCTGACCACTAGGCTCCTTACAGCCCAGTTGTAAGGCTGTAGCCAGAGACATAACATAGAATGGACTGCGCATTGGCAAACCTAAAGTGTCCTAATCATCTAACTTACACAGTCACATGACTGTGTCGCGTTTGGCTCGCATCTATGGCGAGTTTACCATTTGGCGAGTTTTTCCACAACGACCTGAACACAGAGGCCGACAATCTAATGTTATGATAAAGAAGCTTGGAAAGGAGCAAGGATGAATCGCTAGTATTTTAAGATCCTCTTAATAGATATCAGATTATTTCTTTGATTTTGTGCGCCTATTTAAGATTACTTGAACAATTGAATGTGGACTCTTTATTAAAAATTAATTTAAAAGAACTTTAGTAGGTTTATGTAGAGTGTTGCTGTAATATAAGTTGGTTATTGACATGGTGAATATTTTCTGCCGTCTCTATAACTTTCGTTCTAACGGTCCGATTAAAAAAAGAAACCTCTTTTTTTCTTTGAAATATTACTTCTTCCTTTATTTCACCTGGAATAAATCAACTTTCTAAAACACATCAATATATTCCAAATTCAACAAATGTTCTACTTTTTAAATATAAATAACTCAAACACTACGATTGCAAAAACAGGTTTCGTTTTGAACAAATTGTAAAAAAAAAAAATTCTACTTCTAAGCTGTCCTCCAATGTTCAGACCATTAATTTAATTGACTTGGCCCAAAATATTTATTATAATTAGAGTTCTAACAAAGTTGATTTAATCATGAATATGATACTTCAGTATAAAAGAGCTTTTAGAATAAATTCCCTCGTTAGAAATTATAGTTTATGAACAACACACAATTACTAAAAGTATGCAGAACTAAATAAATTTTCCCCTTGAAGTGTGACTAATCCTTTTTTATACCCCTTGTAGCGACTTCGATAACTCATTGTCTTCCCAAAAGGATCCTCAGGGAGGAGATGAGTTATCTCGGCTTATATACTACTATGAACGATGTAATTGGAAATAGTGGTAGGAACGTGGGCGGTAAATCAGCGCCACCTAGTCGTTGATGGAATATTGAGGTTGCGTGTGTGGTAATCGCCACACCACTCCCCTCCTAGAAACAACGTGGTAAGGAACCGTGCGCAAGTTGCTTCGCTGTGCGTTGTGCTGCGTTGAGTTGAGAGAGTTGTGTGCCGCCGTTGAGTTGAGAGAGAGAGAGTCGTGTGCAGCGTTGAGTGCATTAGCAGCGAGAGAGCAACCGTGGTTGAGCGCATTGTAGCAGGAGCGTTGTTGGAGTGGGTGACGATCACGTCCGGGTCACCACTGTAGCGACTTCGATAACTCATTGTCTTCCCAAAAGGATCCTCAGGGAGGAGATGAGTTATCTCGGCTTATATACTACTATGAACGATGTAATTGGAAATAGTGGTAGGAACGTGGGCGGTAAATCAGCGCCACCTAGTCGTTGATGGAATATTGAGGTTGCGTGTGTGGTAATCGCCACACCACTCCCCTCCTAGAAACAACGTGGTAAGGAACCGTGCGCAAGTTGCTTCGCTGTGCGTTGTGCTGCGTTGAGTTGAGAGAGTTGTGTGCCGCCGTTGAGTTGAGAGAGAGAGAGTCGTGTGCAGCGTTGAGTGCATTAGCAGCGAGAGAGCAACCGTGGTTGAGCGCATTGTAGCAGGAGCGTTGTTGGAGTGGGTGACGATCACGTCCGGGTCACCACTGTAGCGACTTCGATAACTCATTGTCTTCCCAAAAGGATCCTCAGGGAGGAGATGAGTTATCTCGGCTTATATACTACTATGAACGATGTAATTGGAAATAGTGGTAGGAACGTGGGCGGTAAATCAGCGCCACCTAGTCGTTGATGGAATATTGAGGTTGCGTGTGTGGTAATCGCCACACCCTCTTTACAATTAGGAATTTACAAGCATTTGGCATCTTGCACAAAACGTTACTGAATTAAGAGTACAACATTCAGGATTGTTAACATGCTCAGAGATTAAAAGAATGTAATTAAATATTTATTATAAAAGCCAAAAGAGAAAAATACCAACAATGCTCAAAAATCGTCTGCAAAAACATTAAAAAAAATTCAAGCTGCCGTGATTGGTAGAAACCCGAGTGACTTGGATATTGATGGTAGTCTCCACTTCAGTTTGCTAGCTGATATTCAGGTCTTGCGACAATTTGGAATAGTTCGTAACGAAACGGTAGCGTTAAGTTGCCATACGTAGCAACCTTTCCCCTCTTGGCGATTTATGATGTTTAGGACATAATGCTAATCTGCAAGGGATGGCGGTTTTTTAGAAAATAAAAACGGTTTTCCATTTTCCATCGGTTTTCCCCTAAAAAACCGGTTTTCGGTTCCGAAGGGCCTCATACAAAAAAAAAAACGGTTTTCAGTCAAAACCGGGACCACCGGTTTTGTTGGGCATTTTTTGAAAACCGGTTTTGGTTTTCCATCCCTAAGCTGCTTTACTATGAATGCGCAGTCCACTCTATGTTATGTCTCTGGCTGTAGCACGAGATCTGATCTTCATTTCAGTTCACTCTATTTCGCTTTCTTAACCTTGAGACGGAGATGTTGTCGAGAATAAAGCAATGCAAAACTGTTTTGCCAGATGAAGCCAGCGATCGCTTTGTAGTAGGCCCAAACAAACGCTGTCGACGAATTGCAAGGCATTATGCTAAAGTGGAGTTTATATAGGATTATTAAAACATCTACTCTCTTTGAGAATTCTGACTCTGTAATAAAAACTATAGTTAAATTACAACGCAATTTTCTTAGTCTGTGAAGGAATTACTACCATCTTGTGTGAATTCAGATTTCGCGCTGCAGCCTACAATTGCGTAAATAGTGATTTTTTTTTTTATTTCAATTAATGCTTTGAATAAAATGATGCTTTTTGAAATGGACTGGCATTAAGTGAACGGTTTGCTTAGTCTAACTATTATTCCCGTGTTGGGCATTAATCAATTAATTTGTCAATTATTGTTAATTGATTCAAAGGTAATTGCAATTAAATTAATTACAATTAAATTAACTACAATTAAATTAATCACAATTAAACTTTTAATTGCACCTTGTAATTAAGTTAATTTGATTAACGTCAATTGTAACTCACAATTAAAATAATTGCAATTAACTTTTTTAATTGTTTTATGAAACAATTAAAGCTAACAATTCAGTTTATGTATTAAAACGAAATGAGTAAAGATTTAGGAAAATTAAGCTGTGACAATGACAAATCTGCCAAAGAGTCACAAACTGTCAGACAGCATGTTCAAGAAGAGAGATGTACTGAAGTGTAATTTAAATTATTACAAGACATTTTCAATTGTTATTGTCTGTCTAATCATGTTTCATTAAAGATATTGATGGTTATTTTGATCGGTATTTCACTTGTTTCCAAATATTTATTTAACAGCAGGGCAATCTTAGCGTTGTTTACATGTAAGCAGGAAACAGCTAAAGAATTTATCTATCGCAAAACGGTAAATATCACTCTATTTTAAATTGCTTCGATACAAATAGTTGCTTTTAAGTCTCAATAAATGAAAAATAATAAGAAATCTTAATTATACATCAATTATTTTACTTTTAGAGAGTAAAATCTCTTGACCCGCACGATCGTGCTACTTTGGCGTTATTGGTTGCGATTGATTCTGTAAGGCAACTCGGAATCTCGCAGAGCTCCCATAGACTGTAATGTTAAGTTGTCCTTTTTTTAGAATGGTTTTCTGAAAATCTAGAGGACATATTGGGGGGGGGGGGGGGAGTGACATTTTTTACAGTGGTACATTAAACACTTTCAAAGACTTTTAACATGGCATTTTGTCAAAGTAATACTTAATTGCTAAGACAAAAAATAAATTCTATGTCAAGTATCTTATTGTAAATAATCAAATAATAAATATAATTAACAATTAATAATATTTAATTATCAATTAAATTATAACTAATCATTAATTATTTGTAACGATATCAGTTAAAATATAATTTTATTTATTGATAGAAAAATGTAAAATTTTACAAGTGATGTTTTCACAGGAAGAACCTGAATCGTGGGGATAAGTAAAGACCTAACCCGCACGATCGTGCGGGTACCCCCTACACTTTAGAGGGGTCCTCAATTTTTTAAAATAATTTTTTTCAGGATCATTAAGACTAGTATAGAGAGAAACACTAAAAAAAAAGTCACATAGGATGAAAATTTTTCAGGTCTTAAAGGGTTATATACCGTCTTTATGTTATACAGCAGTGTTTTTATATTTGTTATTTTTAATTAAAATTAACAAAACAATTGAAATTAATTGTTAATTGTCACTACTACAGTTAACAATTAATAAGTTGTTAATTGTTATTACTACAGTTAACAATTAAATAATTGTTATTTTCCACACTTACAATTGATAAATTGTTAGTTGTGCCAATTAATTCATTGTTAATATTTAATTATTCTTGCAATCAAAATTTGCCCAACATTGTAGAACTCTTAGTGAAATTCTGACGACTTCACTTATTTTGCACCAAACGTCTCTATTTTTTCCTGAAGTCTTTGTGGATAGCGGGAATATTCTATGGATAGGTTATAAAATGGAAATTCTGCCGAAAGAAAAATAATGCAAACAATTGGGTTGACAAATGAAGCAATGATCGCTTCATTTATGCAGCCAAACAACCACTTTTCGAATGTTGTTAATTAATGGATACAATCGAACTTGCTTTTTTTTAAAAATTCACACTGATATTAGAATGGGAGGAAATTATAATATACTGATGGAGTTTGACTGAGGGAGAGGGGATCGATTGGCATAAATTAAAAGATTACATTTTAAAACAATCAGCGTTAGTAAGGGTAAGGGTACACCACTCGTGCAACGCCGGGTTAATAGAGCTTACTATTAAAAAAATAACTTTCTTTCCTCGTTTGAGCTGTATATTCTTTGAGGTAGATGGCGCCATACTGCAAGCAACTAGATTAGGATTTGTTAGGTTCAATTTTATTATAATTTTCTTGTGCTTTTAAGCTATAAAACTTATTGAAAGTAAAAAGAAATTTATATATACCTCTGCCAAAAAAGCACACTTATTTTCCTTCAAACTTTTCTGTTTTCATTTACCAAAACTAGTTTTTTGAAAAACGAAACCTTTTTACTTTCTGGTTTAGAATTACCCTAACACAATACTAAAACATCTTATACTAGTTATACACGAAGGGACTAGAACATCAAAACTTTCTTTATTATTTTTATTGTTTTTTCAAGACTACAAAAGCTATAATTTAAAAAAAGTTTTTTAAAAAGGAACAAGAAAAATAAAATTCAAGTCAAAGTTGATAAAAATGCTGAAATTCGAAAAAAAACAAGAACAAACGGAAGTGAAGTTCAACATATGTCAGGTGACAGTTTCCTTGTTTACATTTTACAATCTCTATATTCTCGATTTGATTTGAAATTGCTCTGAATTATCCATACTAAATTTAAAAGAACTTAATTTTTTACAGCAATAAAGACTTTTAATTGCTTTTCAAAATGTTGAAACCCAAAGCTCTCACGCAAGTTTTGAACCAAGCTAACACGGGAGGTGTCTGTAGCACTTTGTAAGTAAAATAATGTTTTTGTATGATTTGTTTCTTTTTATTTATGAAAATATTTTATTTTTCATTAAAAAAAATTAACCACTTATTACTAACTAAATTTTCATAACATATTTGTAAATATGACTTACGTGTACTCACATAGTTTTATATGAATAAAAGACTGCTTCGAAAACACCCACAATTTTAAAGGTGAATTTCAAGGCAGGGTATTTCAAAGCTTGTTTACAGATATGACAGTGGCGGCTCGTGGCATACAGCAAGTACAGCCAGGCTGTACCTAACTATTCAGTTAAAGCAAAATCCCAAATCCGATCATATATTCAATACTTTTATTATTATATTTTGCCAAAGGAGCGCATTTTTTAATGTAACGCTTTCAAGCCAAAAATGAAAATTCCTCTGTAATAGTGGGATTGGTAAAAGTTACCTATTTGTGTTTCAAATGAGCTGCATGCCCATAATCCAATCCTACTGAACTGCAGCCTGGTTATAAAAATGAGAAAAGGGCTGAAGGCCCACGAAGGTTGCCACGATGACAAAGAATATGCATTGCTTAATCCACATACGATTAAATGGATTGAGGCGCGGAGTGCAACCCAAAACGATTTACTGTTTTTCGGCTGCAGTTGGAATTCGCTGATATGATTGGTGGCCGCCAAACACGTGTTAGGCCATATGTGTGATGAAGGGAAATCAAGAGATTGAATTCTTCATCGCTTCGGCCATAGACTAGCATTCAAAGGGTTATTAAATTTTGGTGTGGAATGCTTTTATCTCTTAGTATTAATATTTTATTTCTTTATTGAAAAAGTGGAACCCCCCGCCATTGATAAAATATATTTTAAGTAATACACTATGTTTTTTTAAAGTAAGTTTTTCTATTTTATACAATCTTATATTCTTATATACTTTTTCCATTATATGCATTTCAATTTATGCTCAGCTAACAGAAGTTTCTGTGTGGGAGGGTAGCGTTGCTTTGGCTGCACCAACATTTTTTACCACGGGCCGCCACTGAGATATGACAAATGCTTTAATAGTTAAGGTTATGATTATATCGTTATGATTATATGGCGAAATAAGCAGCATTGTACATTACTTTTGGTCAAAAATTCTTGTTTGTATCTTGACCCGTCTTTTTGTTACAGCCCATCAGAGGTTGAAAAAAAAACGGCCCTCATACATAGTGTCACAAAAAAATTGAAAACAAATGTATTTTATAATTATATGCAGGAAAACTGTTCTAATTATTTAATGGGGGCTGGGGAGCCCAGTCTGTTAGGCACACTTGCCTAGCATGTGAAAGGTCCCAGGTTCGGGTCCGGGCATCGCCAAAAGAACTGCCTATCTATAAACGGCCCATGCAGCCAAAAATGTCTAACGAATAATACCCTGTGTAAGGGAGTGCACGTTAAATATCCTTCAATGTCCTAACGCTGCGTACGATGTCGCCCTTAACGGTGCCTATTCACGTGTCCGCTCGTCACTTGACTGTGGTTCTAAAATACGCCGCCCGTCGCCAATAGCCCTCGTGTAGCTCTAGTGCAGGGGTTCCCAACCTTTTTTTCACCCGCGTACCACTTGCCTTTTTGAGAAATTTTGGCGTACCACCAGACCTAAATATTTTAATAAACGTATAATATTTACCCTTCTAAAATAATTCTAAGGTTTTTTTTTGTAAAATTCCTGAGAAAACTTCGTATTTAATGGTTAGATATTTGTTTATTTATAACATGCTTATAACAAAGGAGAAATAAAAAGATTAAAATTGTATTAATTTTCAGTTTTGTTTATTGTCCTTAGGTCTAAAAACCTGCAAATAAAAAATAGCACAAACTCAGCAAAGTCCGATAAGTTTGCGTGCTCACATGCGTACAGAAGCTATTGACAGCATCATGTTGCTCACATCACTTACGCGTACCGCGTACCACCTGAAATATTCCGGCGTACCACCAGTGGTACGCATACCACCGGTTGGGAACCCCTGCTCTAGTGCGATGATAATTCAAACCTAACCTTAATTCCAGGCTTCTAAATCGAGAGGGTACATTGCTGGCCTACGCTGGTTATGCCGGGACCGATGCCAAGCTGATTGCTGCCATCACCAGCAATATTTGGATGGCCTATGAGAAAAGCGGCTGCTCTGCGTTCAACTCTGAGACGCTCAAGTTCATCATTATTGACTGTGAAGTGAGTTGGTTTAGCTAGTGACAGGAATGGTTTATGTGTGGTTAATTACAGTACCTATGACCACAGCGTTGTTTGACCAGTGCCATCATTGAGGTAGAAGAAAAGTGGAGTGAGGTGTGTGTGATTCACAGAACAGGGCAGCAAATGAGCCGGTTCAATAACAAAACGCGGATAAATACATGGCCCTGCATCAGGAAACGAACGGAGCGGAAAACCTAGAAACTTACCTATTGCGCTATTGGGGTCGTCTTCGCTGGTTCTTATCTAGTGATCCGCAGGGTTATTTCTTTAAAAAGTTGGAATTCAATAATAAAAAAAGTTACTTTATTTAGAACTAAACATTGTAAAATACATTTAGAAGCCCAAGTCAATATGATAGAGGGGTCTCATACAAGCATTGCACGTAGGGAAATTAGTCCTTTTCTGCCCTGTTCACTCAAAAGGGTACAAGTGGGTTTTCCGCTCGCTGCACTTCACTCCAGTTTCCCTTTTAGCTCAATGATGAATAAAAAGTACTTTTTTTTCCCACTGCTTTTGAGTGAAAAAATGTACTTTTTTCTAACTGTTTCAAAAGTCTATTTTTTTGCACTCGTCTGATATGAAATTTTAATGCAAAAGGGTTTTTTTTCACACAATTATAAAAGGATATTTTTTGAATCAAAAATTATTCTGATACTTCTTAAATGCTAATTATTTTTAAACTTTTATCATTTGGTTAAATGGCTTGCCCATTTTTAATGAGTAAAAAACACTCAACAGAAAATAATAAACTGTTTCTTTTGTATTAATAAGAGTACAGAAAATTACGGTAATGCTCATTTTTCTTTATTATACCAGGGGCTGGGGAGCCAAGTTTGTAAGATGCATTCCCTGCATGTGAAAGTTCCCAGGTTCTGGTTGGGGCATTGCCATAGTAACTATCGACCTATAAATGGTCTGTTCAGTTACAAATCTCCAACAAATAATACCCTGTGAAGAGAGAGTTCATATTAAATATGCTCAAAGTCTGTACGATGTTACGACTCTTTAAGGTGGCGTTGGGTACCTACTCAGTTATCTGCTCGTCACTCGACTGTGGTTTTAAATTATGATGCCTTTCGCCAATAACCCCCCGTGCAACATTACTGAATTCCACTAAACTGTGTCTTTTGAATTAATAAAAGGACATAAAAATTCTGTAATGCTATAATTGTTTAATGGTGTATAAAGAAAGATGAATCTTTCTCTATACACCAGATTTTTACCAAGCATTTTGTGGCGGTGTGCCAGTGCTGAACTAGATCTGCGGTTTTTGCCAGCATGGCTATTCAAGTTTCAACTAAAAATGTCAGGTGACGCTGCACTTCCAGCCACAGGCTATTAAGCTATGTCGCCGACCTGGACATTCTCTTCTTCTACATCTTAATTTTCACATATCACACCTGTCACGACCTTTCCCTGATCGACATGCCATGTAATCTCGAATTGAGTTTTTTACGTTTATACAATTGTTAACAATTTATATTTAAATTTATTTTTAGTTAATTTGTGGTTGTTAGAATAAATGTTTATTTTTTATTAAACCTGGAGTATTCTTCAACGTCCCACTTCTGACTTCTTCATTAATTTGATTAATTTCATCCGTAAAGACATGCAAAACCTTTTTATTTATTGCATCTTAAATTCATTTTTTATTTCTCTAGGAGGGTTATGTTGCAGTTACCGGTGTTGCCAATCTTCTCCTTTGCCTACAAGCAAACTCGACCGTCGACCTAGGAATCTTAAAAGCCAAGGCAGAAGCAATGGCCAAATATCTTGAAGTGCCTCTTAACCAGATTTCGTCAGCAACCGCATAGGAAAGGCTTCATGGAATGATAAATTATTGTACAAAGTGGTTCTGTAAATTAGTTACCCCATGTTTGAGTTGAGTAACTAGAGAATTATGGAGGATATTGAATTATATTTATTCATTAATTTGATTAATGTAATTATTTACCCCATTTTTGAGTTGAGTAACTAGGGAATTATGGAGGATATTGAATTATATTTATTCATTAATTTGATTAATCTTATAGTGGGTTTTACCTAGTAAATGTTAAAAGTGCTTAACTAACAACAAAAGTAAATGGTATAATATTCATTATATAAACGATTTGTCAGTTGAAGAGCGTAGTGAAAGAACATGCTATGTAACATTTTTGAAATATTTGTTATTTCCCATAATTCATAAACTTTAAATTTAGTATATTTTTTACTGTTTGCAGGTACTGGTTTTTAAGGGACCTTAAGGCAAACTAAAAACTTAAAAGCTTGTTTTCTTGTTTTCAGCTTCTCGTCACAAAGCACGTTCCTCCACTAAGCTCTTCAATTATTGATTATCAGATTTATTACTTATAGTGTTAACAGTTGATGGATTTAATGGATTATTGATTGAAATTGCCAACTATTTTTATTTTAAATATAAAAATCACAATTCATTAACTGTTGATAAAGGTTGCTTTTCCAGTCACCTATTACTTTTCATTTATTTCTTTTTTTTTTAAAAAATAACCAACTATTTTTCCTTAAAGTAAATTAACTAAAGCCTGCCCACTGTTAAAATTTTTAAGCTATTGTTAATTGTGAAAATGTGTAGCCTCATACTTATTTAAAGCATCTATAATAGTATTGTGTAAATTTTATTGTCTTTGTCATGAATTTTTTTTTATTTTGGTTTTTCAAAAAAGAAATGTCCAACTGGACCTGAATTCCATTTCAACTTTGAAGTACTTGATTGTAACTTTTATAACCTTGTAAAATTAATATACAAAAGTTTTTTTTTTTTTTTTTTTTTACAATTATAACTGGAAAATGTGTTGCTGTTTATCTGTAAAATTTGCATCTCTATATATTTGTTAAATTATTTGTACTATTTCTACTCCTTTATTTAAAAAAAAAAAGTAAAGTATAATGAACTATAAATGTCATTAACTTCTTTGGATATTTTGTTATCCCTATGAAAATAAAACTCGTTACCTGCTGTATTTTCATGATGTAAAAATATGATGCTCACTGTATTTATGTTGAAAATGGAAAATTTTATACTGACTTTTTTTGGCAAGTATCTGTCATTTTGTACATTATGTTCAATAAACTTCTGGAACTTCCCATTATGATAAACTCTAGTTTCACAAAATTAACCTTAACTGTAAAAATCTGCTTGTTGTTCATAGTGAAAGGGCATGTTTACAAACAAAGAGCTATCAGCTGACGATGGAAAGGCAAAAGAGCGGACGCCTTTTGTATCTTTGACATGGCGTTTCGCGACCATTCTTAGGAAATTGTTAAATTATCATTATCCAATTACGCTTTTAGGCGATGAGAAGTGAATATGTTTAAAAGTTGAAGTATGAGAAGGTATGGTTTTTGTTTTTATTTGCCTTTTTTTTTTTGTTTTTATTTGTCATATCTCGTTACTGTTTACAGCAGGGTTTAAAATTTGCCTACTTTCGGATCACCGGAGTTTCGCGACTTTAGAATCCCCGAAGTAATCCTGATATTTTTTGGGGGTGAGGGTGGGGGAATTTTTTTTATAATTTTTAACGAATCATTTTTAAAAATTCATAAATTTAATTAAATAATTAATATAAATAATAAGGTTAATAATTAATAAGGTTAATAATTAATAAGGTTAATTTTGTGAAACTAATTTTTTTAAAAAAACTAAGGAATTTTTTCTGCATTTTCTTTTAAAATTTAATCAAAATTTTGGCCTCACATGACTAGGGAGCTAATTATTTAAATTTTTTTCAAATATTTTTCAATTAAATTAAAAAAATAAATTGTGCCCTTTAACTTTTTACGGGCCCCTAAGCGGTGTATAGTTTTAACCCCCCTCCTCTTCCCCCCTCGCCCAAAATTGTGCAAATTTGCTTTTTGCATAAAAATACATTATTAAATATATACTATATCTTAGGGGGGGGGGGTAATTACCCCATTTACCTCCCGCTGGATCCGCCACTGCCATAAGGCAGTTCGCAAGCCCTGAAGTAATTCGACTAATAAAAAATATGTATTTAATATTAACTAATTAAAACTTTTTACCAGTTTTGCTGGCATAAATTTATAGCTGGATGTGTATTGATAATTTCTGGCAGACATAAGGCATATATTCAAAAAGAAGCATATTAAAAATGCAGTTATTATTGCATGTAACTCTTCGGCAAAAGCATTTTTTGTGAACCATTGACCCGTGATGCATTGCGAAAACGGCGAAATGTGGATTCATCACACAATCGCGCGGTTCGTATTGCGTTGTACGGGATTGCGCAATCGATGGGCATATCTGCTACTTTCTATATCTATGTTGTTGTTTTGAGGCATATATATAGAAAGTAGCAGATATGCCCATAGATTAAGAAAGTAGCAGATACAGCCCTATGATTTCGCAATCCCGTACAACGCAATACAAACTCAGCGATTCTGTGAAGAAACCACTTTTAGATAGACTTAGACCACTTTTCTCCGTCTTTGCAATGCATCACGGGAAACTGGTTCACAAAAAATGATTTAACCGAAGAAATACATGCTATAAAAATTGCATTTTTAATGCGCTTTCTTTTATAAATATATACTTCATATCTGCCAGAAATTATCAATACATATCCAGCTACAAACTTATGCTTGAAAAACTGGCAAAAAACAATTAGTTAATAAAAAAATATTTATTATTTGTTGAATTGTAACTAATGATGCCATCTAGTGGCTCCGTTTATCAGCTCAACTATTAGATTGATAAAATTTGTAATGGATCCGAAACTATATAAAATTATTATATGTTTAAAGATTAAGGTTTTAAGTAATTATACAAACCAATCAACAAAATAAAAAATGTTTTTTGGACACAAATATTTTTTCTTCGGTATAATTATTTAGCATTGACTGGACTGAAACAAGTCTTTTTATGTATATTTTCTTTTATGAATGTATTAAATATCCAGTTGTAAAGATACTTTTTTAATTAAATTTTTGATGCAGCTATAAAATAAATTAGCGTCTAGCGGCATTAATGGATATAGTTAAAATAAGTTTTGACAAAAATTAATTTTATTTTATGTATAATATCATTGTAAAACACAAAAATTTAAACACACAATATACCACATAAAATAATTATGAAACTAATACAATATAATCAGACATTTTTTACTTATGGCTGAAATCTGTAAGGTGACACAAAAGAAGGAAATAAGTGCTGAATAATTTGATACAATAATAATGGATTAAAAGCAAAGAGTTCAAATACTATATTCATACTTTTCCTTTTTAAACTAGTATGAGGGAAAATCTATGTAAAATTACTTATCATACTGTGATTGGCAGTTAATAATCTACTTAATTCAGTTTCTGTGTATTTAATTTGATTTGTATTATCTAAAAAAAATTTTAGAATGAAAAATTAATTATATATACTGGTAAAAAGTTTTTAATTATTTAATATTAAATATATATTATTTATTAGTCGAATTATCTCATGGTGCCATCTGGTGGCGGTGCTAGAGCTTGCGAGCTGCCTTATGGGATACTGGTTCACAAATGGCTTCACCGTTTCCCTATAGGGCAGATCTGCTACTTTCTTAATCTATGGATATGCCCGTCGATTGCGCAATCCCGTAAACGCAACCACTGATCTGAACTTAGAAATGGATCAAGCTTAGACACCCCTCTCTGATGCTTCGCGGAGGGATGACCTTGTTTTTAGAAGTGCCAGATTGGCGCTGTTTATCGCTCCGTATTTCGCTTCAAGTTACAGTGTCAACATATTTTTTTTCCTTCTGCAGAGTGTGCGGAAGTCGTAAATCCTTATCTGCCTACATGAGGCCGAAGAATGTGTCAACCCCTAGAGATCAGTGGGGGGTCAACGCTAGCTCATTAGGCAACTCTATTTACTAAGTTTTACAACCTTTTGAATGGGAGGGGGATTGGCAGATGTCAGTGGGAGATGGATGGATGAATGTCTGGGGTGGAAAAAAGTATTTTTTGTGTAAGTGGTTAACTTTAAACGTATTTATTTAGTACTGTATATGTGGATTTACTTTATTTTGCAATATTTTTAAGAAATAGTATTATTTGTAATCGTTGATAATACTAACGGGACATTCATTTGATAATTATTTTCTAAATATAGAATACCAAACTGATATATATTGTAAAAAATAATAATTATAACATTTACCCCGATCATATACCTATGATAAGGGTTTGAAGTTTCGGTAGTTTTAATTAATATTCATTCATGTGATATATTTTAATTAAATTTAATTCATCCATTTCAAGTTTATAATAAATTACACCAATTTAATCATGTTTAATTATTTAAATTATGTTTAAGTCATCAAAATGATATTAAATCTATTAGCGCCGATTTGCGAAAAAATTATCACACGAAAATGATATTTATGCTTAAGTTTATCTAAATAATTAAGATAAAAAGATGATTATAGACCTGAACAATTTATGTAGAGAAAATTAAGTTAGCCTAAAAAAATGAAACATTTAAGTTAGAATTGAAATTTAGAAATGAAGGTTCTCATGGTATTAACACAGTCAGTGGTGAATTATTATTTGGGTTAAGTATTAATTAAAAATATATTTAATTAATTTAAATTATACATAATAAATTCAAAATAATTTGTTTTCCATAAATATTTAATTGTTACAATTTATAATACAAAAGTAAACAAATCTTAAAACACAATTTCTTTATAATTTTATGAAGAAAATCATCACAAAATTTTAAACATTTAATTTTCTTTTGTAAAAAAAGTTACAAAAAGATGTAAAGTAATGTATTAAAAAATTGCATTTTTAATAACAATCAATTAAATTGCATTTTTAATAACAGTCAATTATGAAGTAACAATATGTCATTATTGCAATACATTTAAATTTCCCCCGAAGTATCAAAACAAATCATTAATACTGATTTAAATGCATATATTTATTATTTTTATACTTTTAATAATAAGAACTTAATGTTTTAAAAAAATCATTAATTATAGCTTATTTCAAATTTTAAATACCACATTTCGTCAGTTCCTTCAGATCGTAACAAAAAAAAATCATCTTTACAATTAAACATATACCTTAAATATAAAGCTTTCAACCATATCTTCGAAACAAAGATTTTTCTCTGATTAATAAAATTTTTAAGAAAATAAAAATCCCCTTACAGCACCATAGCGCAAAATCGAAAACGCAATTGAAGAGCTTAGTGGAAGAACGTGCTAAGTGACAAAAAGGTGAAAACAAGAAAATGGGGTATAAAGTTTTTCGTTTGCACTAAGATCTGTTGGAAACGGAACTTGGAAAGCATAAAAAATATAATAAACTTTAAGTTGATGACAAAGGAAAAATTTGTTATCGTTAAAAAAATTAGTAATATGTTCATTTACATAAACTTTTCCATTTTTTCAAAAATGTCACTTAGCACGTTCTTCCACTAAGCTCTTCAATTGTCAAAAGTCTTATCTGGGGTCAACCCCTGAGGTCAACCCACCCATCTGCCACCAACCGAGCGACGGCGACTTTTGGGGAAGACCGAAACGAGAAATTCGCCAAATTTGGCGAAAATTAGAACTGCAATGAGTGGTGAAAAACACCTATTTTAAAATAAATAAGAACCCAGACATATTTTTTCCTACAATCTACAACAAAAATATGATTGTTTGAACTTTGCAGCAGATCTCTACACCAAAAACTCAATGCGCAGTAATTTTTTAAAAATGAGAAATTTCCCATAGAGTCCCATTGTAAAACGAAAATCTGGGGTGCACCTGAGAGAAAAAGATGACTTCGAACTCTCCCGTAGCGGGCGAGAGCTTTCCGCGTTCCATTAACCCTAGAGTTCAGTGAACGCAACCGTTTTGACTAGTTTCTATAAAAGTTATTCTTTAATTGCCAGAATTTTTTATCTGAAAGTATTTTGAAAAAGTGGAGACGAATTGAAAAATGATTTAAATATATATATTTCATTTTAAATCGAACTTTTCAAATCGGTCTCTGCGTACGTATTGATGGGATAGATTTTGGATGTGAATAGCAAGGACCGCTGAACTGAAATGAAGTAATATCGTTGTTTAATTTTTGCTAATTGTCCTTTAGAAAGGGCAGTGAGACGCCCTATGGTCAGAGTGGCGATCTACGGATCGGAAGGTCCCGCGATCGAAACCTGGTCGCTGAAAACTCACCGAGTATATGCGGAGTACGTGCTCGTTAAATCTGTTGTGTTCGAAAGTCCTGTGGGCGGTCATTGCGCAGTTTCCCACGGGTACAGGTTCCTGGAGACTATTTTCCTCCCTTCAGGCAGGGACATGTCTAGATTGTGGAGGTGGCGCGTGATAGATGGCAGTCACGTATATGTGTACATGTGAGTGTGTTGTGACTGTCTTACTTGACGAGGATTTATAAGCGGCTCTCTGAGCAAGCACACAAGCCTGAAAATATATGTATATCAACCAACCAACCAATCCTTTAGATTTAGATTTTAGAATTTAATCATTGCGTTCGCGTTGACTTTATAAACTAACTGTAATTTTACGCAATATTTTTCTTAGTTAAATTACTAATCTTTCCCAATCCTCATAGTCGCTATTTGTCGTCACGAAATACCTCGGTGTTCGAATACTAGTTACCTGTGGTCCATCTTAAAAATCTGTAAGATATGAACATGCACGATGCTGCCCGTAATGGCGACCTGGGTAGGGTGAGTCAACTCATCGAAGCGGGAGTATCCGTGGACAGCCTCGACGAAGAGGGACAGACCCCTCTGCACTTGGCATCTCATTTTGGTCAGTACAAGGTGGCAGCCCTGCTCATCGACAGCAAGTGCAACGTCAACCTCAAAGATTGTTATGGTCGTACACCTGTGATGGCGGCTTATCATCCACCCAAGAAGGATATTGTGGGTCTTCTCCTTCATCGTGGGGCCCAAGTCAACTGCCCTGATGGCGAAGGGATCACCCTCCTTCACGAGGCCTCTGCCCAGACTGGTTGGACGGACATCGTGCGTGTTATCCTGGAAAATGGAGGAGCAGACATCAATGCTGTAACCCAACAAGGGAGCACTCCTCTCATGTGGGCCGCATTAAACCGCGACGAGAACGAGGAGGTCGCAGCCCTCCTCATCCAAGCCGGAGCAGACGTCAACAGAAGTGATACATGCAAGAGGACTGCTTTGCATTGGGCTGTTCAGTGGAGTCGCACCAGAATGATCCAGGTTCTTCTGGAGCAGGAGGGGCTGGATGTCAGCCCTCAAGATAACATGGGTAACACGCCTTTATATGACGCTTGCAAGATGTACTGTCAAGAGGTTAGAAAGCAACTCCTGGAAGCAGGCGCAGGCAACGATATGAAGAACAATCAAGGTGAAACTGCTCTGAGTGTAGGTATTAAACGAAACAAATTATCCATCGAGGAAATCGGACTGTTTGTTCAAAAAGGGGCCTTTCTGGAGAACTGCGATTACATGCATATATCCCGTAACCCTTTTCTTAGGAAGAATATTCTGACGGATGTGGAATTATGCACCCAATCAGTCTTGAACAAGTTCAGCCATCAGTCCTTGCCTGCTTTGAACAACATTGCTTACTTTGCCGGAAGGCTCCCAAATGTCGATAACTTTAAGTTAGGAGCTCGGCAAATAGATGAAGTGGAGAACTTGGTCAAGTGTGAGATAGAGAAGAACACCTTCTGTAATGTGGTCAGGGTACGCCCAACATCTCTAAGTGCCCTCTGTGTTCTATCTCTAATAACTTGCCAGTCAGACAAGAAGCGAGCTACTTCACCAGATTTTGGTCATTCCCTTTTTAAAAAAATTCGTTACTAAACTAGATAGTAGACTAGAAAAAATAATGCATTTATCAAATGGGATGTATCATTTGATGTTATGCTATTGTAATTTGTCTCTGTACTGCGGTTTCATTGGTTGCTTCGCTTTCACTCTCGAAATGTCCAATATAGATGAAAAAAACTTTTCTTTCAGTGCAAGCTTTATGTAACAAATTGAAGAAACAACAGCACATCAAGAAATTTGCATTTAAAAAATTTAAGTAAAATTTTCTCAGAAAACTCATTTTGGAATATATACCAAACAAAACTAAAGTAATTCCAGACAACAAATGATAGCAAACCTTTGGAGCAGTTGCCATCCATGACAGGAAACAACCCCATTATAAGTATTTTATGTAGTCAATTCAGAATTCAATATTTTGTCCCTAATTATGATTATGTTTCATGCATTAAGAGTGTTATAAAGATATGAATTTTTACTTGCTCAGTATGGCAAGTTGATACAAAAAAAATACATACCTGGCCAAATATTTTTGATCTTTCTCAAAATTATTTTGTAACCATATTACTAAAATATTTACCATATACTAGTTATGGCCTAACTTTGTCAATTAATCAATTTCCTTATTTTAATTCTAAAACAATTCTATTATCAACATCATATATAGTTGTAACAATAGTTAGCTTAAATTCTTAAAAGAATCATAAACTAGACAATTTTAACATGATCAATCTGAATTTTTATTGGCCTTGGTCAATGAATTTTTCCAATCCTGCATGCATTAAATTTAATTGTGTTAGTTGACATATTGCTTTTTCTCAACAATTTGTTTTGTTGCATCATTTGGTATTTGTGTTTCTCAAGAGAAAAATAAATGTTATTTTTTTATGCAAAATTCATTGTGCATTCTAATTTCCATTTGTTATTCCAGATTTCTTCATTTAATATTTAAAATTTATTCATAACTGAAACCGTATTAAATTTATGTCAAACCAATTTTTGGGTAGAAATTTACTGTACGGTCACGCGAACTTTCCAAAATCGCGCCCCAAAAGTCTGTATTTTGGGGTCTTTTTTTTTTTAACAACCACGATTCAAAGTTATACTTTTTTACTAATCTACAGATATTCATCTTTGCGATTATCTCTTTTAAATCATCATATATGTTATGTAATAAGTTTGACACATAACTTACCATATTTTCTTTTATTGTTCTGAATAACCATACTAATTTTAAAAGAACTTAATTTTTTAGAGCAATAAAGACCTTTAATTGCTTTTCAAAATGTTGAAACCCAAAGCTCTCGCACAAGTTTTGAACCAAGCTAACACGGGAGGTGTTTGTAGCACTTTGTAAGTAAAATGTTTTTATATGATTTGTTTCTTTTTATTTGTTATATTTTATTTTTCATAAAAAAAAAGATTTGACCACTTATTACTAACTACATTTTTATTTCAAATTTGTTAGTATAACTTAAGTAAACTGCATAGTTATATGAATAAAAGACTGCTTCGAAAACACCCACAATATAAAAGGTTAAATTCAAGGGAGGGTATTTCAAAGCTTGTTTACAAATAACGAATGCTTTAATCGTCTAGGCGATTATGTGGAGAAATAAGCAGCATTGTGCATTGCTTTAATGCTTTTGGTAAAAAAATCTTGTTTGTATCTTGACCCGTATTTTTGTTACAACCCATCAGAGGTTTAAAAAAAAGGGGGGTGTCCATGTTGCGTTGGGTGCCTATTCATGTGTCGGCTCGTCACTTGACTGCGGTCCTAAAATACAATGCCCGTCTCCAATAGCCCTTGTAGCTCTAGTGCGACGATAATTCAAACCTAACCTAACCTTAATTCCAGGCTTCTAAATCGAGAGGGTACATTGCTGGCCTACGCTGGTTATGCTGGGACTGATGCCAAGCTGATTGCCGCCATCACCAGCAATATTTGGATGGCCTATGAGAGAAACGGCTGCTCTGCGTTCAACTCTGAGACACTCAAGTTCATCATTATTGACTGTGAAGTGAGTTAGTCTACCTAGTGACAAGAATGGTTTATGTGTGGTTAATGACAGTACCTATGACCACAGCGTTGTTTGACCAGTGCCATCATTGAGCTAGAAGAAAAGTGGAGTGAGGTGTGTGATTCACTGAACAGGACAGCAAACGAGCCGGTTCGATAACGAAACGCGGGGGAATACACTGCCCTGCATCAGGAAACGAACGGAGCAGAAAACCTAGAAACTTGCCTATTTCGCTATTGGGGTTGTCTTCGCTGGTTCTCATCTAGTGATCTGCAGGGTTATTTCTTTAAGAAGTTGGAATTCAATAATAAAAAAATTACTTTATTTAGAACTAAACATTGTAAAATACATTTAGGAGCCCAAGTCAATATGATAGAGGGGTCTCATACAAGCATTGCATGTAGGGAAAATAGTCCTTTTCTGCCCTGTTCACTCAAAAGGGTACAAGTGGGTTTTCCGCTCGCTACACTTCACTCCAGTTTCCCTTTTAGCTCAATGATGAATAAAAAGTACTTTTTTTCCACTGCTTTTGAGTGAAAAAATGTACTTTTTTCTAACTGTTTCAAAAGGTCTATTTTTTTTTGCACTCGTCTGATATGAAATTTTAATGTAAAAGTTTTTTTTCACACAATTATAAAAAGATATTTTTCGAATCAAAAATAATTCTGATACTTCTTAAATGCCAGTTAGTTTTAAACTTTTATCATTTGGTTAAATGGCTTGCCCATTTTAATGAGTAAAAAACACTCAACAAAAATAATAAACTGTTTCTTTTGTATTAATAAGAGTACAGAAAATTACGGTAATGCTCATTTTTCTTTATTATACCAGGGGCTGGGGAGCCAAGTTTGTAAGGTGCATTCCCTGCATGTGAAAGTTCCCAGGTTCTGGTCGGGGCATTGCCATAGTAACTATCGACCTATAAATGGTCTGTTCAGTTACAAATCTCCAACAAATAATACCCTGTGTAGAGAGAGTGCATATTAAATATGCTCAAAGTCTGTACGATGTTACGACTCTTTAAGGTGGCGTTGGGTACCTACTCAGTTATCTGCTCGTCACTTGACTGTGGTTTTAAATTATGATGCCTTTCGCCAATAGCCCCATATCGCTCTAGTGCAACATTACTGAATTCCACTAAAAAGTGTATTTTGAATTAATAAAAGGACTTAAAAATTCTGTAATGCTATAATTGTCTCAGTGTATAAAGAAAGATTAATCTTTCTCTGTACACCAGATTTTTACCAAGCATTTTGTGGCGGTGTGCCTTGTGCTGAACTAGATCTGCGGTTTTTGCCAGCACAGCTATTCAAGTTTCAACTAAAAATGTCAAGTGGTGCTGCACTTCCAGCCACAGGCTATTAAGCTATGTCGCCGACCTGAACACTCTCTTCTTCTACATCTTAATTTTCACATGGCACACCTGTCACGACCTTTCCTCTGGTCGACATGCCATGTAATTTCGAATTAAGTTTTTTAAGTTTATACAATTGCTATACCAAAACCGAGCTTAAGTTTGCAGCAGAGAAATGTACTGAGCGGAGGAAACTGGGTAAACAACCCGACTGGCGCCGCAATTTCACGAACTCTGATTGGCTGCTTCTTTCGACCCTGATATTCGTGCGCCCTGTTACGTCAAAATCGAAGGAAAAAAATAATTAACACTTTTACCTACAAGCGTCGACTGACCCATAGACTAAGAACACTCTAAGTTTCAAACTCTCATTGGAGAATTTCTACACTGAAATTGACATAGAAACTAGCGCGCCCCCTTTGTGTCTAAGGGAACTAATGTAATGGTTTCTGGCTGCCTATTTGCAGTCACCTTTAGGAGATTTAACAGAGCCAATGACATCTCGTAATTTGGAACCCTTATCAAGTGACGATAGGGATCTATTTTTTACTACAACTTGTTTTCGACTTTATTTTTGAATATATACAGCTACTCATTGACTTTTATATCCCTCCTAGGCCCATCCTCAAGATATTTGACCTTGTGCTTCTTTTTCTCCATTAATAAATATACAGACTGACTACGCTTGTCATTTTAGACATGGTCCCCCAAAGATCCACAAGTGATTCGATTGAATAACTCGTCAAATATTCATCCAAATGTAACAAAAACTTAGATTTAGGGGTTTTCGAGGGTTTTTCACATTTCTAAGTAATTAAAATTGGGTGTTGCTATTGAAAATTTTCAAGTTCGTAACATTTTTAATATTAAGACGGACCCTTATGCCAATTTTGTGTCATGCAATTAACTCAAAATGTTATTTGTTCACATAGTCAAAAAGGTCCGATGTAAAAGGATGACTAACGGTTGAAATAATCACTAGTGGGTAACTTTTTTTTAACAGAGAACATTCCGAAGAAACAGTAGCCCTACAATTGAAAGTACATTTTTGCCAATCAACAAATCAACCTTTAATAGTGTTTTAGTTGCTTTCGACACGTTAGAAGAGCTAGGCATTAGATTAAGTTGCTGGTCTAGAAGATTTTTAGTCTACGGGTCAGTCGACGCCCGTAGGTAAAGTGTTAAAATAACACTCTAACTGAAGCTTAACTTATAAAAATAATAAATTTATGTCCTGAAATAACAAATCAATTTGTTTATTGAATGCGAAATACCTTTTTGTATTTGATTCTTGCACTCAAAAATGAGAACTATTTACCCTTTTTCTCGTAGAACATTTGTATACTGCAAACTTAAGGTCGGTTTTGGTATAACAATTTAAATTTATTTTTAGCTAATTTGTGGTTGTTAGAATAAAAGTTTATTTTTTATTAAACCTGGAGTATTCTTCAACGTCCCACTTCTGACACTACAATTTCATCCGTAAAGACATGCAAAACCTTTTTATTTATTGTATCTTAAATTCATTTTTCATTTCTCTAGGAGGGTTATGTTGCAGTTACCGGTGTTGCCAATCTTCTCCTTTGCCTACAAGCAAACTCGACCGTCGACCTAGGAATCTTAAAAGCCAAGGCAGAAGCAATGGCCAAATATCTTGAAGTGCCTCTTAACCAGATTGCGTCAGCAACCGCATAGGAGAGGCTTCATGGAATGATAAATTATTGTACAAGGTGGTTCTGTAAATTATTTATCCCATTTTTGAGTTGGAGTAACTAGAGAATTATGGAGGATATTGAATTATATTTATTCATTAATTTGATTAATCTTTTATGGGTTCTACCTAGTAAATGTTAAAAGTACTTAACTAACAACAAAAGTAAATGGTACAATATTCATTACATAAATCTTTTGTCAATTGAGCATAGTGAAAGAACATGCTATATAACATCTACTCATCATTATATTATTTTAACATTAATATTTGTTATTTCCCATAATTCCTAAACTTTAAATTTAGTATATTTTTTACTGTTTGCAAGTACTGGTTTTTAATGGACCTTAGGGCAAACTAGAAACTTTAAAGCTTGTTTTCTCATTTTCAGCTTCTCGTCACAAAGCACGTTCTTCCACTAAGCTCTTCAATTATTGATTATCAGATTTATTACTTATAGTGTTAACAGTTGCAATTGGACATAACTTATATTGATTTGATAAATTATTAAGGGGGAATGGGCGTGCAGGACCGGGGGTCTCCAAACTCAAGTGCCTCAATGTTAATCCAATGGGAAAAAATTATTTTCGCTGCCACATTTCTCCGGCTGTATTGAATATTTTTACAAGCGGATTTTTTGATGTGATAAATGTAGCTGACTTACAGGTCTCTATCTTCCCACTTTTTGAAATTAGTACGAATATTTTTTTTAATATTCAATAAATTATTTTACACAAAATATTCGAAGCAATTTCAAAAAGTGGGAAGATAGAGACCTGTAAGTCAGCTACATTTATCACATAAAAAATCCGCTTGTAAAAACATTCAATACAGCCGGAGAAATGTGGCAGCGAAAATAATTTTTTCCCATTGGATTAACATTGAGGCACTTGAGTTTGGAGACCCCCGGTCCTGCACGCCCATTCCCACTTAATTGAAATTTGCCTACTATTTTTATTTTAAATATAAAATTCACAATTCTTTCACTGTTGATAAAGGTTGCTTTTCCAGTCACTGATTTCTTTTTTTTTTTAAATAACCAACTATTTTTCCTTAAAGTAAATTAAGTAAAGCCTGCCTATTGTTACAATTTTTAAGATATTGTTAATTGCGAAAATGTGTAGTCTTTTAGTTATTTAAATATAAAAATGGGGTAGTACTTTTAAGCAATTATAATAGTATTGTGTAAATTTTACTGCCTTAGTTTTGATTTTTTTTATTTTGGTTTTTCAAAAAAGAAATGTCCAACTGGACCTGAAGTCTAACTCAGCTTTGAAGTACTTAAGTATAACTTTTAAAACCTTGTAAAATTAATATACAATAGTTGATTTTTTTTTACAATTATAACTGGAAATTGCATCTTGATATATTTGTTAAATTGTTTGTACTATTTCTACTCCTGTATTTTAAAAAAAAAATAAAGTATAAGGAACTATAAATGTCATTAACTTCTTTGGATCTTTTCTTCCATATCTTTTGTTATCCCTATGAAAATAAAACGTGTTACCTGCTGTATTTTCATGATGTCAAAATATGATGCTCACTATATTTATGTTGAAAATGGAAAATTTTATACTGACTTTTTTTGGCAAGTATCTGTCATTTTGTACATTATGTTCAATAAAGTTATTAAAAGATTTATACAAAGCTGTGATATATTTTTTTCACAGTAGTAAATCTTTTGTGTAACTTAGTTGCACAAATCTACACAAAACATTTGTACTTTACAGACATGTATATCAGTAGAGCCAGGCTATAATAACTCTTCTAGATAATAAGACAGTTGAAAAATATGGATGAAAATATATAATTTCAATAAATGGGTAAAACTTTTGAATTTTTATTGCTTAAAAAATGTAGTGAAAACTAAAATTTCACAATTTTTGTATCAATATTTTAACATTTCCGAATGATCTTTGGTGTAAATATCATATTGTATTTCTTTAATGAATAATGCTTGACTCATCTTGAAGGGTAGCTTAAGCAGTCTGGCTTGTGGTTACGGATGTAGATGGCGCTGCTGCAACAGATTGACTTTTTTAAATTGATGATGTGATTGCCATTGATTCAAAGGTTAAAATTGTGTCTGGAACATGGTTTTTAGCATTTGTTTTCATACACTATCTTTCGAGGGAAATACCCCACTTCTTTTGAATTCACCAACATTGTTTCTGGATAGAAATTCTTGAAGGTGTCAATAATGAAGGGGAAAATGAATTTCCATTTTTTCAAGTCATATATGAGAAAAAACATTAAAAGCAGTATATACGAATGGTATTTTTTAAAAGTAGATCAAAAAGCAAATTATTATGTTGTATAATGTATGTTTGGTCCAAACTATCGAGGAAATATGACCCTATCTAACCCCACAAATTTTTTTGTTACAAAATATACGTTTTAACTTTTTTTTACTTCGAAAATTTCTGAATTTATTCTTGAACAATAAGATATAATAAGCACAGTACGATAAAAAAAAAATTAAATATGCACATACTTCTAACTTTTCTTAAAACAAAGTTTCCTACAGCCAGAATTTAAAGTTTCACAAATGAAAACATGTTGGCAAAAAAGTAAAGTGCACAGTAGAATATACAGTTAGTTATGCATATAAAAAGATGTACAGTATCAATAAAAATTTATATAAAACTGGAATCGAAAGAAAAAAAATTATCTCCCTTGTTTTTAAGGAATTTTGTTTTTAGACTGACATATGTCGTGGTGGTGGTATATATATATATATATATATATATATATATATATATATATATATATATATATATATATATACACAAGGTGGCGCTGATTTACCGCCCATGTTCCTACCACTATTCATATTACAACGTTAATGGTACCGTCAGTGCGGGTAACTTTGGCCAAAATCATAGTTTTTTTCACAAAAGAAGAAAAATTTAACTTCAAAAACGATTTAAACACTTAAAAATCCTTATGCATTCTAAGTATTGTACATTTAGGAATAATTTTCAGGCATTTTTGTTACATTTTATAAATTAATAAAAAATTGGTATTAATTTTAAAAAATAAGACACTGTTAGGAGCCGGGCGGGTAACTTTGGCCACCCAAGAAATACATAAGAAACATACTTTTTAACATCTTTAAAAGCTGTGTTAACGATTTAAATCGCAATATTAAAACTTTAAAACCAAAAATAACACAGTTATAAGACATATAGTTATTTAAAATGGTATATAACTTAACGTTTACATTGCAGTGCATTGTGGAATGGCATTACACGTTGAATACTAGTATTGTTTGTCGATTAAAAGAAAGAAAAATAAACTTCTATTTTAATAAGGAAAAAAGAACTTTTTTGAAGAAAGATTTAATAACAAATATATTCGTAAAAAGCAAACGATTTTATTACAAAAGGTGAAAAATAATATATTTTTAATTGGGAATTTGAAAATGTTTACCTTTCGACATTTGCGATTTTGAGTGGAATACGTATCTTGCATTCTATCTTTATCTTTTTAATGTTTAAAATCATGAGATTTTTAAAAAGAAATATCTAAAAAATGAGTAATCATAAAAGTAAGATTTTTTTTCAAAAATAGTTAAACTTAATACACTTTTACATACATTTTTTAAAGTGCAAAGTTCCATAAAGAAATATTTACATCTATGGCCAAAGTTACCCGCATTCATCGGCAAAAGCTTCCCAGTTACAAATATTTAAATACAGCATAAAAAGTAGTCCACTTAGAATAAAACAAATGGTGTCATATTCTTCCTCATTAATAAAAGAATCGAATAGAGTGTTTTATTTAAATATTTTCAATATTTTTTTAAGTGTTCCAGACAAAAGCTGGGAGAGATAGATTTTTGTCCTTTTATGCTCGTAAGAATGAAAACAGCATTTGTAGTATTGCCAGATTTAGAATGAGATTTTTTTTTACATGAAATGAAAGGCGATATTTCCGCCTTTCCAAAAATGTCAAACAATTTAAGATGAGATCATTTTATGAAGAGAAATTAAGAAACAAATCTTTTTCCGACGCGTGGCCAAAGTTACCCTCCGTGGCCAAAGATACCCGCTTTGACGGTAGTATATTTTTTTGGCAGACGAGTTATCGATTCCGCTACATTATAAACAACAACAAAAAAACAAGTTATGCAATCTTTTTTTTGAGAAGAAAAAAACTTTTTCTTAAAGAAACGGCAGACGATAAAAACACTCGTTTTGAGGGTGAAATAGCAACAACCAATGAAATCGCACCGAAAACAAAAAGTGAAAGCAGAAATACATCATCTGAAACATCCTCAGTTGCGTATATTTCAATGTTTGTGTTTTTCTTTTGATTTAGTTTAATTTAAATAACACTGTAGCTCTATGCACTGTAGTTAGTTCATCCAAGAAATGCAGCAAAGGATTTAATTTCTCGCAATTGAGTTCACATCATGGATGGCAACAGCTTCTAATGGTTTGTTTTCATTTATTGCCTGGAGTTAATTATGTTTCGTTATTCGAAAATGAGTTTTATAAGAATGTTTTACTCATAGCAACCAATGAAATCTTAATACATGAAACCAAAGTAACCAATGAAATGTAGCATGGATAAAAGTTAAACAGTAGAAGTACATCATCTGAAACATTCCCATTATAATAAACTCTAGTGTCACAAAATTAACTTCAACTGCAAAAATCTGCTTGTTTTGAAATTGAAACTTTCGGAGTGTCTAAACAGCCGACCAAAATGGTCGGCAATATAGCTCCAGCTATGCCCCAGCGCTAAATTGCCGACCAAGATTTTTAGCCAATCACAGTGCATCTTGATATCACATGATCAATTTGATTATATTTTTGTTGTTCGGCCATTTTATGTGTTGCATTTTCAAAATGGCTGGCGTGGAATTTCATGTCATGCACGTTTTTTTTTCATTTGAAGTAAAAAAATAAATAAAGAAAAGAATGAAAACGTAGAAAAGAAAGAAGAAAAACGGATAACGCATCTGAAGGGTATGTAAAGAAATTCTGTAGTACAATATTGTTTCTGGAGGATTGTTTTGTACTAAGAATGAAAGACGGATTTTTGTCGACAAAAGTATGTCAGAAACTGTAATTTATGTTATAGTGAATTGAATGATAAATCTGACCGGGCTTCTAGCCGTTTGGCAGGTGCACCTTATGGGAAAATATAAATAAGCGCTTTCACTACTCGTTTAAAAAGAAATCCAATGAAGACAAAAATATTCTGGTTCGGTATAGGCACTTGATTTTAATGAAGTTATTTATTAACTGGTTTGATTAAATATTGAAAAATGATTGTTGTGGGCACTGTAATTGGTTATGCCCCTGCATAAATTGCAAGTGTTGTTAAGTGCCATAGTAAAATAATGTAAGTAAAGTGTTACAAAATTAGCTATATTATGATAAAGTGTTTTTTTCCCTTGAGATTTAAAAAGGCCAATGTCTTAACTGCCCAAATCCTAATGACTGAACAGCATTGGTTTGTCCATGTATAGTATAGTGGCATTTCATTGCCGTTCGGTTTTTAGGAAATAACATAACAAGCATATTATTGAAGATGGAAACAAAAATGTTAAATATCTGTGTATAAATTTGAGAGGAAGGTTCAGGCAAATTTTTTATGTTTGATTCTGTGAAATTGCTCTATTGTTTTGTGTTTATATTATGTTGTGAGCATAAATATGTCATTTAAATTTGGTAGTAACTCCCTTGCTTTTTTTTTTAGGTTTTCGTGACAACAAATCGTAGAGGCACATAGTTAAGATGGAGATACTTGGCGTGAAATAAAGTGATGTCCTCATGTATAGAGTTGAACTTCCCAAAATATAGGTTCGATATTTTTAAATATATTTCTCACTGTTGTTCATACGAATTTATAATTTTCATTTTAATGTCCGGTTTAATGCTTTGCAATATTCTCCTGCCGTTGGAAGAAATATTGTGACGTGGGCAGGTAAACTGCAGTAATCACAACAATTAGTTGTACCATATTTGATCTGAAAAAAAGAAATCCTTAGTTGATTGTTGTGGGCACTGTAATTAGTTATACCCCTGCATAAATTGCAAGTGTTATCAAGTGCAATAGTAAAATAATTCAAGTAAAGTGTTACAAAATGAGGTATTTTGTGATAAAGTGTTTTTTTCCCTGAAGATTGAAAAAAGCCAATGTCTAAACTGCCCAAATCCCAATGACTGAGCGGCATTGGTTTGTCCATATATAGTATAGTGGCATTTCATTGCCGTTCGGTTTTTAGGAAATAACATAACTCAAGCAAATTATTGAAGATGGAAACATAAATTTTAAATATCTGTGTATAAATTTGAGAGGAAGGTTCAGGCAAATTTTTTAGGTTTGATACTGTGAAACTAGGGGGCTACGCCCCTTGCTCGCTATCGCTCGCCAACCCCCGGGAATTGCTACACAATTCCCATTGGCCGCTTCACGACCGGCTCAGTCCCTGGTGAACATAAATAAGATTATGTGCTAGCAATTTAAAAACAAATGTGGAGCACTACATACATGAAAAAACGGAGAGGGGGGATAACCCTTTGACTGGTACACATTCAGCATTTGTAAAAAAAAAAACGTAATAGAGATATTCATCTATTTACGCAATATAAAAACACATTCGAGTCGGACTGACATAATTTTTGCCAGAGCCTTAAAATGCAGCATTTCCTGTTGGTGCGCGGGAGGTATTTCATTGCCCCTCAACCAACCGAATAGGGCTCGCTCCACAAAACTCACAAACTGCATTGAGTTCTTCACAATCATATTCTGGAACAGAAGAAACTCTAACGCTAATGGGTTTTGATGATCGGATTACCCACATAAGTTTTTTTACGGTTAAGCCTGTCCCACAGTTTAACCTATGTACGGTTCCTACTGTTAAACCAACGTATTAGAGATACTTGAACTGCAGTTTCGTTTTGTCTATCTAACCTTCGCCGAGCATTCCGTACACATTAAACTGCCAAAGTTGTCAAATTTTTCGTCAATTGAATCGCAAATCCAATCAAGTCAAATGAAAATATAGTGTTGCCAAACGTAATTAAATCTGTGCAAACTGTATTATTCGGATTAAAATATCTTTATGCGAATGCAGTATTCTCTACGTCAACAACAACACTGACAACACATGCTCTCAACACTGCAACACATATACAATTTGTACCTCTATGCGCGGGCATGCCTGCACAATTGCACATGCGTGCGCGCAGGTGTTGTCAGTGTTGTTGTTGAGGTAATGTGGACAGTGCTTTAGACTTTCTTAGTTTAGTTACCCACTTTCTAAATGTTATGGAATTCATAATTCTGCTTTTCTTGCTATATTTCGAATGAAAATATATTAGGAAATCAGTTTTATTGTACAAAAACAGATGTTATATGCTTAAATATAAGTGAATAACTGATTAAATTAGCCTAACTTGGCTGCCGAATCCGTAATGCCGTTCGTTGCCATTCCGACCATAAAAATTTCCCTTTATTTTTGAACACGTTAAGATGAATATATATATATATATAGATTGCTCTATTGTTTTGTGTTTATATTATGTTGTGAGCATAAATATGTCATTTAAATTTGGTAGTAACTCCCTTGCTTTTTTTTTTTTTAGGTTTTTGTGACAACAAATCGTAGAGGCACATGGTTATGATGGAGATACTTGGCGCGAAATAAAGTGATGCCCTCATGTATAGAGTTGAACTTCCCAAATTATAGGCTCAAGATCTTTTAATGTATTTCCTCACTGTTGTTCATATGAATTTATAATTTTTATTTTAATGTTCCGTTAAACCCTTTCAGTCCCAAAAATTTTCTACACTACAGGCACATCTTATATTCACATAATAAGATTATTTTAGGTCAAAAATAAGAGTTCCATAAGAAAAAAATTTCATTTTAAATTTTTTATATGCTTTTGAAATAATGCCAAAAAAATTTTAATGTGGAAAACAACAAAATAATAATATATATATATTACCTAAAAATGCTTCGAGTTATATATTTTAAGGTATCTGACCATATTATTAAAAAAAATTTAATAATTATTTTAACCGAAGTAGTTTAAATTGTGTTTTAAATATGTGGAACTGAAGGGAACTTTCAAAAATCAGGTGAAACGCTTGTTAGCTATTTTCTAAATAAAAAAAATAGTAGTTCTGACTTCTATCGAGATTAATGTAAAATATTATCGAAAAGAACAAAGTGTGAAGAATCGAATTATGTGTGTATGGATGCCATAACGGGACAAACATTTTGAAAAAAATATTGAAAGTGATGATGCCAAATAGCATCACTGGGACTGAAAGGGTTAAATGCTTTGCAATATTCTCCTGCAATTGGAAGCAATATTCTGACGTGGGCAGGTAAACTGCAGTAATCACAACAATGAGTTGTGTTGTACCATATTTGATCTGAAAAAAAATCCTTAATTGTTACAGTAATTGAGTGCTTGCAACAATGGTACAAGTCATAGTGGAAGTTACTTCATTTTACCAGCCCACGGCAGTATTCTCCTGTTGGTGGAAGCTGATTGGTTAGAATAATTCAGTATCAGTGACGGAGTGGAGTGGTGGCTATTCTTGCTGCTATTGTGTTACACATGGTGCATTGTTATGTAAATTCGCATTGCATACCTCATGTAATTGCATATTTGTCATAAGTTGCTTAATATTGTCTTGCATTTCCCATGTACTTGTAAAATTTTCTTGACCAATAAATGTTTTTTTAAAAATCTATTGTCAATTCTGAATTTATAATAATACAAGAGATCTTAGTAAACAATCAGGATTTATTATTTTTGAAATACACTATATAAAACAGTATAGTCATGGGCTAATTTTCGGAATTAGTACTTCATAAAAAGGAATGGCAGAGATTCAGTTGGACTATCAAAATTGAAGTCCATGAATTGCTTTAGTGCCATAAGGGTTTTAAAATTTCTTTATATTTTAATTTAGAAAACATAATAAGTACTTGAATAGTAGAAGCATTTTATTCATTCTTTATAAAATACACTCAAATGGATTTGATAAACGAACGTTATTGGTAAAAAGTTTTAAATATAAATTAAATAATGTTTTGGAAAATAGTCTGATTAGTACAAATTTAAATAAATTATGTTTGACAAGCGTATACAAATTGATGGATTTGATTTTTTTTTAAATTTTCAATACATTTTACAACAAAGCTTGTAAAGGAATTTCAAAAGTGGAATTATAGAGCCCTGTCGGCTATGCTTTGTCAATTCATATAAAACCGTTTGTAAATAATATTCAAAGTAACGACAGTAATTTTAATATAAAATTATATTTTTACATTTTATTAATGCAGTGTACTTCTTTATGGGCATATTTCTACCCTTTAAGTAGCATAGCTATGTTTAAAATTAATCGCGACGTCCAACTCTCATCTTCGAATTTGTATCAGTTATTAAATAGAGCGAGAGTGGAAAAATATATTTAAAAAATTTAAATTAACATTCAAAATTACTGATTTTAGTTTTTGTAGAAACAAAACACTACGATTCCCATATTAAGTCTTAATCAGTTATTTGTATAGAGAGATATAATATTTTGCCGATGTATACTTTATATTAGTCACTGTTTTCATTACATTTTTTCTTTTCTTCAAATGATCACTATTTTCACTTTTTTAAGTCTGTTCCTTAGTGAGACCTTTGTATGTGTATTTGATTCTCGATTTTTAATTAGATTTTTTCTTAGTTTTTTAATTTCTCGAATATGTCTACTAAGTAGTTTAATTTCATCACAGATAAAATATCACCAAAATTCAGGGCTCCGGTCTGTAATGCTGTTTTAAATTATTTAATAATAATTTTTTTTAAAAAAATCCAAAATACTTATTATGCATTATTCTTGTATACATTTTATTGCAAGTGGGGGGGGGGGGGGGGGGCGATAAAGTATAAATGAAATTGGAAAACATACACTGTTAAACTGTTGAAAATACACTGATATCCGTGTAATATAATAGACAAAGTTCTTTGACTGATTGAGTCACACATCGAAACTTTAGCGGTACAAATTCCAAATTTCAGTAGCTTATTCCTTTTTGTACTAAAGGTACCATTTAAAAAGCTATTTTTCGAAATTTGAACCCAGGCGTCAGATTTTCTGGATGGGAAAATCGTAGGCAAGCATGATATATAATTATGGCACGTAAAACTTCTCTAGCCTTTGGCTTGGGGTCTCTCGGCAAAATTTAATCTCGGCGTACTTTAACGTCCACAGAGAGCTCCGATTCATTGTAATCTAAACATCTTATCTTAATTTGATATGATCTTTATAAAATCTTAATTTGATTTTTTTTATGACGGAATAGTTTTCTTCAACTTGATTCCAATCATATTTCCTAATCGAATTTAATTTTATGTTACAATGGTAAGAAATGAAGATATGGAGGTATATTTAAGCATAAATAAGAAGTTGGTAAAAGTTATAAAACTTTTCCAACCATACTAGATGATGCATGTCTGTTTCGTTTTCTGCCAATAATAAATAATATTGAGATATGTTTTAGATAATTAGGTATTAGGTGAGATTTGCTACAATGTTTCAAGACAGTAGGTGATGATCATTCTAAATCTGCTGAAAACTTCTCTGAAATGTTAATTCGCTCTAAAACACAAGAAAGCCAACAAATTATTAAAAGGGCTAGGATATAGAGAATCGACCATCCACTGCTTTTGTTTTATTACCTAATGCTGATGCCTGATATTAGAGTAGGAGTAGATTATAATATCTCCTGATGGGTGCTAATCAGTGGAGAAGGGATCAAATGGTAATGGTAATTTTACAAAAGCTTATACATATAAAAAAATCACCGCTATTCACCGTTGTTAAGGGTACATCTGGCGCAACGCCAGGCCGGCTACGCGATTTCTGAACAAGTGATTTTCTTTCTCATTTTAAATTTGTACAAATAATTAACTCTCAACAATCTTTAATATAAGTGTCTTGAAAGCATTGCATATTATTCATTTTTTAAAAAAAAATAATACATGCATGTTGCATACGGTATGACATCATCAGAGACCTATGAAATTGTCATACCATAAATTTTATTCACATCCACGGTATATTAATTCATTAAAAAAAAATAAAGATTATATGGTAACTATAGCTATAACACAGCGGCACAGTCTTTGATCAATATTATACTTTTAGGCAAATTTGGGGGTCCCCTGGAAGTAGGCTGTTAGCCGATCAAGCTGTTAGCCGATGCAAATTATAAATTAAGTCTCGCGCGTAGTTCTATTGCAACTTTGTGGTTTTTGTGTGAGCAGGACAAAAAAAAGTATAAAAAAAAAAGTTAATCAAATCTTATAACCAAACCAAAGATCGCATTAACCAAATTTTTATTTACTTCAAAAACAAATTGTTCAAGGTGCAGGGCAATATGGTTACGCCAACTGCTTTTTTTTAAGTTAAGTAAATTTAAAATTTCAAAATAAAATTAAAAGAGACGAATTTGATATAAAATTAAAATATAGTTTAAATGTTATTTCGCCGAAAAATAATTCACCATTAGTAACGCTAATGCCGTTGCTTTTTTCCGAACAACAGTTCATCATAAGTAGCGCTGTAGTCACTGCTCGGCCATTTAGCTTGAATTTTATTTTGCCGACCAAATAGTTCATCATAAATGGCGCTTTTGTCGCTGTTCGGCCATTTAGCTTGAATTTTATTTTGCCGACCAAATAGTTCATCATAAATGGCGTTGTTGTCGCTGCTCGGCTGTTTAGCCCGTGAGCTAAATTGCCGATGGTCGGCTGTTTAGCAAGAGCCTGAAACTTTTGCAGTTTCGATAATTTCGATTCTGCTTTTCTTTCCGTTTAATTGTTTGATGTCTATCTTATTGTACTCATAAGAAGTAGCTTACAGGGTTTTTTTTATTACTATGGATAAGTTCGCCTTGCACAATGCTGCCATGTACGGCGACCTGGAAAAAATGAGGCAACTTGTCAAAGAAAACGTGCATGTGGACAGCCGCGACGACAATGGACTAACCCCTCTGCATGTGGCAGCCAAATGGGGACATTACAATGTTGCTCAACTGCTCATCAACAGCAAATGCGACATCAACGCCGTGGATTGTCTGGGTTCCACACCAGTGTTGACTGCTGCATTTTCAAAGAGAAAAGATATCACCGACCTCCTCCTCCGCCATGGAGCCAAAGCGAACAGGGTCGGTCCGTACGGCTTCTCTCTGCTCCATCCCGTCTCTCAGAATGGCTGGGCGGACACACTCCAGCATATCCTCAGCCTTGAAGGAGAAGTTGACGTTGATGCCATGACGGATGTGGGGCGCACTCCCCTCATGTTGACCACATTTGCAAACGCAGGACATTGTGCAGAGATCCTCCTCAGAGCAGGGGCCGACCCCAACCGAAGAGATGATGCGGGGGAAAATACTGCCCTGCACTGGGCGGTAATGAGTTGTAGCACCAGAGTGGTCCGAGTGCTGCTGGGTGCAGAGGGACTGGACCTCAACCTTCAAGATTTATATGGTCAGACACCCTTGCACTTAGCTTGCAAATATGGGTACGGAGAAATACTGAAGGAGATATTGGAGGCAGGGGCAGACTATACTATAAAGGACAATGACGGTGAAACAGCTTTTAGTGATGGTATTAGGCGAATGAAATTGACCCTCGAAGATATCAGGTTATTTGTACAGAAAGGGCTATTTTTTCAGGAAAAAGAGTATGTGCGCGTATTCCAAAATTTAATTCTGAAGGAAAGTGTTCTGAAAGATGCCAGTCTCTGCACCCAATCCGTCGTGAACAAATTCCACCGCCAGTCCTTGCCTGCATTGAAGAGCATTAGTTACTTTGCTGAACGACTTCCGAATTTTGATATGTTTAAATTAAATGCCCGAGAAATAAATGAAGTGGAAGAGTTGGTCAGGTGTGAGATAGGAAGAAACAACTTCTGTAATGTTCTTAAGGTTCACCCAATGTCTCTAAAAGCCCTCTGTATTCTAACTTTGACAACTTACTAATTAGTAGGACCGAAACCTTCTTGAACTTACTCTAATAACTTACTAGTTAGTAGGGCCAATACATTCTTGAACTTACTCTAATAACTAAAAAGTTAATAGGACCGAAACATTCTCTGCACTTACTCTAATAACTAATTAGTATTACAGAAACATTCTCTAAACTTGGCGTCAGTAGTAAGCCATTTGTAATATTTTTTATAAAGCAGTAAATTATTTTAAAATTGAATGTAATAATAATATTCATTTACCAATATATGTAGTAAGCTCTTATGTAGACATAAGGGAATATAATTAACTATTTTTATTTTAAATATGAAGTTTACACTTTTTTTATTGTATTTACAAGTTGCTTTTCATTCATGTAGCTTCCAACTTCCTATTTGTTAAATTTTTAAAATAAACAAACACTTTTTTCTTTAAAATCAATAAAACCCTGGCTATTGTTACAACTTTTAAACTATTGTTACCTGCAAAAATGTGTTATCTCATGCTTAGTTATCCTTACAAATTCAACTGAGTAGCTCTAGTGCGACGATAATTCAAACCTAACCTAACTTACAAATTCAATGTACTGTTACAGTTGGATACAATATAATCCTCTAGTTCAGAGGTTCCCAACCGGTGGTACGCAAGCATATTTCAGACGGTACGCGTGATGATGTTGAGCTTAGTGCGTTGTAGTGCGACATACCTTCAAAAAAATCAAAACCAAATTGTATAAAGGTAGTGCTGCCATCTATAAATTCAAGCTGATGTTAAAATATGTACCCCAAGACAAAAATTCAGGTGTTGACCATGTTAATTGGTCTTCTTAGGTCAAAATTATAAAGACCGCCGCCAATAGTTCTAGTATTTTAGTTCGACATCCCTTCAAACAAAGCAAAACAGAATTCATTTTGTATAAAGGTAGTGCTGCCATCTATAAATTCAAGCTGATGTTAAAATATGTACCCCAAGACAAAAATTCAGGTGTCGACCTCGACCATGTTGATTGGTCTTCTTAGGTCAAAATTATGAAGTCCGCCGCCAATAGTTCTTGTCTTTTAGTGCGACATCCCTTCAAACAAAACTAAACAAAATTCATTTTGTATAAAGGTAGTGCTGCCATCTATGAATACAAGTTTATGTTAAACATGTATCCCAAGACAAAAATTCAGGTTTCGGTCATGTTAATTGGTCTTAGGTCAAAATTATGAAGTCCGCCGCCAATAGTGCTAGTGCGACAACCCTTCAAACAAATCAAAACCAAATTCCAACATTCCTTACAACTTTTGGGGCCCAGGGCACGAGCAAATTTTGGGGGCCTCAAAACATAGCTCGATAAAATATTTGTGTGTATTTCCCTATCTTACAGTGTTTACCAAAAAAATAGCCGAAGTAATTAGCCTGTGAATTGATTAATTCAGAGTTTAAACACAATTTCATAGTAAACTTTTGTTCATGAATTTAATTTTTTGTTTACTTCTTTTGTTTACTACATTTCACTACTACACCAAAACCGACCTCAAGTTTGCAGTATACAAATGTTCTACGAGAAAAAGGGTAAATAGTTCTCATTTTTGAGAGCGAGAATCGAATATAAAAAGACGTATTTCACATTCAATAAACAAATTTATTTGTTATTTTAAGACATAAATTTATTATTTTTATTAGTTTAGCTTTAGTTAGAGTGTTATTTTAATTATTTTTTCCTTCGATTTTGACGTAACAGGGCACACGAATATCAGGGTCGAAGGAGCAGGCGAAATTTCGGCACCAGCAGCGTTGTTTACGCAGATTCCTCCGCCTAGTACATTTCTCTGCTGCAAACTTAAGCTTTGTTTCGGTATAACTATGACATAAATAGCTGCATTTCTGCATTCCTATTCCTAAGAAATGCGCTAAAAAATAAATCGTAAATTTCACATATTCCAAACTTCGCAAAGGAACATTTCTCGCTCTCAAAACTTGCATTCAGTGGAGTTTTTAAAACGTTTTCCGTTGGTTTTCCCAGGGACCTTCCTATGGAAAACATTCGCAAGTCAATTACCGCCACCATTTTATTAAAAGGTTACTAGTTTCTTGTATCATTGTAAAGAACGAAAGGAACTAAAAGGATAAAACTAATTTATTTGTGAAAATCACACAGTTAGTATTTTTAATAATTTTTTGAAGTTTGTAAAAAATGGAGTAAGCATTAAGTTCTAACTTCAAAAAATTATTAAAAATACTAAATATGTGATTTTCACAAAACAAATTAGTTTTATCCTATTAGTTCCTTTTGTTCTTTACAATGATACAAGGAACACTCTAAAAAATGAATGCTCAAAAACGACGAAATTTTCTTTAATTTTGACGATCCGTTTACCGGCTGCTGCTCCGAGTTTTCGTTTCCTCAAAGTGAGGAAATTTGAATCGCATTTTTATGAGGATTTGAATGTCGTCTAATCTAAAGTATTGTAATTTTGTACATATTGTAATTTTTGAGCATGTGAGTACAACAATGAGATTCAGTTTCCTCAAAATCAGGAAACAGAATCGTCAAATCACGATCGTAAAAGTGAGGATTCGCGTTTACTCAAAAGTCGCGTGATAAATTGACGATACAATCCTCAAAATTAACGAAATGAGCTTGAGGTTTCATGAATCGTCATAAATGAAAGTGTTATTTCTAAGAGTAGAACTAGTAACCTTTTAATGAAATTGTGGCGGTAATTGACTTTCGAATGTTTTCCATGGGAATACATTACGATTTTCAAGATGTGGAATCCAAAGAGAGTCCTCTTAAGGGGGTATGGGCGTGCAGGACCGGGGGTCTCCAAACTCAAGCGCCTCAATGTTAATAAAATGGGAAAAAATTATTTTCTTTGCCACATTTCTCCGGCTGTATTGAATATTTTTACAAGCGGATTTTTTTATGTGATAAATGTAGCTGACTTACAGGTCTCTATCTTCTCACTTTTTGAAATTAGTACGAATATTTTTTTTAATATTCAATAAATTATTTTACACAAAATATTATAAGCAATTTCAAAAAGTGGGAGGATAGAGACCTGTAAGTCAGCTACATTTATCACATAAAAAAATCCGCTTGTAAAAATATTCAATACAGCCGGAGAAATGTGGCAAAGAAAATAATTTTTTCCCATTGGATTAACATTGAGGCACTTGAGTTTGGAGACCCCCGGTCCTGCACGCCCATTTACCCTTAACATGTCCAAATAGGGAGCCTAGTGGTCAAAGGATCTCGGCTTGAGATCGGAAGGTTGAGAGTTCGAGACCCGGTCGCCACTGAAGACCTACCGAGTATATGCGGAGTACGTGCTCGTAAAATCTGTTGGGTCCGAAAGTCCTGTGGTCGGTCATTGCGCAGTTCACCATGGGTACAGGTTCCTGGAGAAAATTTCCCTCCCCTTCAGGGACATGTCTAAATTGTGGAGGTGGAGACAGATGTTGCCATCTGTCAACAGATGGCAGCATCAGTCATATGTGTTTGTGTGTGTCTTGTGTTTGTCCTACTTGACGATGGTTTATAAGGGGGTCCTTGCGACCAGCCACACAAACCTGAAAATATATGTAAACCAATCCAATCCAACATGTCCAAAAACGAATCCCCGCCCGTTTCTCAACAGCAGCCTCGTCTTCCAACAAGTTGCGCAACTCGTTTCAATGGCGGTCACCTCAATTACACCTCGCTCTCAGGTGAAAGAGAGAAAGGAGACTTCCTTGACCGATTTTTTTCCTTCTCTTTCGCTCGCGGTAGAACGAGAAAGACAACCGGAGGTGGTTTCGATCTCAGCAGCGCGTGTTTGTTGGTAAACAAGGTCTTCAACATGTTTGCAAACACTCTTCGAGCACGTGGATATCCCTACCAAAAATGATCCATAGAGATCAATACAAAAATCTATTGACATAAGTGCAGCTTTATTGATGTCTACTTATTTCTACGGATGTCACTATTGTTATCAGTAGAAGCTATTGATATCAGTAACCTACTGATAATATTTCTTATTGATATCAATAGAGCTCTACCGACACCAGTAAAGAAACTATCAGTAAGCTACTGATCTCAAATGACATCAATAGTAGGGTGTATCGAAAGTTTTTGATATCAAATTTGTAATAGTGCGGAAAAGTTACCTTATATTATTGTTAGTATGTCTGCAAAATTTTGTTGATCTGAGCTAATATCTTTAGTTGCCTCTTATGACCATTAATTATGTAAAATTCGCTAATTTTATCGTTTTTTCAATATATATTTTTTTTAAATTAAGAAATTGAATTTTTAAGTCTTACCAGTGCCGATTAATTGTCATATTATTCCTTAGAGCGTGTGCAAATTTTTATTGATGATGATTAATTTCTTCAGTTGCCTTTGGGCGCTTATCTAGCCAAATTCCAAATTAGCAGCCCCTAAAGGCTGATTAAGTCATCACATTAAATTTTGAAGAAAAAATGCTGCTTATGTAAAGGAATGCTGAAGATTTGTTTTAAAAAGATATAACTTGCATAAATCAACAATCAATGAAGGTTTGATGCTGGTAATTTGCAGTTTTTGTTAAGGTTTTTTGGCTACAGTATGGTTATATTACATTTGGAAGACTTTTGACTTTTTTTGCTTATTTTGCAGCAAAAAAAATCAGCATAAAATATCTTTAAAAAAAGAAATCGCAAAGATGCAAAGTAAAGTGTTTGAAGACAAATCAAGTTTTTTTGCAGATAGATGATCAAAGCAGTTTTTTGTGACATTTTGCAGCAAAAACATCAGTATAAAAACTTTTTTTTCTTCCAAATTAAGACATTTTTCCTGCATTAAAAATCAATATTTTTCCAACATTCTTAAAAAAACCCAGAAAAAATGATGATTTTGAATGAAAAGTACCTGAATTTGGAGCAAAACAATTGCTAAGTTGGACGCTAAAAAAAAAACACCTTTTTCAGTTTGAAGGAAACTGTAGTTTATTTGAAGTTTTACAATACATGGTTTCTAGGATGAAAATACCTGAATAAAACCTTCATTCTTATAGAAAACAAAAATAAAGCTAACTTTTTGAGTTTCCGATAAAGAAAAAATGTAGATTTTATTTAATATTTCAAGACTTATTTAATATTTCAAGGACAAATGAAGTTCAATATAATTAAAACAAACTCTCTTATTTTGCCTTTAAAGAAAGAAAAAGGTTTTTTCGATATTTTATAATGCGGTAAAAATAAAGTTTTTAAAAAATAATAAATTGTAAGTTTATTGCTTTTCATCTTCATATCTTTTTATTCCAAAGCTTTCTACAATATGAATATCCAATGAAAGAAAAATGCAGAATTTTTTAAGGCATTTTCATATTGTAAGAAAAATGCTGATTTTTAGATATTTCCTTGATTCAGTAAAAATAACTTTTAAGGGAATGCATTCCATCGCTGAACAAATACAAACATTATTATAGTTACCTTCTAATTTTAAATTAGTATTTATTTCAACCAACTACAATTATTTTCTGAATTTTTTACTATTAATAGGAATAATCAGCACAAATTTGATTATAAAAATACCCCCCCCCCCTCCTTGAAATAATATTTAAATCTTCAAATACTGCTTCACAAAGTAAATTATAAATCAAACTCATGACAAAATTAATATTATCTAAATCGTTAGTTATAGTTACTGTACGCTGCCCTTTGTAAAGCTAGACAGCATTGTGATTAACATACCAGAATTGTGTGTATCAGTCCCGGATTCTCAGAACCCACACCACCTTAAAAACAAGACAAACGTATATAATAGATCAGGGATTTCCAAAATTTTTGCATCTGCTTACAACATGACTTCTTGAGAAATTTTAGCATACCACCAGACCTAAATATTTAAATAAAGGTATGATATTTACTCTTCTAAAAGAGTTACAAGGCTTCGTAAACTAAATTCCTGAGAAAACTTTTACCATTTTATTTATTACCCATAGGTTGTATTGTACCGCACAGATAAAAAATTTCCTCAGTGTGTGAAAGGAAGTGCATTTCAGCATTTATTTTTTCGAAAAAAATGTTGCTTAAATCTCATGTGTGAAGTCATTCATAAGTGTGTACAAGAAGGTGCTTTTTGAAGTCACTATTTGGAGAAAACTTTGTAACAAATGACAATTAAGCATGAGGTTTTTCACTAATGTGTATGAGGAGGTGCTTTTTCAGAGTACTCTTTTGAGAAAACTGTTTATTGCAATGCTCACAGGCATGCGGTTTTTCACCAGTGTGTATACGGAGATGCTGTTTCAGAGCACCCTTTTGAGAAAACTGTTTATTGCAATGCTCACAGGCATGCGGTTTTTCCCCAGTGTGTATACGGAGGTGACGCTTGAGGTGACTCTTTCGAGAAAACTGTTTGCTACAGAATTCACATGCATGCGGTTTTTCACCATTGTGTACAAGGAGATGCTCTTTCAGATTACTCTTGTAGGGAAACTGTTTATTGCAAAGCTCACAGGTATGCAATTTTTCACCAGTGTGTATAAGGAGATGCTGTTTCAGGGAAATCTTTTGAGAAAACAGTTTATTGCAAAGCTCACAGGCATGCGGTTTTTCACCAGTATGTACAAGGAGATGCTGTCTCAGAGAAGTCTTTAGAGAAAACTGCTTATTGCAAAGCTCACAGGCATAAGGTTTTTCACCAGTATGTACAAGGAAATGCTGTTTCAGAGCACCCTTTTGAGAAAACTGTTTATTGCAAAGCTCACAGGCATAAGGTTTTTCACCAGTATGTACAAGGAGATGCTGTCTCAGAGCAGTCTTTAGAGAAAACTGTTTATTGCAAAGCTCACAGGCATAAGGTTTTTCACCAGTATGTACAAGGAGATGCTGTTTCAGAGCACCCTTTTGAGAAAACTGTTTATTGCAAAGCTCACAGGCATGCGGTTTTTCCCCAGTGTGTATACGGAGGTGACGCTTGAGGTGACTCTTTAGAGAAAACTGTTTGTTGCAGAATTCACATGCATGCGGTTTTTCACCATTGTGTACAAGGAGATGCTCTTTCAGATTACTCTTGTAGGGAAACTGTTTATTGCAAAGCTCACAGGTATGCAATTTTTCACCAGTGTGTATAAGGAGATGCTGTTTCAGGGAAATCTTTTGAGAAAACTGTTTATTGCAAAGCTCACAGGCATGTGGTTTTTCACCAGTATGTACAAGGAGATGCTGTCTCAGAGCAGTCTTTAGAGAAAACTGCTTATTGCAAAGTTCACAGGTATGCGGTTTTTCACCAGTGTGTACAAGGCGATGCTGTTTCAGAGAAATCTTTCGAGAAAACTGTTGATTGCAAAGCTCACAGGCATACGGTTTTTCACCAGTGTGTATATGGAGGTGGCGCTTGAGAGTTTGCTTTAGAGAAAACTGTTTGCTGCAGAATTCACATGCATGAGGTTTTTCACCAGTGTGTACAAGGAGGTGCCGTTTCAGAGTACCCTTTTCAGAAAACTGGCAATTGCAGTGCTCACAGGCATGCGGTGTTTCACCAGTGCGTATTAGAAGATGCTGTATTTGTTGAGGTTTTAGATGGAAATGTTTCTTGTATTCACCTGTGTAAGGGTTTTCGTCAGAGGTTATGAAATTGGGCATTTTGATATTATTCATTTTGAAAAATTTTCAGCTTAGAGCAAGATGGAATTTTTTCTACAATTAATGAGGAGGCGCTTGTTAAAGGAAAAGTAACTGTTTTCAGAACATTGTTTCAGCTTATTGTCAGACTGTCAAATTCAAACAATTTTACTTATTTTTCATGTATTCATGAAAAGTATTGCAGCTTGATGAGCAATATAATCTTTTTAAAATGTTTAAAAGGGAGTACAACATTCATCAGTAATTTTTATATCTAGACTATGGATCGTACATAGAGAATTTTATTCAAGGGGATCGAATATCAATAAAACAACCTTTTAAAAGAATTTTCAAACAAGTGAGGAAAGAAGTTATAAGCACTATTTCTACGATTATTTAACTTTTTTTTTATTAAACTATGACTGTTTCATTGAAATTCAGAGAACTGTGTAGTCAACCCTCAAAAAGCACGAAGATCATGTATGACTTTTGGATATTAAACAAAAGGTCCTCATTATATTTTCACTAACTAGAACTAGATATTATCAAATCACAATAAATTTTGTTGCCTAATTATAAAGATGTATATATTGTATCATTTGTATCACTGGCACAATGCGGAATGCAATCGGTAACGTGTAGTGTCCCGGCCGATTAAATATTAATGCTTATGACACAATCGTAAAAACCTACTCATATTAAGTTTTTTTAAACATACCACAGTATAAAATGAAGTGACTTTTGAATTTTTTAAAACTTTTTCACGAAATAAAAAAAAGCATGAACCATCAACAACAAAGTAGTAGAGTTGTGTAATCGTTTTCTGCAGCCTATTTCTATCCTCCATTAGGAGCTTTAACACAGTCAATAACACGGTTAATAGATCGCGAAAAGCTCTCCCCCACTACGGAAAGTTCGAAGTCATCTTTTTCACCCAGGTCACCCCCAAATTTTCGTTTTAATGGAGTTGTTTCACGGAAATTCTGGCAATAGCTCCGCGGTCTTGTTTTCCTTTCTCTCGAATTACTTTTGTTTTGGTAAATTTGGTTCGTTGGTAGACCTGTATTCAGGTTAGCTTGCGTGCTTGGTTGGTCATCACACAAACCTGATTATCTCTACCAACCAACCAAAGTAAAAGTAATTTGAGAGAAAGAAAAACAAGACTGCGGAGCTATTGCCAGATTCTCCGTGAAACAACCCCATAGGACTCTATGGGAAATTTGTCATTCTAAAAAGAAATACTACGCAAGTTAAAACCTTTCCGCATCAACAAAATTACCGCGTCTTTAGGCATTTTGATTTCGGATTTAATTTCCTAAATATAAAATCGAATAGAATTTCGTCGCATGCATGATCGAAGTTGACCCCTTTCCTCCAAAGTTTATAAACATTACAATCTCTATCTCTTGAAAAAGTTTATTGAAATTCCACCGTCCAACTCTGCCGTGACGACAGACAGCAGCCAGGAGGCTAGATCCAGTTCTATCTAGTTTACAATGAAATTCTAAAATTTCAGACGACTTTTAACTTGAAAAGGGTTCTTTTTTTTCGCACATCCGTCAAATAAACATAAGATAAGATAACGGCAAAATACAAAGCGCATTACATGTTAGACACATCGGGAAAAAATTTAATCTGCGTAGTAAAAAATTTCTCGGGTAGAAATTTCACACGCGCTATCGTCTTCGCAATCGACAGCGTGATAGGATTTTACACCATTCATTCATAAATTGCGATAAGGTGCAGGCGCGTAGCTACCGCCGTATCTGCCGTATCAATTATATACGGGGCCCCCGGGCTATGGGGGGCCCTCAACGTGCGTAAGAAGAAAAAAAAACTTTGTACTAAATTTAATTTCGAAAAACAGTATGAACGTGGAGAACGTAAAAATATAATTAATATTTTAGAGAGTTATGATTTCTTAGTGCCTGTCACATTTTATAAAATTAATGACTTGCACAGAAAACTAGACAATATTTTATTAAGTAATCTAACATTTGAATAGACTGAGCGAATTAAGGAATCAAATTTTTTTCAATAGTTTGCTAAATGAGTCCAAAGATTTAACAAAAGAGTGGAGGGTAAAAACAAAAGACGAAAGATAAAGGAGCGTTTTTTTTTATGTATTATCATAAGATGAGAGAATTTCAGACCCATTATCCTATTTCAAAGTAAATTGCTGTTTAGATACATTAATTTCTCAAACTAAACAAAGATTTCACAGCTTTTGCGACCTGAGTAGTATGTTCGAATTATTACAACCGGATAAACTCCTGTCTTCTTCAAACGAAGATACATTAAACGCTTCCGGAAAACTGTTGGCTAAATACAGCTAAGACATCTTAGTTAATATTTATGACCAATTAAAGGCTCTAAAAACATGCTTAAAATCTAACATTCAAAAAAATTCATTCCATTAAGGAACTCGTTGAATTATTGCTGATAAAATTCAATAGTCTTGCATCCAGTTTTCCCGAGGTAATAACAGCTAGCATGCTTAGTATTCTTGACCCTTACAGTTACAACCGCAAGTGCTGAAAGAAGTTATTCAAAATTAAAACTGATAAAAAAAATCCTAAAAACTTCGATGGGACAGTAATGCCTGTCAGACAAGAGGCAGAAACTTTAGAAAAACTAAATAGTCATCATCAGTATCATCATTTAATAATCATATATAATCAATCATATATAATCATTTAATAATCAATATAGTCATCATTTAATAAATCAGTTTGCCGGAAAAAAGGCAAGGAGAGTGTATAGTTAATTTGAATGGTTTGTCAAACTTTTGGTAAAAGGGACAGATAATTATGATGAATAAATATGTCTTTTAAATTTAGACAACTTTTTTCTTCTGTGAGAAATCGTTACCTTTCCTAAGGGCCCCCAAACAAATTTTTATACAGGGCCCCCACCAAGGCACGCTACGCTTCTGATAAGGTGTCTTCATCGGTGTCTCGTTTCGGTATTTCTTGAGACACCGTTAGAGACATCTTACGTTTTAGTTGAGTTAGTCCATGGCCCCAGGGCCTGATTTCCGACTTTTTTTTGTACAAATAATATTCTGAATACATGCGAAGAACATGCTCGTTAAATGTTATTCCGAAAATCCTCTGGGCAGTCATAGCATAGAATGTACTAAGAAGTAAGAGTGCAGAGTGCGTCAGGAGAAAAATTGCTCTTCCCCTCCAGTGACAAACCTAAATAGAGGAGGTGGCACCAGCTGAGAGCAGAAGTCCGACTTCCACCCTCTCACGGATGCTCAAAGCCAGTGCTGTATTCGTAAAATTTGCACAGGGTTATACTGTGCCTAAATAAAAGAACGAGAGGGTATACTCTTAATATGAGTTGGTACTTGGTAATAAAATATACAAATATGCATTAACTGTAATTCAAGATATAGATTAAAAAAAACTTGTTTTAAGCTTTACATAAAATAAACTTTTTTTGAAATATTGCTCTTAACTTAACTAATTAGAAGGAAAGGTAACTTACACAGAAATGTGGAAAATTAAAAAGCCTATTTATTTTTACCTAAAAACATCCCAAACAACAGGGCAGAGCAAGATTCTTTTTTTTCTCACCCCTCGTACTGCTTTTAATTGGACACCAGTCGCTGCCCGATGGTTTACCAACCATGATCTCGCATATTTCTTTGGTGCAAACAGATCAACTGGTGTGGTCCGTTGATTATTGAACATTAAACTTAAAACATTAGAAATCAATAAATATGCCCTCAAATCTGTTATTATGATGTTCATTAAAAAAAAGCCCCGTTCACACTTTCCGGTTGAGAAGCTCAAAAGTTGATATTGCCATATTAGAAGAGGTTTTTTAGATCACCTGGCACAGATTTTGGATTTTCAGAGTACAAGAAATCAAAGCCTATGCCGGTTGAATTTTTTTTTCAAAGCTAAAATGAAGTGTCAAACTCGTAAAAAAAATTAAAGGGTATACGCTAATTTGGAAAATAATCACAGAGTATACTCTATTTTTTCAAACAAACCACAGGGTATACTCCGTATACCGCCGTATACCCCCCAATACAGCCCTGCTCAAAGCCTTGTGACAATGGAAGTTACTGCACACTCCTTCCGTTTGACCTAACCCAGCAAAAAATCACTAAGATGCTGAATTTTCGCAGACGGTTAAAGTTTTTTTGCAGGCTATATAACTAATGAAGTTTTTATGATGACATTTAATATGCAGTTTTTAAAAAGGTTAATTGCTGACGTAGTCATCGCATTAAATTTTGAAGAAAAATGCTGATTATGTAAAGGAATGCTGAAGATTAGTTTTAAAAAGATATAACTTGCATAAATCGACAAGCAATGAAGGTTTTATGGTGCTGATAATGTGCAGTTTTGTAAAGGTTTTTTGGCTACAAAATGATTATATTACATTTTGAAGACTTTTGACTTTTTTTGCTTATTTTGCAGCAAAAATAAAATCAGCATAAAAAATTTAAAAAAAAAAAATAAATTGCAAAGATGCAAAGCAAAGTGTTTGAAGACAAATCAAGGTTTTTTGCAGATAGATGATCAAAGCAGTTTTTTTTTTTTTTTGTGACATTTCGCAGCAAAAAACATCAGTATACAAACTTTTTTCTTCCAAATTAAGACATTTTTCCTGCACTAAAAATCAATATTTTTCCAGCAATTCTTTAAAAAAAAACAGAAAAAATTATGATTTTTCTGAAGGAAAAATACCTGAATTTGGAGCAAAACAACTGCTAAGTTGGAGGCTAGAAAAAAAACATCATTTTCAGTTCTAAGGAAACTGTAGTTTATTTGGAAGTTTTACAATAGTACATGGTTTCTAGAATGAAAATACCTGAATAAAACCTTCATTCTTATATTATAGAAAAAAATTTGAAGCTAACTTTTTGAGTTACCAATGAAGAAAAAATGTTTTATTTAATATTTCAAGACTCAGGAAAAATGAAGTTTAATATAATTAATACAAACTCTCAAAATTTTGCCTTTTTAGAAAGGAAAATGATTTTTCGATATTTTATAATGCAGTTCAAATAAAGATTTTTTTTAAAAAATGTAAGTTTATTGCTTTTCATCTTCACATTTTGTTATGCCAAAGCTTTCTGCAATATGAATATCCAATGAAGGGAAAATGCAGCATTTTTTTAGGTATTTTCATATTGTAAGAAAAATGCTGATTTTTAGATATTTCTTAATTCCGGAAAAATAAATTTTAAGGGAATGCATTGCATCGCTGAACAAATACAAACATTATTATAGTTGCCTTCTAATTTTAAATTAGTATTTATTTCAACTAACTACAATTATTTTTTGAATTTTTTCCTATTAATAGGATAATTAGCACACGTCCACAAATTTTGATTAAAAAAATATCCTCCCACCTTTAAAAACAATATTTAAATCCTCAAATACTAACTTCACAAAGTAAATTATAAATCAAACTCACGACAAAATTAATATTATCTAAATCGTTAGTTAGTTATAGTTACTGTTAGTTACCTTTCCAAAGCAAGACAGCATTGTGGTTAGCATACCAGGCTTGTGTGCATCGGTCCCGGTTTTGATTCTCAAAACCCACTTAAAAACAAGACAAACTGATATAATAGATCAGGGATTTCCAACCATTTCGCATCTGCATTCTACGTACCACTAGGCTTTTTGAGAAATTTAGCATACCACCAGACCTAAATAACTTAATAAATGCATGATATTTACTCTTCTAAAATCCAAGGCTTTGTAAATTAAATTACTGAGAAAACTTTTACCATTTTATTTATTACCCATAGTTTGTATTATACCACACATAGATAAAAATTTTCGTCAGTGTGTGATAGGAAGTGCATTTCAGCATTTATTTTTTTGAAAAAATATTGCTTAACTCTCATGTGTGAAGTCATTCATAAGTGTGTACAAGAAGGTGCTTTTTGAAGTCACTATTTGGAGAAAACTTTGTAACAAATCCCAATTAAGCATGAGGTGTTCCACTATTGTGTATGAGGAGATGCTGTTTGAGAGTATGCTTGTGAGTAAACTGTTCATAGCAAACCTTACAGGTATGCGGTTTTTCACCACTGTGTACAAGGAGATGCTGTTTCAGAGCACTCTTAAGAGAAAACTGTTGATTGCAGTGCTCACAGGCATGCGGTTTTTCACCAGTGTGTATAAGAAGATGCTGTTTCAGGGAAATCTTTTGAGAAAACTGTTTATTGCAAAGCTCACAGGCATGAGGTTTTTCACCTGTATGTACAAGGAGATGCTGTTTCAGAGTACTCTTTGCAGAAAACTGTTGATTGCAGTGCTCACAGGCATGCGGTTTTTCACCAGTGTGAATACGGAGGTGACGCTTGAGAGCTTGCTTTAGAGAAAACTGTTTGTTGCAGAATTCACATGCATGAGGTTTTTCACCAGTGTGTACAAGGAGATGCTGTTTCAGATGACCTTTTTGAGAAAACTGGTGATTGCAGTGCTCACATACATGAGGTTTTTCACCAGTGTGTACAAGGAGATGCTCTTTCAGATTACTCTTGTGAGAAAACTGTTGATTGCAGTGCTCACAGGCATGCGGTTTTTCACCATTGTGTACAAGGAGATGCTCTTTCAGATTACTCTTGTGAGAAAACTGTCTATTGCAAAGCACACAGGTATGAGGTTTTTCACCAGTATGAACAAGGAGGTGCTGTTTCAGAGCACTCTTTTGAGAAAACTGTTTATTGCAAAACTCACAGGCGTGCGGTTTTTCACCAGTGTGTACAAGGATGTGCTTTTTCAGAGTACTCTTTTCAGAAAACTGTTGATTGCAGTGCTCACAGGCATGCGGTTTTTCACCAGTGTGTATACGGAGGTGACGCTTGAGAGTTTGCTTTAGAGAAAACTGTTTGTTGCAGAATTCACATGCATGAGGTTTTTCACCAGTGTGTACAAGGCGGTGTCGTTTCAGAGTACTATTTAGAGAAAACTGTTGATTGCAGTGCTCACAGGCATGCGGTTGTTCACCTGTATGTATACAGAGGTGACGCTTGAGGTGACCCTTTTGAGAAAACCGTTTGCTGCAGAATTCACATGCATGAGGTTTTTCACGCGTGTGTACAAGGAGGTGTTCTTTGAGAGAATACTTTTGAGAAAACTGTTGATTGCAGTGCTCACAGGCATGCAATTTTTCACCAGTGTGTACTAAAAGATGCTGTATTTTTTTAGGTTTTAGATGCTTCATTCACCTGTATTCACCTGGTTCACCTTACACAGGTTTTTCGGAGGTTATGAAATCCGGCGTTGTGACATTATTCATTTTGAAAATTTTTCAGCCTAGAACTAGCTGGGATTTCTTCTACAATTAATGAGGCGCTTGTTTACCCTAGTAACTGTTTTCAAAACATTGTTTCAGCTTATTGTCAGACTGTCAAATTCAAAAAATATTACTTATTTTTCATGTATTCATGTAAAGTATTGCAGCTTGATGAGAAATATTATCTTTTACCAATATAATGAAAAGGATGTACAATATTTATCAGTAATTTTTATATCTAGACTATGGATCATACATAGAGAATTTTTACAAGGGGAGTGAATAAAACATAGAGAATTTTTTACAAGTTAGAAAGAATATTGATTAAAATTTATACCTTTTTTAAAAGAATTTTATATTAAACTAAGACTGTTTTTGAAATTCAGAGAATTGTATTTTTCAACACTAAAAGCACGAAGAAAATTATTTTTGATTATTATGCAAATTATCAGATGTATATTGTTTCATATTTAGCAAATCAATATATTTTCACAATAAAAAATTATGAAATAAATGATTATTTATCATTTTATAATAGATTATATTATCATTTGTATCACTGGCACAATGCAATCGGTAACGTGTATTAATGTCCTGGCCGTTTATTAAAAATGCTTATGACACAATCGTAAATACCTATTAATATTAAGTTTTTTAAAACATACCACAGTATAAAATGAAGTGACTTTCGAAATTTTTTAAACTCTTTCACGGAATGAAAAAAAGCATCAACAACAAAGTAGTAGAGTTGTGTGTAATCGTTTCTTGCAGCCCATTTCTAGCCTCCATTAGGAGCTTTAACACAGCCAATAACACGGGTTATTAGATCACGGAAGGCTCTCCCCCGCTACGGAGGGTTCGAAGTCATCTTTTTCTCCCAGGTCACCCCCAAATTTTCGTTTTACACTGGAGTTGTTTCACGGAAAATCTGCCAATAGCTCCGCGGTCTTGTTTTCCTTTCTCTCGAATTACTTGTGTTTGGTAAATTTGGTTCGTTGGTAGACCTGTATTCAGGTTAGCTTGCTTGGTTGCATCACACAAACCTGATTATCTCTACCAACCAACCAAAATAAAAGTAATTTGAGAGAAAAAAAAACAAGACTGGGGGGTGGGGGGGGGGGAGCTCCAGATTCTCCGTGAAACAGCCCCATAGGACTCTATGGGAAATTTGTCATTCTAAAAAAAATTACTACGCAAGTTAAAACCTTTCCGCATCAACAAAATTACCGTCTGTAGGCATAAGGGCCTTTTCACACAGAGCACCTTGATCACGGAACTTCCATAGGAATAACATGGAGAACCGCTGTAGAGGATTGTTCATTGAATTTTTTCGTGGAGACACGAAAATCGGTAAACCGGTTTTGCGGAGAGATATAGATAGCCAATCAGCATCAAGTATAGCTCTGACGTCTTGTTAGCCAAATCGAGTTTGCCAAATGGAGAAAAATCTACTTTTATGCTCGCCAATGTTGATTTTTGAGTTAGTACTCCTTGTTACATCGGCTTGTGGGGAGCCTTGTGGTTAAGATCTCGATCTCGTTATCGTAAGGTCTCGCGATCGAGTCTCGGTACCACTGAAGACGAATATGCGGAGTACGTGCTCGTTAAATCTGTTGGGACCGAAAGTTTTTCCACGGGTACAGGTCCCTGGAGACTATTTCCCTCCCCTTCAGGGACTTGTCTAAATTGTGGAAATGGCGCGCGATAGATGGCAGCATCTGTCACGTATGTGTGTTGTGTCTGTCTTACATGATGGATTATAAGCGGGTCTCTGACCAAGTACACAAGCCTGACAATATATGTATACCAACCAACCAATTCCTACACGTGATAGAAATTTGTAAAAATATTGAAAATTTGAAAAAATGTGCCAAGACTAGCGAGAAGTATCATTCACAACAACCACTCCAGGAACGTGTGACGTCAGAATCTTTGCAGGTGGACAACCATGTCCGAGCAGTTCCGTGCACAAGGGATACCGTGTGAAAAGGCCTTAAGATTTCGGATGGCTCTATTTAATTTTCTAAATATAAAATCGAATAGAATTTCGTCGCATGCATGATCGAAGTTGACCCCTTTTCTCCAAAGTTTATAAACATTACAATCTCTAACTCTTGAAAAAAGTTTATTGAAATTCCACCGTCCAACTCTCCCGTGACGAGAGACAGACAGGCTGGATCCAGCTCTATCTAGTTACAATGAAATTCTTAAATTTCAGACGGCTTTTAACTTGAAAAAAGGGTTCTTTTTTTTCGCACAAGCACAACCGTCAAATAAACATAAGATAAGATAACGGCAACATACAAAGCGCATTGCACGTTATACGATGATGATCATCGGGAAAAAATCGAAACTGCGTAGTAAAAAATGTCTCGGGAAGAAATTTCACACGCGCTATCGTCTTCGCAATCGACCGCGTGATAGGATTTTACTCCATTCATTCATAAGTTGCGATAAGGTGACTTCATCGGTGTTTCGTTTCGGTATTTTTTGATACACCGTCAGAGACAGTTGATGTTTTAGTTGCATAGTCCATGGCAGTGGCGGATCCAGCGGGGGGTAAATGGGGTAATTACCCCCCCCCCCCCTCCCTAAGATCTTAATTTTTATCTGTCACTATTATACAAACATATTTTAAAGGTACATTATAAAAATGTGTCGTCTTCAGTGATCGAAATTTGTGCAGACCTTTTTAGAGTATTCATGATCTCGTATACCATGGTAACGTTATTTTATATTAAACAATAAAATAATACTGAGTTGTTCTCCGAGTTGCTAAAAATAATAAACTTTTAATATAGGATATTTATGGAATTTGTATCGAGTTAGTAATTGTCTATTAAATTTCATTTTCTCAGGAAATAACGCAAAAACCGGTGCATCGGAGTTTCAAAACAATTTGGTTAAGGGAAATAGGGGTAATGACCAATGGTATCTTTAAAAGAGAAAGAGAGAGAAAAAAAGAAAAGCATATACTATATAAAATCTTAATCTAAGATAAATGTCTAGAATTTTAAATGTAATATTGAAAAGTTAAGTTGGCATTTAGCTTTATTTTAATCTTTTTTAAGAAAGTAGATTGATAGATAAGTTTTTGAGAATTGAGCAATTTTACATTGTTATTTAGAACCGCTGCTAAATACAAGATTTTCTTACTGTATTTAAAGGGAAGGTGGGGGGGGGGGCGAAATATGCAAGCACCTGAATGTTGTCCGTGTTTCGGAGAATTGTTCAAAATTGAAGGAACAAATTAATCGTTTCGAAATTTTTTTATGCTTATTCATTACATATTACAATATATGAATAAGATTTTTTTTCAATAGATTTATTATTTTTTAAAATGGCAGCCGTAGTAACTAATCTCCTGAGACCCTCGCGGCAAAAGTACCAATCGGCGGGTATTTTTGGCTTCCCCTACAGTGATTGGAAATCAAAACTTTTGATTTGTATGTGTTTATAAAACGTATTTAACTCAACAAAAAATGATAAAAAAAATCTTAAATTGGCACCCTTCAGAAACAAGAAGTTTATATATTTCTACCCTTTTCTTCCATGGTTTTTGGATAAAAAAAACGGTGTTTTTAAACAATTGTTTTAGCATTTTTGAGGTTCAACTAGAAGCTAATACTGTAGAGAGAGACATTCCAAATTTCATTAAAATCCTTTGAGATCTTGTTGAGTTATCTTGTTCGTCATAAACACATCTACTGTCTTTAGGGGCTTTAATATTTTTTAAAATTATTAAAACATTTTGCAAACTTTTTCCATTTTGTTTTAATATCAAATCATCTGTAAAAGAAAGATTTCTTTTAAAAATTATAGTTTTAAACAAGTAGTTGAAAAGGGTTGCTAATTTTAATTATTTAAATAAAATTATGAATGATTAAAATTATTTATTAAAAATTAAGAATTATTAAAAATCTTTTTTAATCCCACCAACCCCCCAATAAACAAAAGAAAATCTGGATCCCCCCCCATGGAGGAACTCTGGATCCGCGCCTGGTCCATGGTCCTATCCATAGAGTTAGGAAGTAGGAGTAGAGGTAAGAGGTGACAATCAGTTCAAATGGCTTGAAGCAGGGCTGTCAGGTTTTTCGTAGGGTTACCAGGTCAAAAATGTAAAAAAAACAGGACACTTACTTTTAAAAAGCAGGACAAAAACGGGACACATTTAAAATTGAGACAAAACCTTATAATTAGCACATTAAACATTATCACATTATATTTAACACTTTACCTACGGGCGTCGACTGACCCGTAGACTAAAAATCTTCTAGACCAGCAACCTAATCTAATGCCTAGCTCTTCTAACGTGTCGAAAGCAACTAAAACACTATTAAAGGTTGATTTGTTGATTGGCATAATTGTACTTTCAATTGTAGGGCTACTGTTTCTTCGGAATGTTCTCTGTTTAACCCTTTCAGTCCCAGTGATGCCATTTGGCATCATGAGTTTCAATATTTTTTTCAAAATTTTTATGTCCCGTTATGACATCCAAACACACATCATTCGATTCTTCATACTTTGTTCTATCAGAAAATATTTTACTTTAATCTCAATAGAAGTCGGAACTACTATTTTTTTTATTTAGAAAAAAGTCAACAAGCGTTTCTCCTGATTTTTGATAAGTTCACTTCAGTTCCACACATTTAAAACACAATTTAAACTATTTCGGTTAAAATAATTACTAAATTTTTTTTAATAATATGGTCAGATACCTTAAAATATATAACTCGAAGTGTTTTTGGGTAATATATATATTTTTATTTTGTTGTTTTCCACAGTTAAAGAATTTTGGCATTGTTTCAAAAACCATACAAAAAATTTAAATGGATTTTTTTTTCTTATGGAATTCGTATATTTGACCTAAAATAAGCTTATTTTGTGAATATCAGATGTTTCTGTAGTGTAGTAAATTTTTGGGACTGAAAGGGTTAAAAAAAGTTACCCACTAGTGATTATTTCAACCGTTAGTCATCCTTTTACATCGGACCTTTTTGACTATGTCAACAAATAACATTTTGAGTTAATTGGATGACACAAAATTTGCATAAGGGTCCGTCTTAATATTAAAAATGTTACGAACTTTAAAATTTTCAATAGCAACACCCAATTTTAATTACTTAGAAATGTGAAAAACCCTCGAAAACCCCTAAATCTAAGTTTTTGTTACATTTGGATGAATATTTGACGAGTTATTCAATCGAATCACTTGTGGATCTTTGGGGGACCATGTCTAAAATGACAAGCGTAGTCAGTCTGTAGGTTTATTAATGGAGAAAAAGAAGCACAAGGTCAAATATCTTGAGGGATATAAGGAGGAAGGCAAATACCTACGAGGGATATAAAAGTCAATGAGTAGCTGTATATATTCAAAAATAAAGTCGAAAATAAGTTGTAGTAAAAAATTGATCCCTATCGTCACTTGATAAGGGTTCCAAATTACGAAATGTCATTGGCTCTGTTAAATCTCCTAAAGGTGACTGCAAATAGGCAGCCAGAAACCATTACATTAGTTCCCTTGGACACAAAGGGGGGGGGGGGCGCTAGTTTCTATGTCAATTTCAATGTAGAAATTCTCCAATGAGAGTTTGAAACTTAGAGTGTTCTTAGTCTATGGGTCAGTCGACGCCCGTAGGTAAAGTGTTAAATATTATTATTTAGCGTATCTTTCTACAGAACCAAAACAGTTAACTAAATGCCTTGTCATTTAGAGCAATGCATAAAACACGTTTTGGAGTAAACTAAAAAAGTAAGCATTACACTTTGAAATGTACACAAATTTCTTTAAATATCTTCAAAATTAATTTAAATTAAAAAAAATACGGACATTTGTGGATTTTTTAAAAATAAATACGGACGGCAGGACAGAGCCTCTAAATACGGACATGTCCTGCTAAATACGGACGTCTGGTAACCCTAGTTTTTCGAGCTACTGCTCATAACAAACCGGCACTGAGGTATCCCATGATGCACCGCTTTAGCGTTTTTTTTTAGCTACTGCTCTTAATATAGTAGCTATGGAACTAGCAGCTATAGTACTATGGAAAATGGCACTGAAGTATCCCAAGATGCACCGCTCTAGCCTGCTTCTTTTGTGCGTTACTGCGCAAATACATGGCCCGCTCTATTCTCCTTCCCAACTCTATGCCCTATCCTATGTACTATAGAACTAACTATGGAACTAGTAGCTATAGTACTATGGAAAATGGCACTGAGGTATCCCAAGATGCACCGCTCTAGCCTGCTTCTTTTGTGCGTTACTGCGCAAATACATGGCCCGCTCTATTCTCCTTCCCAACTCTATGCCCTATCCAATGTACTATAGAACTAGCTATGGAACTAGTAGCTATAGTACTATGGAAAATGACACTGAGGTATCCCAAGATGCACCGCTCTAGCCTGCTTCTTTTGTGCGTTACTGCGCAAATACATGGCCCGCTCTATTCTCCTTCCCAACTCTATGCCCTATCCAATGTACTATAGAACTAGCTATGGAACTAGTAGCTATAGTACTATGGAAAATGACACTGAGGTATCCCAAGATGCACCGCTCTAGCCTGCTTCTTTTGTGCGTTACTGCGCAAATACATGGCCCGCTCTATTCTCCTTCCCAACTCTATGCCCTATCCAATGTACTATAGAACTAGCTATGGAACTAGTAGCTATAGTACTATGGAAAATGACACTGAGGTATCCCAAGATGCACCGCTCTAGCCTGCTTCTTTTGTGCGTTACTGCACAAATACATGGCCCGCTCTATTCTCTTTCCTAACTCTATGTCCTATCCTATGTTCAGTGCACGCTCTTTAATCCGACGTGACGCCCGATGACGGATATTTCTTTCATGAGCTATAGAACTTTGATGTAACTAGCAGTGGTTTGCGGCTGTTTACAAGGAAAAAAAGACACAACTGGCCGTAAGATTCTTACAGTAGAACCCCGATTATCCGAGTTAATGTGGACCGAGACTAAAGCCAGTAATCCATTAACGCTGTAGCTATTCTGTAGCTGGATTTCGTGACGTCATTTGCTGTATCTAGCGTGGATGGAAGTTTCTTGACTTATGGGTTAACCACGCGCGCATGCGTACTAGTGACACTTACGTCACAAAATCCAGCTACAGCATAGCTACAGCGTGAATGGATTACTGGCTTATCTCGGACAACCGAAAAACTCGGTCAAGGCGAAAAATGTAAATAAAACAATTCTGTATTGTAACATATGTATTATGTTGTTGTAACTGTAACATTAACTGTGTTTTTAATAGCTGTAACTTCAACTACAAGAATGTTAGATCTAGAGAAAACTAAGAACTTAACCATGCTTTAACTAACAATGCTTTATCAAAACTACTTTAATAAATTGCTTAAAGATATAAATAATTAGTGCTTTATTAATAAATAGAATGCACAGCACAACGAAACATGATGTCAGAAGTAACTAACCTACGTGCAAACCAAAAGTAAGATGCATTGTGATTGATCTTTGTGATCGCAGGAAATTTGTGTTCGTCGTATCGTCTGAAAAACGACTTATAAATAAGAAAGCATGGACACTTTCCGACCTCCAGGTGAGATAAAGTTCTCAACAAGTAATAACCTGCCAGAAGCCTGGAAGAAATGGATCCAAAAATTGGACAATTACCTGATAGCATCAGAAAAGAACAAGAAATCCGACTCAGTGAAGATCGCGATAGTTCTTAATCTCCTGGGAGATGAGGGTGATGAAATATTCAACACTTTCAAGCCTGCTGATGGAAAAAGTAAAGAAAAGTATGACGATGTCATCGAAATGTTCGAGCAGTACTGTGTTCCAGTGCAGAATGTTGTCTTTGAGCGCTTCAAATTTTTCTCATGCAGTCAACAAGAAGGACAACACATCGACAACTATCTCACCGAGCTGAAGACCTTGGCTTCGACATGTGGATTTGAAGGCCAAGAAGAAGGACTTATTCGTGACAGACTGGTCCTTGGAATTCGAGACAAGACCCTACTTGAGCGCCTGCTGAGGGAGCCCAACATCAACTTGCAGAAAGCTGTCGCCTTCCTAAGAGCCGCAGATGCAAGTAAACAGCAACTTGAATCAGTGACTGCCGTCCCGTCTCAAGTACTGGAAGTTAAGAAAAGAAAAGAAAATCCCAAGCCTAACCACAAAGTGAAGACAACTGATGCACCTTTCTCTTGTAAAAGGTGTGGAAAAGAACATCGGAAGATGAACTGTCCATCTTTTGGAAAGTTGTGTGCTAAGTGTAAGGGTAAAAATCACTTCGCAGCAGTGTGTAAATCAAATGTTGTTAAGAAAGTGAATCAAATAGAAAATGAAAGCTCTGATACAAGTAATTCGATGTCATTGTATATTGACCAAGTTTCAAAAGAAGTTCATATCAATGAGTGTGCAAGTGAGTGGTCGAAAGAAATTTTTGTTGAAAACAACATAATCGAGTTTAAATTAGACACAGGTGCAGAGGCCAATATTTTGCCTCTTTCTGTATACAATAGTTTAATGTATTTAGATAATGCACTCAGCCACACTAATGTAACATTATTATCATATGGTAACTTTAAATTGCAACCCGAAGGAGAGATAACATTAAATTGCAGTGTAAATGAATTTCTTAATGTGCCACTAAAATTTATAATTGTTGATGTTTCTTCTAAACCAATATTAGGTATTCATGCATGCCAAATGTTAAATTTAGTTAGAAAAGTAGATAAAATTTCATTTTCTAGCAAAGAAGAAATCAAAAAAGCTTATGAGGAAGTGTTTACAGGTTTAGGTAAGTTTCCTGGGGAACCATATCACATAGAATTAAAACCTGAAATCAAAGCAGTAATAAATCCTCCTCGACGAGTCCCAATAGCTTTACATGATACCTTAAAAACAACATTAAATGATTTGGAATTTAAAGGAATAGTTAAAAAAGTAAACAAACCTACTGACTGGGTAAACAGTTTAGTGATTGTTGAAAAGCCCAATGGGAGCCTAAGAATTTGTTTAGACCCGAGAAGTCTAAATAAAGCCATAAAAAGAGAACATCACATTATACCTACCGCTGAAGAACTAATAAGTAGGCTAGAAGGAAAACAAGTCTTTAGTGTCTTAGACTTGAAGGATGGATTTTGGCAAATTGCCCTAGACTCGCCTAGTGCAGATTTATGCACATTCAATACCCCATTTGGTCGGTACCAGTTCCTTCGAATGCCATTTGGAATTGCATCTGCTCCCGAGGTGTTCCAAAAGCGTAACTTAAACTTATTTGATGGAATAGAAAATGTGGAGGTGTATTTTGATGATGTTATCGTTACTGGCAAAGATGAGGCAGAGCATGATCAGACTTTAGAGAAAGTTTTGGCAAGGGCAAAAGAGTGTAACATTAAATTCAATCCTGATAAATTTCAATATAAAGTTCCAGAAGTTAGATATGTTGGCCAAATCATTTCTAAGGATGGTATTAAAGCTGATCCCCAGCATGTAAGGGCAATAACTGAAATGAAAACTCCAGTTGACAAGGGGGGTGTTAGGAGATTTTTGGGAATGGTAAATTATGTTTCAAAATTTATTCCAAATGTGTCCACTATAACCTCTCCCTTAAGGAGTCTCTTGAAAGATAAAGTAGAATTTAGTTGGCATGCTGAGCATGAAAGTGCTTTTAACCACATTAAAAGTTTGTTGAGTTCTTCTACTGTGTTAAGAGTATTTAACAGTACAAAACCAATTATTATACAGTGCGACAGTTCTAAGGATGGAATAGGTGCTTGCCTTATACAGGAAGGTCACCCTGTTTCTTATGCCTCTCGAAGTCTCACAGAGACAGAGCAAAACTATGCTCAAATTGAAAAAGAACTCCTTGCAATTGTATTTTCTGTAGAAAAGTATCACAACTTTGTGTATGGTTTTAAGTTTGTTATTCAAAGCGACCATAAACCACTAACCAGTATTGTAAATAAACCTATGAGTAATATTTCAACCAGATTGCAACGAATGTTGTTAAAGTTACTGAAATATCAATTTGAAATTGAGTATGTGAAAGGCAGTGAAATGTATCTTGCCGATACACTTAGTAGAGCATATCTTAACGATAAGGTATCTGATGATCCTGAAATGTTAAATGTTGTTCATACTATAAAACAGCTCCCAATGAGTGAGCGTAGAGTTACTCAATTTCAGAATGCTATTAAAGTTGATACTGATTTGAAAATTGTGTATGAATACTGTGAAAAAGGTTGGCCTGAGAACATAAACAAAGTACCTGTTAGTGTGAAACAATATTTTAAGTTCAAAAATGACTTGTATATTGAAAATGGTTTATTGTTTAAAGACTCTAAAATTGTTGTACCTTCTTCACTTAGAAATGAAATGTTAGAATTGATACATGAAGGTCACTTTGGTGTAGAAAAATGTAAAAACAGGGCAAGAGAGATATTTTATTGGCCTGGTATGTCTAAAAATATAGAATCTAGAGTGTTGAAATGTGAGGTATGTCAAAAGTTTCAAAAAGCTAACGTTAAAGAACCTCTTCAGCCCCATAACATTCCTGATCGACCGTTTCAAAAATTAGGTATAGATATAATGGAATTTAGAAATGTTAATTATTTAGTTATCATTTGTTATTATTCTAAGTGGATAGAAATCGTGAAACTTAACAGCAAGACTGTTACAGAAATTGTTCAACACTTGAAAATCTGTTTTTCTAAATTTGGGGTACCAACACAGGTTGTAAGTGACAATAGTCCATTTAATAGTTTTGAGTTTAAGGCCTTTGCTAAGGAATGGGACTTTGAGTGTTTATACACTAGTCCTCACTACCCCAAAAGTAATGGAATGGCAGAAAAAGCCGTAGGAATTTCAAAAGCTATTCTTAAGAAGGCATTCGAAGTCAGAAAAGAATGGGTTGTAGGAATCATGGAGTATCGAAATACTCCAATTTCTGGTTTAAATCTGTCCCCTGCTCAGTTAATGTTTGGTCGTAGATTGAAGACCAAGATCCCCATACACACCAAATTGTTAAATGCTGAGATTTTTAATAATGTAAGTGAAAGGGTTCTTAAAAGACAGGATAAGCAAAAGCAGTACTATGATAAGAATGCCAGTCCATTGAAACCATTAAGTCCTGGTGACAATGTTTTAGCCTTAAATTTCAGTAATAAAAATTTGGAAACTGCTAAAATTATTTCTAAATGTGACTCAAGGTCCTACATGATTGAAAATCATTTGGGTAATACGGTTCGAAGAAATAGAGTACATCTCAGACCAACAAACGTCCCATATCAACCAACGAGTGATGTGAACTTTGATATTCCTGAGGTGCCTCAGCCTAATACAGACTGTCCAATGGCAACAATCCACCCTCACAAATCCAAACCCAAAACAAGATCTGGGAGGATCATTAAAACCCCAAGTTACCTCAATAACTATGTTTGTAACTAATTATGTATCTTCAAAGAGGGGTGTAACATATGTATTATGTTGTTGTAACTGTAACATTAACTGTGTTTTTAATAACTGTAACTTCAACTACAAGAATGTTAGATATAGAGAAAACTAAGAACTTAACCATGCTTTAACTAACAATGCTTTATCAAAACTACTTTAATAAATTGCTTAAAGATATAAATAATTAGTGCTTTATTAATAAATAGAATGCACAACACAATGAAACATGTATGTCTAATTGTATATTTTAACAAGTATAAATGTTATACAGACTACGTGCAATTCATATGCAGGACATGGAAATAGTTCTTTCGCTTAAAAAGGCCATTAATTGTTTTTTGTTTTAGGTTATTTTGGCGTTTCTCGGCAGCAATTTAAGAAAAGTAAAGGGGGAATTATTGTTGGATTTCTTTTCCTGAAGGTTCGTGAGATCATATTCTGGTCCAGAGTTTTTTTGGTAGTTGTCGGGAAAATCCTAGAAATATTTCAAAGCTCGGTTAAAGCGGAAAATCGGATAATCGGGACTGTACTGTATTTGGAACAGCGAAATAACACATTTAGATAGTTTTAAAAGGTTTCGGTATCACTATTTTTACAAGTATATACATTTTAAATTATAAAAATTATAACAAGGTATAATTTTTAGTGATCTCCCTCTCCTGCCCCCCCTAATTCAAAGGGGGAGGGGGAGGGAGAAAGGGGGGACTTCAGACCTTGACAAAAATGAATGGTCCCTATATTGATCTCGAAATTGGATCTTTTTTCTACATTAAAATAACGAATGAAAACTACCAGGTTGTTGCTCACAAATTAAAAACCATCCAAATGAATACCGCTATCAGGTGTCTCGCGTAACATCGCTGCCCACTTACAACTTTGTATATTTTCTTAGTGTTTTGGAGGTCGTCTGCAATGGTGAGATTTGGTGACGACTTATAAAATTCCCGATTTCGAACGATTTTTTTTTATCTCCCCCCTCATTCGACGAGAGATGGTTCTTTTGTTTATCTTTTAAGGTTCAATGGAGAGGGGACGAAGGACATTCAAGGTCAAATGGGGAGGCTCGTGTGATGTGTGAATGAAATTGCATAGAGAAATGCAATGATTCCGTAATCATGTTGAAACAGTTGGAGAAATGTTTGAAATCCATTGATAATTGAAGAGTGCACGGGAAGAACCGATTGATTTCTTTAGAGTCTTTCCGTAATTGTCTCTGCTTGGCGGACATTGGCGACCGGTTTTTCTTATGGTTCTTCATTTGCAGTACAAACATATGACTCGTTCCACTCAACTCTGGCGTGAATCAGGGTTGCCGCGAAAGATAAACAAAGCGAGTAACTGGCTTCTTTGCACCAGCTTAGGCGATTTCTCGCAATCATCCCCAAAGAGGCTATTAGGGAAAGCCTTGTGCGAAATCAATCGGTTCTTCCCGTGTACTCTTCAATTGATTTGGAAAAAAATATGGTATACACTCTTAAAACGAACGAGCGATTTTAACTCAGTCTGATTGATTTTCACTCCTCCAGTCTGGAAAATGCACTTCTCCTTTTGGAGTGGATCCTTTGTGTGTTAAACCTCCGACAGGATCACTCCAAACGAGCGATTTTAACTCAGTCTGAGATAAAATCCAATCCTTTCCAGTGTCGAAAATGCACTTCTCCATCTGGAGTGGAATTCACTCTTTTGTTTTAAGAGTGTAGATTCCCAGCATCATAAACTATTTGAAAGATGTCGAAAATATGCTTGTTTTGGGGTCGATTATTGTCCAAAAAGTCAAAATCAATATAAATGAAATGTACATGGGGAAGAACCCCCTCAACGACTGGGAATCTGTCTGCCTCAGGTCGGAATGCGATAGCGATTCATCGCCTAAACTGGTGTGCAAAAAAGTTTTTCCTTGGCTCTTATGGCGCACGAGTTTACTTTCTCTATGATCGAGATTCACGCCAGACAATGCAGGGTGGTTATAAAATAACGCTCGCTACTCGGAGTGGTCTGAAGCTTTAATGAATAATCCGAATGCAAAAAACTTTGAGACACTCACTAATCAAGAAGGGGGGGAAAAGAATCGAATCATAAAAAACAAACTCGTCTCTTGACCAGGGTTCTAAATTACGAGGCGTAATTGGATGTGTTCACCGTAATTTGCAATAATTGGCTACGCATCGTAATTAGAACCTTGGTCAAGAGACGAGTTTCTTTTTTAAGATTCCATTCTTTTCCGTGAAAAAGAAACTTGTCTCTTGACCAGGGTTCTAAATTACGAGGCGTAATTAGTTGTGTTGGCCGTAATTTCCATAATTGACGACGCCTCGTAATTTAGATTCTGGTCAAGAGACGAGTTTGTTTTTTATGATTATTCTTTTTTATGATTATTTTTTAGGATTCTTATGATTCCATTCTTTTTCCCCCCTTCTTGATTAGAAAGTTTCTCAATTTTTGATGCATTTGGATTATTCATTCAAGCTACAAACCCCACCGAATAGCGAGCGTTATTTTATAACCACCCTGTAGTCTAACGCAGTGGTTTCCAACCTTTTCTGGACAATCGCCTGGTTCTTTAGGTTGATCCATCGCCCCCCCCCCCCCCCCCCCCCTTAAATTTTCCTGTTATGTCTTTTCATAATTTGAGTTAAAGTGTAACTATATAAAACAGTTTCATAACACTTACTACCGTTTATAAAAACAACCATAGAAGCTTTGTCCGGTCACTTTAAAATGAAATATAAAAACATTACAAATATGTGTTTTAAGGACAAAAGTGAAATAATTAACTTAGATATTTTTTACTGGTTTCCAGAAAATTGAAGAGAGTTGAAAGTAAGAATTGGCTGGTTTGGTTATGGTTTTACTGTACAAAGGCGGGTCCTTGCGACCAAGCACACAAGCCTGAAAATATATGTCAACCAATCCAATCCAATCCAACTGTGCAAAGGTACAACCTTATTTTATTTTTCCCCTTTTGAATACTTATCGCCCCCTGATCGCCCCTCAAGTGTTTTTGGCTCCCTTGATAACACAAATCTCCCACTTGGAGGCGATCGCCCCCAGGTTGGGAACCGCTGGTCTGACGCTTGAACCGCGAAAGGAGAACGAAGAGAGAAACCGGTTTCCGATCGCAACTACTCGCCAAGCAGACCTCAAAACGGACAGATTCCCTATCGATGAAGGGTTTTTTCCCCTGAGCTCTTCAAATTAGTTTGTTATTTGAGTTCTTTCAAAGGCAGGCTTCCCTTGCACAAAAGTCTTGATCGGGCCCTGGACGGGACTGAATAAATTATTTTTGTTCACACAATTCTTCTATAAGGACCATAGAGGAGATACCTGTAATATATTTTGTTATTTTTTTTTTACAAAATTTAATGCACTATTACTTTAAGCTCTAGACCAGATGCCAAAAGTATTACTTAACTGTGATATAAAATTACGGAGCACATAAACTACTACTGTATATACGTAGGGTAGGGTAGGGTATTTTACATATATATTCCGACTTGTGTGCTTGCTCAGTGAGCCGCTTATAAGTCTTCGTCAAGTGAGACAGACACTGAAAGATTTTTTACTGTCACAAAGAGAGGAAATACACCCAGGGCGAAGGCGGGAATCGAACCCGCGCCCGTTACAGCACGCAGACTGCTGTATATACGTACTAAAACCCATACTTATGATCATACTTATTACAGCAGTGGTACCCAACCTTTTCTGAACCATCGCCCCCCACTCTAGGTTGACTAACACCCATCGCCCCCTTTTAATTTTCATGTTATGTCTAATTATAATTTGAGCTAAAATGTAACTAATAAAGCAATTTTATTATTTTAAACACTTACTACCAAAAATAAAAACAACCAAAGCAGCTTCATATGGTCACTGTCAAATAAAAAAATAAATAAAATGTATATTTTCAACAGATATTTTAAAGACCAAAAGTGAAATAACTAGGATCTTTAAACTGAATTCTTGATAATTTAAGGGGTCACAGGCAGAGACATAACATAGAGTGGACTGCGCATTCATAGTAAAGCAGCTTAGGGATGGAAAACCAAAACCGGTTTTCAAAAAACCGGTGGTCCCGGTTTTGATTGAAAACCGGTTTTTTTGTATGAGGCCCTACGGTACCGAAAACCGTTTTTTTAGGAAAAAACTGATGGAAAATGGAAAACCAGTTTTTTCTAAAAAACCGCTATCCCTTGCAGATTAGCATTATGTCCTAAACATCATAAATCGCCAAGAGGGGAAAGGTTGCTACATATGGCAACTTAACGCTACCGTTTCGTTACGAACTATTCCAAATTGTCGCAAGACCTGAATATCAGCTAGCAAACAGAAGTGGAGACTAACATCAATATCCATGTCACGTGGGTTTCTACCATTCACGGCAGCTTGAATTTCTTTTTAATGTTTTTGCAGACGATTTTTTTAGCATAGTTGGAATTTTTCTCTTTTGGCTTAAATAATAAATATTTAATTACATTCTTTTAATCTCTGAGCATGTTAACAATCGTGAATGTTGTACTCTTAATTCAGTAACGTTTTGTGCAAGATGCCAAATGCTTGTGAATTCCTAATTGTAAAGAGGGGCATAAAAAGGATTAGTCACACTTTCACGGGTAAAATTTATTTAGTTCTGCATACTTTAGTAATTGTGTGTTCGTCATAAACTATAATTTCTATCGAGGGAATTTATTCTAAAAGCTCTTTTATACTGAAGAATCATATTCATGATTAAATCAACGTTGTTAGAACTCTAATTGTAATAAATATTTTGGGCCAAGTCAATTAAATTAATGGTCTGAACATGGACAGCTTAGTAGTAGAATATTTTTTTTTACAATTTGGTCAAAACGAAACCTGTTTTTGCAATCGTAGTTTTTGAGTTATTTATATTTAAAAGTAGAGCATTTGTTGAATTTGGAATATGTTATTGATGTGTTTTAGAAAGTTGATTTATTCCAGGTGAAATAAAGGAAGAAGCAGTAGTTCAAAAAATATATATTTGATTTTTTTTAAATAAAGGAAGAAGCAATATTTCAAAAAAATATATATATATTTGATTTTTTTTTAAAAAAAATCAGACCGTTAGAACGAAAGTTATAGAGACGGCAGAAAATATTCACCATGTCAATACCAACTTATATTACAGCAACACTCTACATAAACCTACTAATGTTCTTTTAAATTAATTTTTAATAAAGAGTCCACATTCAATTGTTCAAGTAATCTTAAATAGACGCACAAAATCAAAGAAATAATCTTAAGAGGATCTCAAAATACTAGCGATTCATCCTTGCTCCTTTCCAAGCTTCTTTATCATAACATTAGATTGTCGGCCTCTGTGTTCAGGTCGTTGTGGAAAAACTCGCCAAATGGTAAACTCGCCATAGATGCGAGCCAAACGCGACACAGTCATGTGACTGTGTAAGTTAGATGTTTAGGACACTTTAGGTTTGCCAATGCGCAGTCCACTCTATGTTATGTCTCTGGTCACAGGAGTCTTAAAAATGTGCAAAGAAGATACTACATAGCATAGTTTGATCTCTCTTGTAATTTTTTAACTACTCAATAAATGAGTATAATTTTGTTATATGTAATTCTACAAGATTTATTTATTATAAAACAAGTTTTAAAATTTATGGAACTTTAGCCAAAACTAAAATAAATGATATTAAACATGAAGGTACTTGAACACACTGTGATTAGGCTTGCGCGGCAAATTGTGAGGTCAAAATTGAACACATGACCAAGAAAATGACTTTATATTGTACAAATATGTACAAACTAGGACTTATACCTAAATTCTCAGCTCAATTTTAATTAGAAATTATTTTAAGAACTTTTTTCTAAAAAAATTAATAAAAATTCAAAAATTTTGATTTTAAATTTTTTAAAAAATAATTTCTAATTAAAATTGAGCTGAGAATTTAGGTATAAGTCTTTGTTTGTACATATTTGTACAATATAAAGTCATTTTCTTATTCATTTTTTCAATTTTGACCTCACAATTTGCCGCGCAAGCCTAATCACAGTGTGTTCAAATACCTTCATGTTTAATATCATTTTTTTTAGTTTTTGATAAAGTTTCATAAATTTTAAAACTTATTTAATAATAAATAAATCTTGTAGAATTACATATAAAAAAAATTATACTTATACATTGAGTAGTTCAAAAATGACATGAAAGATCAGACTAGGCTTTGTAGTATCTTCTTTGCACATTTTTAAGACTCCTTAGACGCAAGAGAGTTGATAGTAAAAATTGATTGGCGGTGGTGGTGGGGGTTAGAGAATGGTTCTACTGTAATGTCTTATTTTAAATTTCTCCTTTTGAATACTCATCGCCCCCCAACTAATTATTGCCCCCTTGATAGCACAAATCGCCCACTTGGGGGCGATCGCCCCCAGGTTGGGAACCACTGTATTACAGGCTAAAAATAAACAGGCAAATACAAATAGAAAAAACTGTCAATTTTTTCTGCATTCACAACGAGGAAATGATCCTTATTTTGCGTGAATCGACGTTTTGAATATCTTATCAGAGAAAATCTTACGAAATGTGTTCTCTGTTAATGAATGAAAATTTTCAGTAAGAATATTCAGCAGCGCATTTGCGACATTTCTAAATCAATGGGGAAATATTACCTAATTAATTCCATTGCTCGAAAAAAACCGCCCGTCCTCCCGTCCTCGGCGATCAAAAATTCCCCGAGGACAACTAATTTCTGGAATCGAACGTCCTCGTGGAAGGCAATTTCACCGTTTATGTTCGTGACACATTTTAAATTATTATAAAGAAAATACTAGGGAATTATATTGGTAGTATTTATTTTTATTACTGTATAATGTAATCCTAATAAGTACCAATTCATCGCGCAATTTGTATAAAATGTCTTTAATATAAATAAGATAAAATTATATTTATTTAAAAGCTATTTACACTCTTAAAACAAAAGAGTGAAATCCACTCCAGTAGGAGAAGTGCATTTTCGACACTGAAAAGGAGTGAATATTAACTCAGACTGAGTTAAAATAGCTCGTTCGTTTTAAGAGTGTATGTAATTACAGTATGACGAGTTAGTTTCAAAGGAGGGCGTGTACATTGTTGGACAAACCGTCCTCTGGGACAGGTAAAATTTCTAAGTTTTTTCGAGCCCTGATTTAAAATGAAGAGTGCGAAGGGCAAGGAATGAAATAGAATGGACCACTAATCTAGAGCTATCATAAGCTTTTTATCCCTTTCCGACCAAGCTATCACAATCGTGCGGGTATAAAAGAGAATTTTCGAGCACTTCAACAATATCGATACCGGAGCGGCTGACTTGTACCATTCGTTATTTGTATGAAAAAATATGGCTTGTTTTTAAGGAGTTTTTGGCGTTGATGCAGTTTAACATTTTTTTTTTTTTTTTTTTTTTTTGATAAACTCCAAATTTGGTCTTGTAATTTTAAATCAATTTTGTAGTCTCAATTTTAAATATGCTTGCCGGTCTTAAATGGTTATAGAAACTAGTTTATTTTGGAGGGTATAGTTGCAATTAACTCATAGAAAATGTATTAACCTACTAAAGCGACCAACAAAAGTGTATAATCAACTTGCTAAGCGAAATTTCAAAAAAGCTACTAGCCATAGACTCCAATATAAAAAAAAATATTCAAAGAAAAAGTCATCCTGTATTTAAAAAAAAGTAATAGGAAGCTCTCTCGGAGCATGTGCTTGCTCGTCAAACAGGAATGGAATAATCCTAGTGCATTTCTCAATAATTTAATGAAATATTTTAGGTTAGTTATTTACATGTAAGGGAACGTTGCAAATACCAAAAAATACATCAGTATATTTTGCGTATATTTAAATAGGTAAATCAGTTCAGAGTTCGATCTCACCAATCAATTAAATATATTTCGGACTAAGACGGATTAGGTTTTCTTTCAAAGTACTACGAAGAATGCCAAGATGACAAAGTTTCCACCCTTTTAGATCTTCATTGCATGCCTCATCTAAAAAGGGTGCGATAGCGCACGGTTTTACTATCTCTACATATGTAGGTGGATTCGTTTATTGATTTTACTTGTTCTTTATTTCGGCGAGGGAAGCACATAGGCAGACGATTCCTCGTCTGCTGGGGTCGAAGACCTTGAACTAGGGCGGAAGTACGTCACTGGGTTACATCTCATACATAGGGTGACCGACCGGACGTACTGCATTTCGCAGTACCGTTCAGTTTAGTTTGTTACCCGACTATCTAACTATAACAATTGTACGAATAGTTTCCGTTTTATATTGCTTTCAAGTTCAATTACCTCATGAAATATAAGGTAATGAAACTATTGCGATGGCGTTAAAATCTAAATTGGAGATATGGGGTTTTTTCACGGCGAATCTGGCAATAGCTCTGTGGTTTTGTTTTCCTTACTCTCGAATAACTTTTGTTTTGATTAAGTTGGCTGGTTGGTAGACCTATATTCAGGTTAGTGTGCTTGGTCAGCACACAAACCTCATTATCTCTACCAACCAACCAATGACTAAAAGTAATTCGAGAGTAAGGAAAACAAAACCGCAGAGCTATTGCCAGACTCACCGTAAAACAACCCCATTGCGCTTTTTACACGTTTTGGAGGGTGCTGATTCCAAAAAAAAAAGGGGGGGGGGGTATGAAAATTGGTCCGTGTGTCTGTCTGTCGGAATCGGGAAACCACTTCATAGGTCGAACTAAACGAATATAAGGTCTTCTAATTTGGTACACCAGTTCCTAGCCCCAGTCGGAATTCATATTGAGATCTTCATTAAATGAATCGGACGTCATATTAAGATTTTCATTGAATGTAATTCTTTGTTGAAAGGTGGCTCAAAGTCGTGAAGTGCTACACTCCTCTAGTTTTTAATAGTTTTTTCAAGACAACGTTCATAAAATGTGGTGTCTGAACATTTCATGATTATTTCATAGTCGAAAAAATAATCCCTGAAACAAATCTGGCCAGGCTAGTCACACTTCATTGGTCAAGGCTACACTCCTTGCCAACCCAAGTTGGGTAAATAGAAATATGCTATGGAGAAGATCCTCCCGCGGATGTAAAGAGTTCCATAAATTATTTGTGAATCCATCCAGAAAACTTGTTTAAAACATTAATTTCGTTTAAGGTCTAACAGATTTGAATATTATTTGAGAAAATTTGACAATATTTTTGTCAGAATGAAGTGTATTTTGGTTAAATTTTATTCAGATCATTTTGTATGTAAATATTACCTTACAAGAGTTTCCGACTAACGGACTTTTCCCTCTGCCTTTTACCTATGTTTTTACCCAACTTAGGTTGGCAAGGAGTGTAGTAAACTTTTTTGTTCTCTATTACATTATTAGGTGGTCGTGGTATGCGAGACAAGTTTCGGCATGGCCTACTCAACATCTAAGGCCATGGAAACTCTACGTGCGTCGCGCTTTCCGTCCTGTTCGGAATGCCGGCTGTTCCGAAGAAGAAACATGCTCTTTCCCTCTAAACCTCTTCGGAACATAAAATAAGTTTGCATTCAAATATTCATTTTAAATAAATTATTTGTCTCACATGCCATTGGGTTGTTTCACGTTGGATCTGGCAACAGTTCCGCGGTCTTTTTTTTTTTTTTTTTTTTTTTCATTTTCCTCGAATTACTTTTGTTTTGGTATTCGAAAGTGAATGTTCTAAGAATATTTTAGTTGTTATTTTTTTAATGCCGAATTCTTGCTATGCTGTTGTTTGTTTCATTCATTTATTTAAAAAAAAAACTTGCATCGAAAGAAAAGTTTCTTTTCGTCTATTCCGCATTCTGATTGTGAATTGAAACCGAAATAACCAATAAAATCGTGGTACGGAAAGAAAACACAACAACCAATGAAATCGCAGTACGGAGAGCCTCTGACATCTTAAAAAAAATTCCGATTGTTGGTGTGGCAACCGTGATCTAAAAGAGTAAAATTAAATTTCAATGCTGATTAAATGGATGTACGTCGACAGATGTCGGACGTACAGACAGGAGGACAAAAAATACTAAAGCATAATTTAATGTTCTTGCAAAGTTATTTATTAAGAAAGAAACAGGCGAACAAACTTGAATTAATTTTTTAAAAAAAATTAAGTCAAACTGAAGCGTTGGTAATGATATTTTTAAAATCTGTGTAAGTCAGTTAATGAAAGTTATTGTTAAAATAGAAATTATAAAATTAAATTGGGGGGAGGGATTTTAAATCGTTTAATAAAATTTCTAAATTGTATTTGTAGCAAAATAAATTAGAATATTAAAAATTATCAAATAACTATATTAGTCATTATTTAAACTATATAATCTAAATTATTAATTCAATTAATTATTTATTAAATGAACTATTAACAAAATAAATAATTCTAAGACTTTTTTATTTTATTAATAATATTTTATTAATCCAATGATTAACTATTTCATCATGATTAAGATTATACAATATCATAAATAAATTGATTAATTAATTACAAATAATTTTTATAAATTAATACTGTACAGCTGTACCTAGGCCAAGCTTAATGGGATGGTCATATGGGGAATGGGCATCGTTCACGTTGTGAGTGGCAACCGTTTAGTGGTATTGGTTTCAATTGTAGTCCTTCAACAATCACACTTATTTAGACAATACATATATATTTTCCTATCTAACTAAAACGAATAATTTGCGCAAACTTTTCTTTCAGTCGAACTCAAGATTTTCCCAGTTCACGAATCGCCGTAAATTGCTGTCAAAAACGTTTCTAAACATCAGGAATAAACACAAGTTTCATAGGAACTCTAAAATAAATTGTGGCAGACAAAAAAACGTTCACTTCGAAAATCGAGACAACCAATAAAATTACAGGAAAAGCAAAAATTAAAATAGGAGAGTTACATCATTAGAACCCTAATAAGTATGCACATATAAATTAGAATTCATCATAAATTCTAGATTTGTTTATTTTTCTACTAAATAATTTGATAATCGGTATCGAACTCGTCATTCGGCCAACTGAACTGCCCATCATAAGTTACGCGCCGTTAAATGACTGGGTTAAAAACAAGTTATGAGAAGTAAGAAGTCGGATGTTGCAAGAGTTTCCAAACGAAACAAAATGGCGAAGAATTGTTCACCTAATCCGATCCCGGACAACGAAGCGTGGCGCATCTTTTTCGATGTTTACCGCAATCTTCCCGAACTGTGGGACGAGAACTGCACGTTCTACAAAAGCAAGCACCGGAGGAAGAAAGCGTACGCGAAACTACTCGCCATCTACAAGATGATCTGCAAAGGGGCGACTCACGACGCGCTCACGAAGCGACTCCTCAACATAAAGCGCTGCTACAGGAGGGAAATGAAGAAAGTGAAGAAGTTCGAGAATGTGGGAGAGCAATACATCCCGAGTTTGTGGTACTTCGGATTGTTAAAGTCGATTTTCAGTCGAGGAGGAACGTCGGCGGGCGAGACGTCGGTGGATGAGAGTGACCGAGATACGTCGGTGGGAGTTGAGTGTTGCTTGGATGAAATGGGCGACGATGAGGCGTCAGAGAACGTTGCAGATACCGATGAAGATGGAACAGCAGAAACTGATGAAGTAAGTAACAAATATTGCTTAATTCCAAAGTAAAGTTGATGTTTAGGGAACAAATATGATATAAGGGCCGCTCTCTGTTTGGCAATGTGCGTTACGTTGCCAAGCAACGGAAATTCCCTTGTGTGGTAAATACTCAACGGATCACCTTTACTGTATGGTAACTATTGGCACAATTTTTAGATTTGGCGATAAATAGTAATTTGTGGCAACCTATCTGACTTCGACCGAAACCCATAACGGTCACATGGGGTTGCCGGAAAACGTCATCGTTGTGAAGAGAGCATGACGTCCAAAGTCGCCAGAATACAGACTTTTTGCGCGATTTCGGAAAGTTCGCCAATAGTTACCATACAGTAAATTTCTACCTACTCAACTTCATATTTTATGCAGCTCAACTGGTATGGCAACCCTACATTAAATTTTCAAGCTTTCCGAACGTCGCCACTGAACAGACCGCGGCCATTATATCACAACTGTATGGCGAATTGTGCACTTTGTTAGAATACTGAAATAAGTCAATGGAATTGGTCAATGGAATTTTTGTCTCTTGGATAAACAATGCAGTTTTAAGTACTACTATGGGCAATGTCACAATATTGAATGACCATATCACGCATTTCATCAATTTCTACTTGCAACTATACCAGGGTGGTAACAGAACATGGAAAACCTGGAAATCAGAGAACTTTTTAATTCTGGAAAATATCAGGGAATTTTTCCATTTTGAATTATTTAAATAGCAGGTTTAGGTTCTTGGGATCACTACTAACGGGTACTTGATAAAAAAAAATATTCTGGTTGATCTGATTAGCCTGAAGGATCAATCTCTCACGAATCATGTTATTACATGATTATCTGATCACATGATTCCTCTAAACTCAAATTTTCGGAAATGTAGAAAAGTTAGGTAAGCTAACCCTGTATCCGGAAATTCCCGGGATTTCTGGATAAAATTTCTGTACTACATTGAATTGTTTGTATTGCATGTTTTCTAGGTAACTGTAAAATCTGGGAATTTTTGGTGAAAGTATCGGGGAAATCATTTAAATATCAGGGAATTTTTGTTTTAGGATTTTGTAACCAGCCTCTATGCTGTGGTGACATTTCAAGAGTCTTTGAAAGCATTGATTTTAATTTTGTTAACCACTATTAACCATTCAATTAGTACCACAGTATGGTCACTGGCCTTATGACAAATTACAAAATTTGACTAGTTTTTTTAAAAATAGTGTTAGATAACTTTTTTACAAACATGTACACTACTCAAAAGAAAGGGATGTTAAACTAATGTTGCATGCATCTATAGGCTGATCTAAGTCAGTTTTAGGGTTACCGAAAATCACAAACAAAACAAGAAGCTTGAAAGGTTGTCTGGCCGGCAACTAGGATCAGTCCTTATAGTAGTTTGTACCAAATTTATTTGACAATAGAAAAAATTGTTTGATGTTCCTAAAAAATTGTTACATTTAGTCTGTTCATATTTGATAAATTTGTTGTGTTTCGAATAGATTTTTAAAAAAAAATTAAGTAACTTAACTTGGTTTTGATAACAGCACTAACTATTAGCTTGATCAAAAAGTTACCAGAATTACCACCGTGAGGGGCTCCCATTGGTTGGTACATCTGTTGATAATGTTTCCTCCAAATCTTAGCGTCATAGCTTGACATTTTGCAAAAGTTACTTTGCAAAGAGTGCATCTATTTCTGTGTGCGTTGGTGATTTTTTAGAAATGGATTTAAATTTGCAACTACAAACTTGTATCAAATTTTGCGGACGGATCCATTGGCAATGTTCAAGTCTTCTGCTATCTTTCTGATGGTTGATTTGCAGATATTGACCAACATTTCTTCTTTTATTTTATCAATGTTTTCATCGGTTTTCGATGTTGATGGCCTGCCACTTCATTCATCATTATCGATTGACTCACAACCACTTTTGAATCGCCTTTGCCACTGGTAAACAACTGTTTTCTTCAGAGAACCATTGCGGAAACACTTTCTACCATTTCGGGCCCCTAAATCCATTTTTTAACGCAAAATTTGATACAAGTTCATGAGTCAAGCGAAGATGATGAATGCAGTGGCTGACCATCAACATTGTAAAGTGATGAAAACATAAAGTAAAAGAAATGTTAGTCAATAACTGCAAATTAACCAACAGAGGGATAGCAGAGGACATGAAATTTCTATGGATCCGTCCGCAAAATTTTATACAAATTATTTTATTACTTTCAAACTTTATTTCTAGCGGGTTAATGCTTTTTCAAATTTTCAATATGTTGATATTTAACCCTTTCAGTCCCAATGACAATTTGGCAACATCATTTTAGAAAAAAAATTCTGATCGTCTATAGCCATTTACGTTATCAAAAAGCACATCATTCGATTGTTCAAACTTTTTTCGATAAGAAAATATTTTTTAGTAATCCCAATAGATGTCAGCCCTATTATTTTTTTTTTTTAAATTATGATCAGAAACATGATGATGCCAAATAGCAGCACTGGGACTGAAAGGTTTAAAATATCTGATGCAGTCAGTCATGTAAAACGAAATAGTATATAGAGTTTAAATTTATTAATCTTAATTATAATAATATATACCGTTGAACCTTGTTAATGTGAACTCTCTTAACACGAAATTTCGCTTAAGATGAACTGAATCTATTTTTTTCGTCTATAATCGCTTTTTGTGCAAATGCTAAAAAAAATCTCGCGAAATCTAGTGGCAAAAGGACATTATAAAATAAAAGGTTTTCTACTTCTGAGAAAATGTTGAGATCTCCCAGGATTCTTCATTTTTAATCCAGTTGCTGTTCTTAATTAGTGTAGAAAAGTATTCACAGGCTCAATATAAAGAAAAATTTGATGGTTAACACTAAATGTTTCAGTGCTCCATTCGAGTTCATGTTAAGGGAGTTTGACTATATAATTTTTGAACTCACATTATTGTATCTTCTAGTTAATTGCAAAGGAGTTCTCACCTTTTTCTTTCAGGCAACTTCCGACCATCCTACCGAACCTGAAGACCGTATTTACGAGGAAGCCCGAAAGAGAATGCTGTCCTACCTTGACCAGGAGGTAAAAAAGAATGCTCAAATATTGGAGGATGCAACCGCGAGCTGGAAGGAACTGAAACCTTCTGACCAAGACTCTCCTCTGCAGACGCAACCCCCTTACTTGGTTTTAAGAAAGTTGTCACCGAAAGAACCGAATAAATCCCAAAAAAAACGGGCGGTTACAAATCAGGATTTTGTGTTCAATACCTCCAACAGAATTTGTACCCTCACGACACAGCCTAAAACTATTTTAAGAAGGAAAGCCTTACATTCAAAGAAACAAAAAGACTTAGCAAAGACACAAGAAAACTCCATTGCAAAACAGGAATTTCTGGGGAATCCCTCCAACGGGATTGGTAACCTTTCAACGCAGCCCCAAATCATTTTAAGACACATCTTGCCTTCAACAAGCCAAGGAGCCCAAATAAACGTCCAGCAGCCAACGATGAATCCAACTCAGCCTTACTTGATTTTGAGAAACGCTCCTTTCAACATTAAACAGGAATCCCCAATAAAAGGCCAAGCACAAACAACACATATTCAAGACTCGTTAAAACCCTCTAATGACAACGGTACTCTTACCACACAACCTTCTTACGTGATTTTAAGAAACCAGAACCAGGAAAAAACAGGCGAGGTTGACCAAGAACCAGACGAAGATGAAGAACAGCCGGTAAAAGACGAAGCCAGCGCATATGCCGAGAGCTGGGCTATGTCTTTTCGGCAGCTTTCCCCGATCCAGAAGATATATGCCAAGAAGGCTATTGAAGACATTTTGGTGTTGGGACAGTTAGAGTGTTTGTCCCTGAATACGGTGGATACCATTTCTGCTTCTGGAAATGCTCCTTGATTGTAGTTAAGGATTGAGTGTTCTGTATCAGTAGTTAAGGAATGAGAGTTTAACATCAGATTCCAAATTGTTAAGAATTGAGAGTTCTGCATCAGAGTTACAAATTGCTAAACAAAGTAACCTAGATCAAAAGAAGGTCTGACTTGTGCCTCTGTTCCACTTTCTAAATGGACCAATTTTGAAGTTTATCAATAGTAATTTTAGCATTATTACCTTCTTTGAGTAGATATACTCCTTTTGATTGCAACGCTTGCTTCGAAAGCACTTTCTTCCCCTACTGTGGTTTTCCAGGAAACGTCTCATTAATCTTGAACTTGCGTTGTGATCGGAAGTACTTTATTATTGGACAATCATTGGTTAAAATCAGGACTATAATAATCACATGTGTCAATTAAGTTAAGTTTTTTATAGGTCAGGCCCTCTTTTGATAAAGGTACTATATCACATTTTCTGTTTCATAATCAACAGCACTGAGTACTTTAATAGCAAATGTTTTCAGGACCATCATTACAGTATCTGTAACATACAAAGTTCAACATTTACGTTTCTTGACAATTCGGCAATTTATCCATTTTTACAGATAATACTTTGTTTTCAAATTAATATATTCATTATTTGTTTTGTGTGTCACTTTTATAGTAGTTAAGCATTAATGCTGACTTTAACCTCACATATGTTCAAATCAACCTATATTTATTTTTGTCAATGCCTTCAGATAAGGATATATTGAGCAGCTATACTGCTTGATAAGTTATATACTTATTATTTTTTGCGCCTACGAATGTTTCTTGTGACCAAAACATTTGACTTGGTACGTGTTGATATTAATACACTGCTCAAAACAATTAGGGGAATGCATGGCTAAAACCATTTCTCCCCCCAATGATTCCATTTGGTATCATCAGCTTCCGATTTTTTTGCTCACTAAGTTGAACTCGTACTTATTTATTGTTAGATGGAAGAATCGTGTATTTTGAAGAATTAAATAATGTTTTTTTTAATTAAATGAAAGTATGAAAAACATGGTAAAATAAAATTCACTCCCAAACACTTTTATGAAATAAATTGACCCTAAATTCTTCACGGTTGCATTCTTAGAAGTCTAAAATTTGATTTTACCCTTTTTTTTACTATTGCAATTTTGAAAAAATTATTGTTACAATTTTTTCAAAAGTCATGATTCTAATTTTTGACCCTTAAATTTTAGTTAAAAAATTAAGATTTGTTTCCCTGTTTTTGCCATTTCAATCTGGATGCATAAGGAATCTATTTCACAAATTTTAGATTTTTATAATGAAAAATAAGAAGTTGGAACTGGACGTGTAAACAAAAGTACCAAAAGTGCTCCCCTAATTGTTTTGAGCAGTGTATGTTGTGTTAAAGATTTAATGTGGTCTTGAATTGCCCAAGTGTGTTCACACTTTAATGTCAATAATTTTAACATTCAAAGCAATTTGTTTGTAGGAAACCATATGTAGTTTTTTATGTATATTAAATTTATATTGTTAAAATTAAAAACAAAACACTTTTTATAATTGTTTTGTTTTTCTTTTTTAGAGTATATCTTATTTAAAAAAGAGGCTTACATACAATTTTACTGTATAGTAAGACAGGTAAGTTTGTAACAGAATCTGTCTCTTAGCCTGCTTCCATACAACATTTGTGTTTTAAAAAAAAGGTGCCCAACGCAGTATGAATTCTATATTAAACATTTACACGCTAAACTTGGCTAGTTTAATTTTTTCTTTTGAAAATAATTATTTCGTATCGTTTGCCAAATTAATTTATATTTCAAAAACAAATGTTATATTCCTCATTTTTAAATAGACGCAAAACTTTTCATGTAAGCTTAATTCTTTGATTGTACAATCAAAGAAGAATTTCTTTGTGAAATGTATCTTACGTCAATTCAAGCTGATTTTTATACTATCTCAAAACTAAATTTTTTTCAATTTATTATATAAAAGAAATGTAAATTAATTGCTATAAAAATGGCTTCTTATGGTTTTTAAATGAGCATTAAAGTTTGCAGTTTTTTACGAATTAAAGTACTACGAATTCGATTTTTTTTTCTGAGATTTTCAATACCTTCTATTTTTTATGAGCTGAATTTTTTGACGTATCACACTTGTCGGTAGCTTTTGTAGCTTGGACTATGAAAGTAGGTGACGGACCGACAGACGGACAGAACGATTATTGAAATACCTTCCACTCTTAACGTTTATAAACGTAGAGTGGAAGCTAAAAGGAAAAATATGACCAAGACATCTAGCTAATAAACTAATTTTATACATTGCCCCTTTCGCCCCAATCCTCTGTTATTCGACCCCCCTCCTCTACAATATCTTACACTAGATAAAAGTATTATTAATAGATTATTTAATTAAAATGAACATTTTTTCTCTAAGGGGGCTGTACATTGGCGGTCAAGTTTTTGCAAACTCGGCATATTCCTCAGAACTGAGAGCCTTTTTTTGTGGCACCATCTAGGGGACTCTCGCCACCAATTTTGACGGGCAGATTACAAATGAATAATAAATATGTTGTGAATTCGTGATAAAAAGAAATAGACAGTAAATAGGTTTTTGCCCTTTACCTTCCAAAAAGTTATCAGTTTTATAATTTTCCATTGGTTTAAACATTGCAGTTCCGAGGAAAAGTATCGCATTTGAAAATATTTATTTGTTATTATATAACAGCTTGAGACATATATTTTTTAAGTTATGAATTATTGGCCCATTCATTTGATTATTCTAAATTTAAAACACTTGCATAATATATTATTTGTTTGTAACTTGAATAACGACTGAGTATCAAAAAGAAAAAGTGACACCATCGGTCCTTTTTTAATAGAAATCTCCTGAAAAGAGAAATGTTGAAAAGACTGGGGAAATGATATTTAAAAAAAAAAGTGAAAACGTTAGAGTCAGCGTCCTTCGCTACGATGAGGCAAAACTTACGAAATGGGAGCAAACGTGCTCTGGTTTCATATGGATCGAATTATTCCCAGATGGCATACAGACTGGTCAGAATATCTATTTCATAAAAAACACTTTCATATACGGCTTTTATACTAAAAAGACACCAAATATACATTTTAGAGAAGAAGAAAAAAAAAGAGTCTATACGTCTTTTAGACCAAGACATTTAAAAGTATGTATTTTACAAAAATATTTTTTTGAGAATATTTTTTTGTTTTTTTGAGAGATAAAAATACACAAATGCCGTCTTTAAAAAACGATTTTTTTTTTTGCAAAAGGAATCAAATTAACGTCATCAATGTTTTGATAGCTAACAATAAATCATTAACTTTTATATCAGAAATAAAATGTTTAAGTGGTTATCCAAAGAAACTTAAGAAGTTCATGAATAACTTGATTTTTAATGAGTACATTAATATTATTTTTATTAATTAATATAATAAACTATCAATTAACTTTAATAACTATTCAGCCATCTTAAATTCTAATAAATCATAATTTAGTTTCGGCTAAACCGAGTCAGCAATATCGAACTTTTGTACCCCAAACATTTCTGACTATATGCCACTGAACACACCAATAACAGCCGATAAATCAACTTATTTTTCGGGTTTTTTGTTACAAACCAGACCGCCTCGGGGTTGGCGACTTGGAGGCGATATTCGCAGTTGAGTTAGTAACCCTGTATGTAACCGCTGTTTCCTGTTCCTGGAACAAACGGCCGTGTTAGCAACCGGGTCTCTCGGCTTATCACGGGGTTGGCACAGAGATGACGTCAGTACCTCAGTAGCAGTAACTTCGTAAGCGACATCCGGGGTTCTTCGATCCGTTACATCGCGTGTTTCCGTGTGCGTTCCAAAAAGATGCCCGCTATCGCGAACAACGAAGCATGGCACATTTTTTTCGACATCTACCGTGGTCTCCCCGAACTGTGGGACATGAGATCGGACGGCTACAAAAGCAAGACCAAGAAGAAAACAGCGTTCGCAAAGTTGCTGGACATCTACAAAATGATAGACGCGTCTGCGAACGCGGACTCGCTAAGAAGGAGACTCCACAACATCAAAAGTTGCTATTGGCGGGAAGCGAAGAAAGTGCAGGCCAGTCATAATTCGGGAGACATTGAAAAATATGTACCAAGTTTGTGGTATTTTAATTTGTTGGGGTTTTTGAGGGATTCGGAGGCCCTTTTGACAGGAAGTGAACAAGAAGTTGGTGAAGATGGAACTGCGAAAACTCAGGCAGTAAGTATAATAATATTTAAAGGAATTTCTTTAAAAAATATTATTTGATAGACTCATAGAAAATTGAATATTAACCTAGGTAAAAAAAATTATCTTTTGATTATTAGTGTAATTATTATTTCCACAGTTAAGCCTTTCATGAATATAAAGTTATCTTATTTCAAACATACGGAAAAGCGCGGGAAACCTGTGACGCAATCGACAATAATGTAAACAAATAAAAGTGTGCAACGAAGAAATGCATAAAATATTTTTTAAAATTAAATAATTGTCAGAAATTTATTTAATGGGTGAGAGACATAATTTTTTTTTTAAATTAATTAGATTTTAAGTAGGTTTTTAGCTACAATGCTAGTTTATAAGTAAGAAATTAAGAAGGGGATTTCTAGGCAACGCCTCTGTGAATGCACACATGGATTAGATCATAGAGATCTTAATAAAAGGATTAGAGTGGAGGTCACGTGACCTATCTATGATAACGACGCGACGGGACGAGCATGGGGGCCGCCCTCTTGGAGTTCGGGACCAACTTTTTTAAGTGGAAAGTGCTTAGAAAAAATACATTTAATTCTAAAATATTAAAAAAATACCATAAAAATACTAGCTGCATTTTGGAATATTTTTAGTGACTTTAAAAGAACTTGAAACGCTTTTCTAGTATTTTTATAATATTTATTTTGTAATTTTAGAATTAAATTTTATTTTTCGCGAATTCTTCTTCTTAATGTGGCGGCGATGGCTGCAAGTTGCCAGTGTTGCCGTCACATAAAGAAAAAGAATGCTAGGCAAAAAATAAAATTTAATTCTAAAATTACAAAATAAATATTATAAAAATATACTAGAAAAGCGTTTCAAGTTTTTTTAAAGTCACTAAAAATATTCCAAAATGCAGCAAGTATTTTTATGGAATTTTTTTAATATTTTAGAATTAAATTTATTTTTTTCTAAGCACTTTCCACTTAAAAAAGTTGGTCCCGAACTCTAAGCACTGAACTGAACTGACTCTAAGATGGCTCTGACTCTAAGTTTAAGTAAGAAATTAAGTAGGGGATTTCTAGGCAACGCCTCTGTGAATGCACACATGGATTAGATCATAGAGATCTTAATAAAAGGATTAGAGTGGATGTCACTTGACCTATCTATGATAACGACGGGACGAGCATGGGGGCCGCCCTCTTGGAGTTCGGGACCAACTTTTTTAAGTGGAAAGTGCTTAGAAAAAATAAATTTAATTCTTAAATATTAAAAAAATACCATAAAAATACTAGCTGCATTTTGGAATATTTTTAGTGACTTTAAAGGAACTTGAAACGCTTTTCTTGTATTTTTATAATATTTATTTTGTAATTTTAGAATTAAATTTTATTTTTTGCGAATTCTTCTTCTTAATGTGGTGGCGATGGCTGCAAGTTGCCAGTGTTGCCGTCACATAAAGAAAAAGAATGCTAGGCAAAAAATAAAATTTAATTCAAAAATTACAAAATAAATATTATAAAAATATACTAGAAAAGCGTTTCAAGTTTTTTTAAAGTCACTAAAAATATTCCAAAATGCAGCAAGTATTTTTATGGAATTTTTTTAATATTTTAGAATTAAATTAATTTTTTTCTAAGCACTTTCCACTTAAAAAAGTTTGTCCCGAACTCGAAGCACTGAACTGAACTGACTCTAAGATGGCGGCCCCCATGCTCGCCCCGTCGTTAGCATGGATAGGTCACGTGACCTCCACTCTAATACTTTTGTTAAGATCTCTATGGATTAGATATAGTCTATAAAATGAAGAAAAAATCAATTTGACTTTTTTATTATTTTTTACACTTAAATAGTTCACTATTTTTTTAAAAGCAGAATTAGCAATGGGCCTGTTTTAGGTATTGAAAGGCAACAGAAATGTTGACTGAAAATGAATTATTTTTCGAGCCTCGATTGGGAAATCTATGTCACATGGGTACAGAGCACCAATCGTAAATCCGATCGAAGAAAAGCCAGAAGGAAAGACGTCACCTGAATCAACTTCAAGCAATTTCAAATCGAAAAACTACAAAGAAAAATAGTTTACTTAATTCCTCTAAAAATAATAATTTCTCTTTTTTTAAAAAATGGGTATGTTTCACGTCATGAGTGATAACAGTTCCACATGAGTAAATATAAGAACTCTTATTTTTAGCCTACTTTTCTTTTTTTTTTAATTCGAAGAATTAAAAAAAATGAAAAAGTAGATATTGACATGCTGTCGATGTCCGTCTGTCTGTCCGCCCGTCCGTACCCCCCTTCCAAAATCGGTTCTATCCGTCCGATCTTAAAAATTCTTTTTTTATTAGAAAGGTATAACATCAGACACCCAACTTTCATACTTTTTTCCGTCTGTCTGTACGATCGGACGGACATAAATCTACTATTTGACGACGAATTTCCCATTGAATTAGCATTGAACTTCAATTTCGAGTCATTTAAATCGCTGAAATTAACTACAAATGCTACGGACAAGTGAGATACGTCAAAAAATTCAGCGCATCGAAATTAGAATGCATTGAAAATTTCAGAAAAGAATTCGAATTCTAAGTAATTCAATTATTTAAAAAACTTCAAAATTTAATGCTCATTTACAAAGCATAGGAAGCCATTTTTATTAGAATTAAATTACCATTGCCATAGCAACAAATGCTTGAGAAACTTTAATTCTTTTAGACAATAAATTAAAATAAATTTATTTTTGAGACATCGATCAATTTAAGATGACGTCAAATATATATTTCACTACAAGAGCTTTGTTGTTGATATAAATTGTTTTCATTCTATTTAAAAGCGAAGAATATTACATATTTATTCTTTAAAATATAAATTTTTTGCAAACGATTTAAGTAATAATTATTTAATTTTCGAAATAAAATAAATGAAACTAGTCGAATTTAACAAGTAAATGTTTATTGAGGAGCAGTGCTGAAAGTGGGGGTAGACACGGGGTGACGCGTCACCCCACTTTTCAAGAAAAAGGCTATCCATCCCCCCACTTCTTATATCTCTCAAATACATAATCCATAGAAGGGGGGATGGGGCATGGCATTCTAATTGAAGACATCCCCCCACTTATTTTTCCTCCACTTTCACCACTGTTGAGGAGTAGTTTTTTGATTTTTGCTCTACGAAAAATTAAATATTTATTTATAACTGCAAATAAAGCTGTGTTTAGTGAAATATGCTGTGCTTAGTGAAAGATGCTGTGTTTAGTTAGATGCTATGTTTAGTTAGATGCTGTGTTTAGTGAAATTTATTTTAAATTTAATGTGGAAAAACGGTTGTTGATGTCACTTACTGTTACGAACCTAGTTTTTTCAAGATAAGAATTTTAATAAGTATTTAAGTAACAGGAAAGTAGGCTATTTTAGTTCTTTAAGAACTTCTTGTTAGAATTAAATCACCATTGCCATCGCAACAATTGCTCGAGAAACTTTTAATTTTTTCAGACAATAAATTAAAATAAATTTATTTTTACGACATCGATCAGTTTGAAATGACGTCAAATATATTTCACTACGAGAGTCTTTGTATGTTGGTATGAAATGTTTTCATTCTATGTAAAAGAGAGAAATATTAAATATTTATTCTTTGAAATATAAATTTTTGCAAACGATTTAAGTAATTTAATTTTTTAATAATTATTAAATTTTCGAAATAAAATAAATGAAACTAGCCGAATTTAGCGGGTAAATATTTAATATAAAATTAATGCTGTGTTTGGCGCCTTTTTACCTGTTAAACACAACTGTTGTTTGGAAGTGGGTTAAGTGACAGATTCTGTTACATACCTACTTGTTAATTTACATTTCCTATTTTAAGTGCACTTTGGAGTAGTTTTATGGTTTTTGTTCTACGAATAATATAAATAATTATTTATAACTGCAAATAATCATGCGGACGATAAGTAATATTTATTTTATTAGAGATAGAAAATTAATGAAAATAATTGATTTGGCTTTAAGAAGTTGACATTATAGCTGGATGCTGTGTTTAGTGAAATTTATTCTAATGAAAATATTCTATGAATTCTATAAATTTAATGTAGAAACGGTTGTGGATGTCACTTACTGTAACGAACCTAGTTTTTTCAAGATAAGAATTTTAGTAAGTATTTAAGTAACAGGAAAGTAGGCTATTTTAGTTCTTTTAGAACTTCTTGTTTAATCAATGTAGTGGGCGGAACTTGCCTTACATCAACTATCTCATGAGAAACTTCATTTATTCAAAATTAATATTTTAAAGAAAATTTGTTTTGTCATGTAAATCAGTTTGGAAAGACGATTTAAAATGTAGAAGGATGTGATTCTTTAATTGTTTATAATCCGTTTTTTAAGAAAACGGTACACAGCATTTAATTTTATTATTTTTATTGCATAAAAGCTCGTTGGTTTTAATTTACATTTCTTCGTTTATTAATGTGTAAATGGAGTAACGCTAAACTAATTACTTCTTAATCCTGAAAAAATGATATGATCGAACCTAGGAAGATGATTATTTGTCAAAACTTAAAGTCATTGTGACGGCACTCAACTAAAACTAATACCATATGTATACAGCGCGAGCGCTATTAAAAAAATCCGTCTTGACAAAAATCAAATAAAACATATTTTAATAAAGTTGTATGTGCATATTTGTTATTAGGAACAGTTAAATGGTTAATAATAGATTTAAAAACTAGGGTGCTACACGTCTTTCAATTTCACTCAATAAATCAATGTATTGAAAAGTATCAATCGGTATACCCTAGGAGCAGGGCCGGATTTACCTATAGGCCCGGGCCTAGGGGCGCAACATGACGAGGGGCGCAAAATTATTCCGCCTGTTTTTGTCACAAAATTTCCATAATGTTATAGACCACAATACATGTCTACATCTACATATACTCTCCACGAATAAATGTCCGATTCGCTTTCTTCGTATAGGTACGCTGGATGGTCGAATCTTTCGCTTGGCTGTCATTGTGTATCTACAGCGAGTGCGCGATTACAAGTCACCCGCTCGGGCCTTTAAGTAATCCCCATAGCGCCTTTGTCTTGGCAGTACCAGAGTGTTGCAGTGTTGTTTATTTTATTGTGCAATGCCAAAGACGTGAGTTTATAAACATTTGTTAGTCGAGGGATAGCTGATAGGTGCCTTATGATGATATCATATAGACACATTCGCTCGAAACAAAACAAGAAGGATGGTTTTATCAACTGACTTTGACTCTCATTATTTTATTTAATTAATTTTACTTCACGATGAATTAGAATTAAACACAAATTATCTTCACAAAGATTTTTCTGAGGTCAAATTTCTCCCGCTTTTACGACAGTGTGAAAAGGGGGCGACAAAAAATCACGGGCCTAGGGGCGCATAAATTCTAAATCCGGCCCTGCCTAGGAGAGAATTGAAATACCTTTAAAACCAAAAAGTTCAATGGCAGCTATATCCTTTGCGGATGCGCGATTGTCTTCGAAATTCTTATTATGACATCCTACTGGAAGTAGGAACAGGTGTACCGAAATTGAAGTCCGTCTATCTCATTTCGAGCTATAGAGTGGTTTCAGATACATACCAATGTTCAAAAGCTACTTTTTTAGAATCAGCCCTCTCCAATTAAACGTGTAGAAAACACCAAATCTCCATTTCGGATTTTCGGCTACATCGCAAATCTTTCATTACCTCATATTTCATATTAGGAAATCGAAAATAAAAATTTTCAATGCAAAAAAAAAATAGTAAAATCTATTTTAGTAATCAAGTTCTTTGTGTATCTTTTGTATCAGGTACATTTAAATGGCTAATAGATACCTATTTTTTTATGTTTATGTCATGTCGTAATTGAATCAGTGAGTGCAGAAACCACTTCAGTCAGAAAAATACGAAAACTCGTCTTCAATGCAATTAAGCGTAGAAAGGCAAGATGCGTGTTGGATGCAAAAACTACGTTAGTCTGTTGAGTAGTTCCGTAAATACATGACGTTTGTTTCGAGTGTTGAGTGCAGAAATAGAGGAGGAGTTATTACGTTTTTTCTCCCTCCTGAAGAAATTTGAAATTTGTTACTGACGTTGTTTCTGCACTCACCGATTCAATTACACCTTGGTCTTATACCCAAATTTTCTCTTTTTTTTTCTCCAGGCAACTTCTGAGCATCCGCCTGCACGCCCTACCTACGAGGAATCCCGGAAGAGGCTGCGGTCCTACCTCGATCAAATGTCGGAGAGGAACAGCCGAATGATGGAAAACGCGAACAAAAAATTCAAGTCCAGCCGTTCCCTCCAGACATCCCAGCCACACACAATTTTCAAAAAAATTCTCCCAAAGGAGGACCAGCCGGGTCCAGCAATAACGGACCAGGAACAGCCAGGAAAAGACGATGCCAGCACGTATGCTGACAGCTGGGCTACGTCTTTCCGAAAGCTGCCCCCCAAGCTCCGTATCCTTGATAGTAGTCAAGCAATAACGGACCAGGAACAGCCAGGAAGAGACGATGCCAGCACGTATGCTGACAGCTGGGCTACGTCTTTCCGAAAGCTGTCCCCCACGCAGAAGATATACGCCAAGAAAGCTATCGAGGATATACTGGTGTTGGGGCAGCTGGATTGCCTGACGTTGAATACGGTGGACATTATATCTGCTTCTGGGAATTCTCCGTATTCTTGATAGTAAAAGGGTTTGGGGATTCAGCATCAGGGGTGGGATAAGGGATGCAAAACGGAGCAACTTCAAATCATAAACTTTTAATCGCCTATCGAAATTGTGGCCAGAAGAACCAAGCAATTTTACACAATTATTCTTCGAATTGCAAATGGATTTAGCAAGAGATACAGAATATTAATTGAATGTGTGAAAGACTATCTGTAGATCAAGAGAAACCTGGTAAATGGCATGTGTGACATCACATTAGTAGGTAGTGGTTACAACAACACAATCAATGTTATGAGTATCAAATCAGGTAGCAAAATCGAAACTCGCAGCAGTATCACTTGATTTCACCGTCTCTGTCGGCGCGAACACAAAAGCAGCTTTTATAACCACACTGATTAGTTAGTTAAGAGATTAACTAACAGGCGAAACTATCTGTATTTTAAAAAGGCAGCTGTCCAAGACTATAGAATCCAGCCTTTACTTTTGACAGGATAAGCCTATTAAAATATTGATGCAGAATAAAAATAACGTTAATAAAATGGATTAATAATTCCTATAAATTTTTGTTATCTTTATTCTTGAAAAACAAAACAATTGTAGATACTTTCACAATGCAATCATAAGTATTATTTCATGTTTCATTATCTAAACATTGAAGACAATTTTTTTATGAGTAAATAATGTTATCTAAATAATTGTATACGCTTTACAATGTTATATTCTTGAAATAAAATGATTTTATTTTAAAAGGTCGCTTTTTATTGACCGTGCTTCAAACCTGGTGTATGGTAAAATAGACGAAACCTTTTTCTAACTATTTAAATAAATTTGCCTACAAATTGTAAACCCTTAAAATTAAGTAAAATAGGGAATTGAATCCTCTTTTAAAAATTATTTTATATTCCTAAAATTTCATTTTTGAAATTTATGACTATCAGTAGCTTATTAACATAGGCTTTTCTTTGTCCAGCTTTCAAAATACCGAAAGATAATTTTAAATCGAATTCCTTTGACACAGTAAAATATGAACGAACATAGCCATTAGTTATAACAAATAATACTAAAATAAAATAATTCTTCTTTTGAAATAATCTGATTTATGCACGATTTCTAAAGTTCAAAGTCACCGTTCTTTGCGCAATAGCTTTCCGCTAAATAATTGAGTGGGTTGGGTAGAAAGCAGATCACATGAAACTTTTTAACTTTTCGCGTGATACCAAGTTACACAGAAAAGCGTAACTATCCTTGAGAACGTTAATATTTTGAGCCTACTCTTATTTTAAATTTGAAAGATTAAAAAAATAGAGAAGTGGTTTTGACTTCTGGATTGTTTCCAATTGGTCCGTCAGCACCTGTTTTCCGAATTCGCTTCTAATCAACGGATCTCAAAAATTCTTTTTTTTTTTTGTTGTTGGAAAGATTAGGCAACTAACTATCTTGTCTATACTTTTTATCAGGGCCTGCTCTAGGAATTCTCTGACTATAGGCACAATCTATTTTGGGGGCCCCTTTACGAAAAATTTTGAGTACGGTTTCCAGTAATGATGATGCTATAGACCAATGTATAAAATTTGTGCTACAATTTTATAGGTTTCGTGTAAACATCGATCAAAACAATCGCGTTAGGACAATTTCTTAGCCAAAATTGAGCGAAAAACAAAGTGGAGTATCAGAATTTTTTTTAGTTTACTTATATTTTGGGGATTTACCTCATTTAGCATAATAGAACCTGAAATTTAGGGGCCCCTAAATTTTGGAGGGCCCTAGGCCCGGGCCTTATGGAGGAGCAGGCCCTGCTTTTTATCCGTCTGTCCGACACGTATTCGGTATCCGCCCAGGGCCGCCGTCAGGATTTATGGGCCCCTATGCAACTTAGTTCGGGCCCCTAACTCATTAGTAACTTTTCTAATCAATAATATTAATTAATTAATAAGTTACTTTATAATTTTTATTAATTAGCAATTGTGTTAAATATTAAAATATTGATTAATTAAAATAAAAAAAATTTCATTATAATTATCTTAAATTTATGGCAACTGTTAATAACACTTAAAAACCTTATTTCTAATTAAACTTACTATTTCTAATTAACTTACTATTACTAATTTCACGCGTCTTGGGGAAATCTAAAGCCCCTTGTCAGTCTTGGAGTACTTTTTAATGGACATGACTGTCCAGGACCGTCGTATCCATTCAAAGTCGGTAAATTTCAATGGAAAAATAGACTAGGGTCTTTTCGTAGCAGAAACGTTTTTTTTTTTCTGTTTCTAACAAGAGTTTTAGTGCTGTTGGTTGGGGTAATTTCAAGACAGTAGCCCTTTTAGTAAAAAGACACATTTTTGTGTACAAATTTTATTATTAATTAATTTTAGATATTCTCTCCCCTCCCCCCCCCCCCAAAAAAAAATCAAATCTCCCTTTATATATTTCCAAATACATGGGCATTATTTCACAAACAGGAGATTTCCAATGAGCATGCACTCGATGCAATGAAAATACGCAAACTTACCCGACCACCACCCCACTGGAAACGGCTACTAATCAGTCAACTATCAATCTTGACCTTGTGTGTTTTATACCTCACCCCCCCCCCCCCTTCCCATCCCGCCTGGCCATATTGCACCCATTCCCAGTCTGAAAGTATCGCGTTCCTAGTAAGGTTAATTTCAACTTTTATAGACTCCCAAAAAGGTTCAGTTAATGTGCCATTCTACTAAATAAGTACAAAATTATACAATATCCACTCTGTTAATTTTATTATTTTTTTTATATTAATTAAAATTTTGAGTTTCAATTTTCTATTTATACTTTTCAAATTATTAGTAAATTCTTGAAAATTAGCCATTTTACATAATATTCAGAAATAATTGTTATCGAAGAAATTTTAAAATTACTGAATATAATTACTTGAATGGGAATATTTCTTATGATGTCACACTCACCATGCTGCGATTTCATTGGTTGTTTTGTTTTCTTTGACTAAGTCTTGAAACAAGCTCATTGGTTTTTATAACGTCACGCGCACTGAACTGCGATTTCATTGGTTGTTTAGTTTTCTTTGACAAAGTGTTGAAAGAAGCGATTTCTGTGAAATTTTGAATTAATTTTCTTTTAAATAGACTTCGATCGACCTTTTTGGGTAAAACACTGAAAACACTTTGACATACACAATGAAATTTTCACAATATTCATAAAAAAAAGGCAAATTCTAAAGTAAAAAGCAAATAATTAAACTTAATGCAGAGATTTTAAATTCAAAAGACCCTGTTAATATTTAGCTATCAAATAAGCTTAACATCATATTGGTTACTAAATACAACATTACAAAATTATAACTAAACAAATAGAGAAAATAATTAATTAGATAAAAGATAATTAATCATCACTTACATCTTATGTCATGAGAACTTTCGAAATCAAGGTACTGAATTCAGTGTTGCAAAATTACTAATTTTCGTTATTTAATTTAAATATAAAGAATTTATTTCAGATATTTAATACCATTAATTTATAATTGATAATTTTTTTTTTACATTTACGAAAGAGAGAGGTTCAATACTTCTCAAACACATACAATTCAAACTTGTTAGGTTTGGGGGACAGTGTCTGCTGTCAAGGCCATTGAGTAAAGAAATGAATATTCTCTTTTTATTGGTCCTGTTAGTCTCTTTACTCTTTTTTGCTACAAGAAGAAGCAGGAGATCCAGATATAGATAAGGAACTGGGAGTGAGGGGTTGATCTCCCCCAGACAAACAGGAAATGAATAAAATAAAAACTCTCCTCTCGTCTTCCTTGCTTAAAAAAAACTTGTCTGCCCACAGGACGAAAAACGGCGAGTCCGTCATTATTTCGAGTCGTCTGAAAATTACAAACCTGACATTTTTAATTATACATAGTGCATTAAAAATAATATTAATTGTAACTATTTTTGGAAAACTAAAATTGGTGTGCACACTATTTCATAAGCATATCAAAAATAGTATGTTTCGGAAAAACTTATAATATTAAAATTTATAATATTTCAGTTTTATTCCCATTTCTTTCGAATTTGCAAAAATATCAGAAATAAAATTTTGATATCAACTGCACTTGGCATTAAAACTGAAAGTGCCCTGTCACTTGTTATTAGAAATATTTCTTTTACACATTTAGTAAAAGCTAAGAGGGCTTTCCCTAATAATAATTATTATTGCTTTAAAAAAAAAATCAAAAATGTGATTTTTTAAAAAAAATAATCAAAAGGTGTGTGAATGGGGGGGGGGGGAGGTATCAATCAATCACCGAAGGGCCCTTAGTGAGAAATTTATTACTGAAGAAGGAATAATACTTCACAGTTAAAATTATCGAGTGAAAGTAAGTCTTAATTTTCTTTTTAAAAATAATACTAAAAAGTCATGGAAAATTGTAATAAAAACTACAATAAACACAAACATTTCCCATTTCCGCATTTTTTCACTAATTTAGTAAATTTCAAAGTTTTAAAAGAATGGAGATCTTAGGCCCCGTCATTAAATTTACCCGTTAATAAATTTACCGTAAAGTGACAGCGTTTCCACCCGCTTATTAAATATTTCAATTTTTGCATATTAAGTTCTTACAAAATAAATGAATGAAACTCATGAATATTGCAATAATTTTAACGAATTTTACAAAAATAATTTCAAAGAAGTATTTTTTTTAATAATGAAATGCAATTTTCGGTCTCTTCTGACCAACGACCCTAACCTTGGACAATACGGGCCCAATGTTAATTTTAAACTAATAAATATTTTTGTGATTTGTAAATAAAAAATATTTTTATTAAAAAAAATTTTAAGGGCCCGCTGGCGCGGGCCCCCTAACTTTTTACGGGCCCCTATGCAATGCATAGTTTTGCCCCCCCCCCTGTCGGCGGCCCTGTATCCGCCCTTCACTGATCGGGTAAAAAAATCTTAATGGGGCACTTTCATTGAATTTTGATGCTATATTATACTTAAAATTTTCAACTTCGATCAAACAAACGCACGAGCAGACGTGTACCCAATTTAAAAAAAAAATCCCCCACTGTTTAACTTTCACACTTTTGAAGCTTCTATTCTAAATTTAGAACGTCGCGCTCTTGCACTTGACCTTTACCGAGGCGGAGTTTCCCGCCAAAAGACGTGGTTTCCATGACGACGACTAATCGATTAAAATTATTCCGTTCTCTTTTTATTTATTCTTACTATAGTTTGCAAGGAGGAGGAGTTTGAACCTGTGTGTTGGCAACGATCGATCGGTCTGTTGTGGTCTGGCAAAATGGGGTGAAATTGGGTCAAAGTACGCTTGCACTGGAAAAGACCTCTGTCTAGCGTGCGTGGAACATTTTTCCTCGTATTCCACTTTTGCTGGCCATTAGTGGTGCAACGCACTTGAACTACTCTCGGAATCTGCGTTTAATTGCGAAGAGATGAAACGTATAATTTATGTATTTTGCGTTGAGATGAATTATCGGCGCACTAGAGATACACGAGGGCGATTGTCGACAGTCTCGTAATTTAGAACCACAGTCAAGTGAAGAGACGACACCTGAGTAAACACCCAACGAAACTTTTAGGAACGACATCCTGCGCAGCATCAGGATCTTGCACCATATTTAAAGTGCAATCCCTTAACACGGGGCGATATTATTCGAAGGGTTTTTAACTTCGTAGACCGTATAAATTCAAAAGTTATTATGGCAATGCCCGGGTACGAACCTGCTGGGACCACATTCAAGGCAAGAGCCTTACCGACTGGGCTCCCCAGACCCACGAACAGTTGTCCTTCAGCAAATATTAAACTTTAATTTAAGAAAACACATCAGACTTTTAAAAGTATATTTGTTTGAAAAATACGTTTATATGAAGATATAGTGAAGGAATTGTTGAGGTCTTAGGAGGTCTCAAGTATACTGAATTATAATTCAATTTTTTTTTTCACAAAGGATTGTTTAAAAAAGCTGAACGTCGATTAAATAATCATGGCAAAGTTTTTTTTCTCGAAAAGTAGAATGGTGTCAAATTTATTGCGTATTCCGATCTAGGCTTTCTAAAACCACAACAAAAATGCAAATGTTATACTATTACCATATTGCGAAGTTTTGATCGATGTGTTTTGCTTTAGTAAGGCAATAGATTGATTTGAACACAAATTAAAACTTTTTTGTATTTGTATAATTTCGTGGCTACGAAGTAATTTGAGCGTCTTATTCGCAACTATTTTGAAAAATCTATAATTAACCCGCTAAGTGCTTAGGTACCCCTACTTTGGGGTCATTTCAATCGTATATAAAATTATTAGTTAATTTTTATTACAAATTATAATAAGTCATAGTAAAATAAATTTTCAACAGGGCATACTGCACACTGAATTTCCAATTATTTTACGATGTACAATTAATTAAGCTTCACATCCATAAAAGGCGAATCTTTGCTTGTGACGAGAGTTTTAAAGTTCTCTAAACTTAAAAAAAAAACGCAGTTAAATGAACATGTTTCTCTCGTCATGAGTGTCAACAGTTCCAGCAGTATTGTTTTCATTCTTGGTAATTCTGGAATTACATTTGTTATATAAACAATACAATATTTTCTTACCTTAGCTGAAAAAATAGCTGTGTACAAACTTTTATTTCAAAGAAATAAAACTTTTCTAAGTCAGTTAATCACATTCAATTATTGTCCCGTAATATCGTTTAATTTCTCCGCATAGGACAAAATATCACCTAAACCGAAGTTTTCCCAGAACATTGTGTCGTTTTGGTAACGCTTTGCATACTTGAAATACAATCGAATCAAAACCAACAAAGCCTAATAAATATCATGGATAAAAACAAGTTACACGCAAAAAAAACTCTAATATAGAACATAACAGACAAAAAAACGCTCATTTTAAGAGTGAAATCGAAAAAACCAATGAAATCCCAATACGCAAAAATGAAAACAGAAGACTTGTTTCTTCATATGAAACAACCTCATTATTTCATTTATGTTACAAAATTATGCAACTTCGTTGGTAAATAGTGATTATACAATAAATAATGACTAAATTTGGACATTCGCGACTGTCATAATTTAAAATGCATTGGCGAAAATGATCTATCGAATCGAAAGAGAGAAAAAAAAGAGAATTCGAACACTATCATCATTATAAAACCGAAAAGGAATTCCAGCGCAACCGAAACCTATTTCAGTCATTCGCCAAAAGCAGAAGCAGAGGTGGAAATTCGGGCTGTGACGTCATGTAATCCCTACCTACTTTTAGCCGATTGGCGCCAAGATGGCAGGAAGTCTGGACGATTTTTTTGTTTGTTTATTTGTCAAACAACCTAAACTTGAACTGTGACTGCGAGAGATGGGATAATGGAAAGCGTGTGTACTGTGTGTGTTAAAAAGCAATTAGAGGTAAATTGAAAGTCAATGGCGGATCGGATGACACAATTGTTATGTTTTTATATCACATCACACTAATTGTTCTTAATGTCGATTAAGATATACCAAAGTGGAAAGTAGATTTTGGGTTTAAAAAAAATTATTGCCCGAATCTTTTTTTTTTTGCTACCATTTATCGGTTTCCTTATTGTAACATCGTTCAAAACATTTACCTATGGTCAATGCCAGAGCCAAAGTCAATATTAGTGGTGCAACGCACTTGAACTACTCTCGGAATCTGCGTTTAATTGCGAAGAGATGAAACGTATAATTTATGTATTTTGCGTTGAGATGAATTATCGGCGCACTAGAGATACACGAGGGCGATTGTCGACAGTCTCGTAATTTAGAACCACAGTCAAGTGAAGAGACGACACCTGAGTAAACACCCAACGAAACTTTTAGGAACGACATCCTGCGCAGCATCAGGATCTTGCACCATATTTAAAGTGCAATCCCTTAACACGGGGCACGGCGCTTTTCCGTCTGCCTTTTCACCCTTTATTTTTACCCAAGTTAGTTTGGTACGGAGTATAGAGTCAATGTTCATTCAATCAATGTTTTCCCTTCAAAACATTGAAATATAAACGCTATCGACAAATGATTTTCCTTGTTTTCGTCGAGAAAGAGTGAAAATATAGTTTAAGTGAAAAATGTGACCAGATTTTCAAAATCAAATACCGGGGTATTCCATCGTTATGGGGTTCTAAATTACGAGGCGTAATTGGGCTGCGATTATATTACATTATAATTCGCATTCCATCGCATCGTTACGCCTTCTTCACTTTTTTTAAAAATTAAATTATACATCCTCCTTCCCTAAACTTCAAACAATTACATAATTAAATGTAGTAAATACAAAGAGGGATCTCAGACAAGGGGTAAAACAAAGAGGGATCTCAGACAATTTTAAAATTTACTGAAATTTCGGTGGCTCGCGGCATTTAGATACAAATAATATAAACTTTTAACAATTAGTTTAAACTAAAATTTAGGAGGGGTCCCTAAAATTTAAGCGTCAGGGCCTAATGGACTTTATATTAGATTTTTCTCTGGGGGTTCCTATATTCCAATTTCACAAAGTAAAACGGAGTTTAAAAAAATTTAGGATCGCCCAATGTACAAGGTTGAGTTGTTTTACATTCACCGATTGCTTAAAAAAAAAAAAAAAACTAAAGGACGGTGGCCTATGATGAAATTCTCTCTGACCTCTTGTCAAAAGGAAGACAATTGCTGTTTCAACAAGTGATTGACAAATGGCAGTGATTGCGCCGTCTAGAAGGGAAGGGCGTAGGCTATATAGCCCATTACCCCGCTCGCCAGAAGAGACAGTCACAAGAGACACACAAAGAAGGACGCCACAAACACATAGACAAATAACAACATTTATTGACAAACACAAACATCCATGCCTTCACCGGGATTCGAACCCGAGCCAAGCAGCTCCAAAGGCTTGTACACTAACCATTGCGCCAATGGACCGGCTTAAACAAGTGATTAGTTCAAAAATAAATTATATATATTTTTTCTTACAAAACACTATATTTTAAAGAACTTATATCCCCATTGTTTCCAACGTTTCAGTCAAAGAAAAGATGAGGAAATCCTGACATTTAATTTATCGATAGAACACAAACGGAAGAGGATACAAACCGTACATTTAAAAGTTCCAGTTCGAGATTTTTCGTTATCGGTATACGGAAATTGTAAAAGTGTTGACCGCCTGCGATATGTTGGTCTTATTCTTAACCCACTTTCTCTTTTTTAATCGAAAGAATAAAAAAAAAGATGAAAGTAGGTTATGAACATGGTGACGATTTCCTACCGTCTGTTTGCACGCCCCCAATCAATTTCTATTCTAACCGTCTGGAATTAAAAATTCCTTTTGTTTGAAAGCTAGGTCATCATAGACAGGGCCCGACTTACAACTTTAGGGGCCCAGGGCAGAAGCAAATTATGGGGCCTCAAAACATACCTTAATAAAATATTTGTGTGTATTTTCCTATCTCCTATCTTACAGTGTTTATAAAAAAAAATAGCTGAAGTAATTAGCTTGGAAAGCATGCTTCATCCCCACAGAATAACTATTTTTATCAATCGATTAATTCAGAGTTTATAAACACAATTTCATAGTAAATTTTTTTTTCATGAATTTTTTTTTTGTTTACTTCAGATTAAAAATTTTGGACAGTTGTATTGAGCATAAATGTCCATGAAGATAATTCAGGGCCCCCCTTGAAGTGGGAGGCCCTGGGCACGTGCCCCATTTGCCCTGCCTTAAATCAGGCCCTGATCATAAAACTATAAACTATATTTTATTCTTTTTCTTCGTCTATCTACAGGCGCGTTTACATGAGCCATCGAATCCATGGAATGCCAAAAACTCCATTAGGGGAAAAAGTGGTCGAGCAGGATTTCTAACCCAAACGATAGTCTCTGGCCGAAACCATGGAATGAAACATCAAACACTCCTTCACTGGAGAGTTTGCGAAACCCCCCAATAAACCCTGCAATTCCGGTTCTGCTTGAGCGACAATCTCCAAGAGGGAAAAATTGCGGAGTTTGCTCTTCATTCCATGGATTCGATGGCTCATATAAAAACGGAATTTTAGTCCACCATCGTACCTTTTTCAACTCTCGTTCGTACCGTGGGATTTCGAAATTCTTTTATTTTTGTTTAGTGGCGTTTGAGACCGAGAATGATCGCGGGTGTGTTCGAATATTTTGTTGTGAAATTATTTATTGAAAATTCAAAAAATATTAGAACCCATTTCAAAAAGTGAGATTATAGCGACCTGTAAGACAGTAACATTTGTCGAATAAAAAACATTCAATACAGCCAGAGAAATGGGGCTTAGACAATCAATTATTTTTTCCCCCATTGGATTAACACAGAGGCGCTTTGGTTTGGATATTCATGGTCATTCGCCCAAAGCTATAAAGAAACCATTCATCCGTCTGTCTGCTTCAATTTCTGTCAGCTTTAAAGCCTTTTTAAAATTAATTCACATTATAATTATTTTATTTACAATCTTGATGTCTTTTATGAGTCAATTTTTTTTTATCTACTGTTTTGTCTTTTTAAAAACTCTTTTTGTATGTGTCCCCTAAAATTGGGATTTTCTCCTGTAGTTGACGCAATAAAATGAATAAAATGAAAAAATTGCAGAAAGGAATTTTTTTTTGTCCGAAGTGCTTCAGCTCCCTGTACATGTACAATAAAGTTTTTTTTTTTTGTACTACTTTAAAGGTCGGTTTTTTTTGGTCGTACTTTAAAATTTTCTGTCAGCTTTAAAGCCTTTTTTTAAAGGTATGACCCATCAAAATTATTTTATTTATGACCTTGATGTTTTGCATGTGTCAAAATATGTTGTTTTTTTAAATCTACTGTTTTGTCTTTGTTTTAACTCTTTTTGAATGTGTCCCCTATAATATACCTCTCCCGAAATAAAGTTTGCAGTATACAAATGTTCTACGAGAAAGAGGACAAATAGTTCTCATTTTTGAGGGCGGCGAAAATCGAATTCAAAAAGGTATTTAACATTCAATAAACAAATTTATTTGTTATTTCAAGACATAAGTTTATTATTTTTATTAGTTTAGCTTCAATTAGAGTGTTTTTTTAAATATTTTTTTCCTTCGATTTTGACGTAACAGGGCGTACGAATATCAGGGTCAAATTATCAACCAATCGGAGCAGGCGAAACTTCGGCGCCAGCCGCGTTGTTTACGCAAATTCCTCCGCGTAGTACATTTCTCTGCTGTAAACTTAAGGTCGGTTTTGGTATAGTGATTTTCTCGTAGTTGACGCAATAAAATGAATAAAATGAAAAAATAAACCAAATAGATACATTGAAATTTTTTTGTCTGAAGTGCATCAGCTCCCTGTACAATATAGTTTTTTTTTTTTTTTGGTAACATTTTATGTCACGCAACTGTATGGAATACACCTACACTTACGATACACGTGCCGGTTTTTTTTATGAGCACAGACAGGTAAAGAAAACTCATCCTCTGTCTGTAAGGCGGATATCAAAGGGAAGATCGTGACAAAAAACACCGGCTCCATCAAGGCCGAATAACAGCTTTTGTCAAATCTTGTTAATGTTCATTCAATCAATGTTTTTCCCTTCAAAACATTGAAATGTAAACGCTATCGACAACTGATTTTCCTTGTTTTCGCTGAGAAAGAGTGAAAATATACACTCCTTGCCAACCTAAGTTGGGTGAATAGAAATATGCTATGGAGAAGATCCTTCCGCGCATGTAAAGAGTACCATAAATTAATTGTGAATCCATCCAGAAAACATGTTTAAAACATTAATTTCGTTTAAGGTCTAACAGATTTGAATAATATTTGAGAAAATTTGGCAATTTTCTCAAAATGAAAAGTGCATTTTGGTTAAATTGTATTCATATAATTTTGTATGTAAATATTACCTTACAAGAGTTTCCAACTAACGGACCAATCACGCTTTTCCGTCTGCCATTTCACCCTTTATTTTTACCCAAGTTAGTTTGGTACGGAGTATAGAGTCTATGTTCATTCAATGATTTCAATGAATGTTTTCCTTTCAAAACATTGAAATATGTATAAACGTTATCGACAAATGATTTTCCTTGTTTTCGTCGAGAAAGAGTGAAAATATAGTTTGAGTGAAAAATGTGACCAGATTTTCAAAATCAAATAACGGGGCATTCCATCGTTACGGGGATCTGAATTACGAGGCGGAATTGGGCTGTGTAAAAGTTTATAAAGGAGACTAGAAATAGGCAGCCGGACACGATTATATTACACTTCGCATTCTTGTAATTCGCATTCCATCGCATCGTTACGCCTTCTTCAATTTTTTTTTAATTAAATTATACCTCCTCCTTCCCTAAACCTCAAACAATTACATAATTAAATGTAGTAAATAAAAACCCTTTTCTGAGAAATAACTAATGAATAGTTTTCATTATACCAAGTAATCAGTTATAAAAATAAATTATCATTAATACGAAAATTTTAAACGTCATTTGAAAAATGCCTATTTTTTTTATTTATGTTTAAAAGTTATTTTATTATTGGTTGTACAAACGTCTAACTAGAACTACACATGAGTTATTAGCAAAGAGCTGCGTTATTTTGAACCGTAGTCAAGGGTCGAGGCTGGTGTTTGAGTTTCAGTAAAAACAAGCGTTTTGAATAAATTAAAAAATTTAAGAAGAACAAGGAATTAAGAATTCCTTGTTTAATTCAGATATAAAGTGCGACATTTAATAACATATGAACTGTGTGAAAATTATTTTATTGAATTACCCCAAAACACAAAGCCAAAACATTACCTCATTCAACATTATACAAAATTTAATTAAAGAACATTGTTTACTTGAGTGAATATAAATAGAACATCCCCCCCCCCCCCCCCCATTTTTGTACATACATGAATGGAATTTGGCGGGAAACCAGATCCGTATTTGGCACGCTGCCAAGAGTGTAGGAGGTGTGTCGTCTATCCGATTTCTGTGTGTCTGACCGAAAGTGCGAACGAAGGGCAATGACTTGGCACTGTGCCCACAAAAAATCGATGATCACAAAGATAGTCCGATTATATCATCTTCTATCTACGTAATACTTTTAAATTTGAAAAAAATTTTTATGGTTGAATTAACTTTTAATCGATTATCAGGAGGATATCCGATTTTAGTAACTTGATTTTGAAATGAAATTGGATTTTTATGTTGAATAAAAAATCGATTCTCACAAAAATATTCGATTCCAATTTCTATCTACGTAGTTTGATTTTGAAATAAAGTTTTTTTTTTAGGTTGAATTACTTAAAATTGATTTTCACAAAGATATTCGATTCTATTTTCTACATGGGTCTTTGTTTTTAAATTAAATTGTGTTTTTTGGCTGAATTAACTTCGCTGGAGGCCTTAGTTGAATTGACTACTTCTTTGATAAACAAAATTTCAATAAAATTTATATGTACAATAAATTGATTGAAATTAATATGATAGTAAATTAGTGGATAAAGCAAATATTTGGCTTGATGATCCATTTTACTATAATGAAATGGATAATTATGGAGGAATTTCAATTTAAAATTCAGAGTTAATTATCTATATTATTTTAAAGTTTTTAAAATATATCTTTGCACCCTCATCAAAAACGTTGGAACTTTAGATCACTAAAAATCACAACAGTTCAAAACTTTATAAACATAAAATTAGAGAAATAAAAAAAACCCTCAAAATTGAGAAAAACACACAAATAATCTTTTGTCTCTAAATGATATCTTTGTCTAAAAAATAACTCTGTTCCATTGCTAAATTTTATCAAAAATAAATCCTCTTACTTTTTATTTATTTCACAAAATTAAATCAATAAAAAATATACTATAAGGAAGATGTTCTTCCAGATAGTTGTCATAATTAAGGAAATACCTTTAATAAGATCTATTTTTATAACGAACAGTATAAGTTTAAAAAAAAAAACAGACAAAGTTTAACATAAATATAATCTTTATTCATAATCTTTTTTACAATACACCATAATTTAATTGGAATGCAGATACAATTGCAAATCATACCAGAATTCTTATGGAAAATCAAAAGTAATTTTTACTTATTAAAACCTAATAGAGTAATTTTGCACCTCATTTATTTTTAACATTAATACCACAAATAAGATAACGTTTATAAATTCTTTGGTAACTTGACTACACTAAATTTAGAATTAAAATAAAATATCAACAATGCTATAATACATAAAAATTTTCACTGGTATATTTATTTAAAAAAAATTCTAGCATAAATTGTTTAAATTATAATTTATGATGATAATATCTCATTATACATCATGAAAAGAATTCGTTTTTTAAAGCATTTTTTGTCTGATTTGTACAATGTTTAAATACTATTACTATTATATTTAGCTCCAGATAGCACAGTTTTGTTTAGAGAAGCACTTGTTGTATTTGTAATATCATATCGAATGGAGTTCGAATTTATGAACAAATGGCTGTGTTAAAGCTCCTCAAAAAGGCTAGAAATTGATAGCTGAAGATGTTCATAAAATTATAAGGAAAAAATAATAACATTGCCTAACTGCATGAATGCCTACAAAATTTACCTATTCCTTCCTCTATTTGTTTTATATATTTTCAAAGGATTAAAAATTAAAAAAAAAAAAAATATTTAAAACACATCACTGGTCTTAAAATGAAAGCTCATGAATTGACAATTTTATATATTGAAATTGGCACTTGTTCAAAAAAGTTAAAGTTATAAAACAAAAATCATAATATACACAGTTCACTATTTACCAATGAAAGAATTTTCTTTGAAATAAAATTAAGGCAATGTTAATACTATTTGATATTAAACCAAACTAACCATTCACTGTAGTGAACTAACCTTAAGTTTTAAACAGTAAATGATAATTATATTCATTAAGTAACTTATATTGAAAGATCATAAAAATTATTAATTAATAATGCAATGTGAGTAAAGGATTTTAAAACATGTTTCAAAACTTTTCATAGCATCTTCATTTGTACAGTTTTTAAATATTTATACTTTATATTTTAACATATTCAAATATTTATGAGATACTGTTTAGTCAATATAATTTTAAACTTAATTTTTTAACACTAAAACTAATTACAGTAATCTTTTTTAAAATAAAAACTCAAATAATTTATAGGTTTGACAAAATGATAAAATACAAGTATATACACGATTCCAAGCAAATAATGAATAGGAATATAATATAGGGACTTACATAAAAAGATCCAAGGCAACTTAATAGTAAATCCAGCCTAACCTTAAATAAATACACCACTACTCCATCTTGTAAATGATAATGCAAATAATTTAGGCAATGTCACTAAAATAACTATCCTAATTCGATGTAGTGTTCAATTGATGATATCAATACAAATGATGCTATTTACATAGGAAGTCGCAGACACAAATGCATTATGAAACTTTAAGATTTGTTTTTGGAAGTTAAGTAGATATTTATGAAGTTTTTAATTTTAAATATTTATTAAGTCATGGCAATTTTAAAAGAGGACTCAATTCGTTTTAACTTTTGAGACATCTTTTGGAATTGCCACTCTTTATAACAAGTTTAAATAGAATATATTTTGACCATAAGGCCGTCACATTTTAAATTTTGACTGGTAAAAAATTATACTTAACAGTTTTATATACTTTTGATGAACGATTTAATAACGTCAAGTAAATTTTTAAGATTTATTTTAAGATGCAAACAATATATTTATTTTGCGTTTACTAAATCTCAGATGCATCTTTATATTAAGTTCGAATTTTAAAAATAGTCTGAAAAATTTCTGATCACTATTTTCGTTACCTTAAGAAATCGGTGGCAACTGCAAATCATCAAAACATCCATAATGCATTTGTTTTGAAGTTCGAGTATATTCGAGTCAAGGTCTATTCTTGCTTGATGAAATTGAAGGTCTATTCATCTTCTCCATGCATTGGAAGGTTCCATTCGAAGTTCGAATCAAGGATTTGATTCTGATTGATGAAATAGAAGGTCGATTCAACTTCTAGATGAATTTGGAAGGTTCCAGAACTGACTGCACGGACTACGAACTTGTCGTCTGCTAGGAAGTTTCCATGAATCTTTTACAAGAATTCGAAATCTCCATTCGAATCACGGCTGTCCTGCTTGATGAAATAAAAGGCCTACATTCACCTCCTCGGTGAATTTGGAAGGTTCTAGAAATCACTTCGTTCACGGACTACGAACTGGTCGTCTGTTTCCATTCGAAGTTCGAATGAGGGTCCGCGGACTACGAACTGGTCGTCTGCTTGGAATTCGAAGAAGCCGTCGAATTCTCAGCGGGAGAAGAAGAAGACTCGTCCCGGGAACTCGACCGGAGTTTCCGCCTCAGTTTCTCGACGACTTTGTTGTGGAACTTGTGGAGGGAGCTCGACGAGGCCGATTTCGACGTCGAGATGACCTCGTCTAGACGACTCCCCCTCCTCGGCGAACAACCCAGGGATATCGCCGCCAATCTCTCCTCGACGTCGGATCCCGGCGAAGAACTCAAACTGACCGGAGCCGACTCCGACTGAGTGTGCCGACGGCTCGGGACGGAGTTGTTCGAACTGGTCCTCGACCGACTCGCGTAGATGTTGTAGTCGTTCTTCATAACGGGCATCATGAAGGCCATTTTTCCCACACAAATTGTACGTTCCGAAAAGCAGTGAAATTAGCAAAAAGTGTTCGTTTGTTGACAAACAAGAGGAGCGAGAAATTGACACGTTCTTCTGTGAGCAGGTGGCGGAGTTATGACGTCAGTGACGGAGTCGGGTGGTTTTATGTCGGGGCCAACTGGGAATGGAGAAAAATGGTCACGTGGTGCTGTTTGGGGGTTGCTGTGTTTTGTTGAGGGTTCTCGCCAAGGGTTTGGTATTTGGCGCAGTTGAACACGTGTACTTCAGTGCATTATTAAATTACGAAACTTAGTGCAACTCTTCGTACTCTTGTTTTTTTTTTTAATTATTTTTTAGGAATTCAAAAATTAAAAAAGGCACAAAATTTGATTGTCAAACGTCAACATCAAGCCTACATGTTTCCAAAGACAAATAATATCATTTATAATACTTTGTGTTTTATAAACTATATTTTTTGATAATTATTTTTAAAGAAATTTCTTTCGGCAACTTTTAACAACTTGCGTGAACAATAAGCATGTAACTTACAAATATATTTGATACCGTTATATAAAAACTAAAATGTGCATTTACAAAGTTAATTGGTTTGAAATACACAGTTATTTTTTTCGAATCTAACTTATATTAACTTGACCCCCCCCCCCCCCCAAAGAGTGAGCGATTACCCAACGGAACTTCTAGCGACATTTTCTCCAGCACGATTGCCAATCTGCTATCTAAAATTCCCAATAAAATTATAAATTAAGGGGAATCAGATGGTTCTATCTCGCCCATGTTAATTTGCCTAACTTTAGGAACATATTTCTCAGGTTCAATAACTATATGAAATATTATTATAAACTTGTTTTATAGTTTGTTCCTTACACATAGCTCTTTGTTTTAAACTGAAGATATTTCAGACTAAAAAAATAATTTTGCAGTGATATTTAAAAAATGTTCATTAAAAAAGGCCCCAAAAAAATCCAATATTAAGCTATAAATCTTTTTTTTAGCAGATATATTAGAAATTTCTAATTTTACATCAAAGAATTTTTTCAGAAATAAATGAAACAAAACATGCTGATATCTTTTGTTGATAGTTCATGAGAAAAAATTAATGGTTGAAAAACCTTATATATTTGCACAAAACAAAAGAAAATTAAGGTATAGGTAGGAACTGATAAACAGAGTTTCTGAAAATGCTTATAAAAATTAGTTAAAAATAAGTCCAGCATGGAAATTTTTCAGTTTTTCTCCTTTTAACTAACTTAAATATTTCGCTGAAAGTAAAATTTCCATTAAAAAAAGTAAATAACTCTTTAAAAACGTAGACTTAAAAAGCCAGAATTTAATTAGAGTTTTATGAATTGAAAAAAAACGCATGTTATTCGACCGGACAATTAAATGAAGTCATAAAATTGTATTTCATTCAAAAGATGTCATTTCTCTGCAAACCCGGGGTCCGTAAACTACAAAAACATTTTATGTTACCTCGTTTCCTGTGTAAAACGATTATCAAAACTTTGTATGATGAGAAAATTAAACAAAAATTATATAAATTTCAGCTTACATAAAAATATCGAAACTTGCCATTTATGTTGATAGTACGCCAAATCTTGCACCCCCTTAATGACAACATTGGCGCCGTCGCGGCTATTCGCTCTGTCTGGGCAGGTCTGGGGCAGTCAGACACCGCGACGTGCTATTGGTTGGAAATCTTTCAACCCCCTTCCTTCCCCCCCCCCAGCCATCTAATTTCCCAACGTTATGACATTTCAAATAAATGACGTACGCTTTTGTTGATGGAGTAGTAGTAGGAAATGTATGTGTTTATTTTATGAAATGGATTGGTTTTATTTCATTAAGAAATGTTCTTGATTTATTTCTTTACGCGGAAACCATTGTTTTTGCAATTCTGTAATGATGAAGTGTCTTTTGATGTCGGAATTTTTTTTGCGGAAATTTGAATTAAAAATGAATCAAATAATAAAATTTTTTGCGATGTGATGACCCCTCAAATGATAAACATAAGATTTAAATAATGTATTTAGCATTCAAACCGAATAATTGTATAAATAACGTAGGCGATTGTGAATAAAAATAATTAACGCTTTTATTTTAGCTTCCTCACTACGTTTATAACATAAAAAGTGGAAGGTTTTATAATTAGCACTCTACGTTTATACCGTATAAAGTGGAAGGTCTTTTATTTATAATCGTTCAGTCCGTCTGTCTGTCACCAACTTTCATAGCCCAAACTACAAACGCTACGGACAAGTGTGATACGTCGAAAAATTCAGCGCATCGAAATTAGAATGCAATGCAAATTTCAGAAAAGAATTCGAAGTACTTCAATTATTTAAAAAACTGCAAAGTTTAATGCTCATTTAAAAAGCATAGGAACAGGAAGCCATTTTTATTAGAATTAAAATCACCATTGCCATCACAAAAATCGCTCGAGAAACTTTTTGTTCTTGTTTTAGACAATAAATTAAAATAAATTTATTTTTGCGTCATCGGTCAGTTTGAAATGACGTGAAGTATATTTCACTGCGAGATCTTTTTTTGTATGTTGATATGAAATGTTTTCATTCTATTTAAAAGTGAGGGAATATTACATAGAATTATAAATTAATTTTTGCAAATGATAAGTAATAACTATTGAATTTTCGAACTAAAATAAATGAAACTAGCAATTTAATATAGAATTAATTCTGTGTTTGGCGCCTTTTTACCTCTTATTTATATTACATGTTTTGGTTCGATTTAAAAGAGAGGAATATTATCAATCGATTTTTTTTAAATATAAATTAATTTTTGCAAACAATAATAATTGTGGAATTTATTATTAAATAATTAAAGTATTTTTGAAATAAAGTAAATGAAACTAGCTAAATGTAGCTTTTTAAGATTCATAATAGAAATAATATTGTGTTTGGCGAAATTTTTCCTGTTGAACACAACTGTTGTGTGGAAGCGGGTTAAGTGACACATTCTGTTACAAACCTACTTTTTAAAATTTAGAATTAATTTTCAACTCCATAACTTAAAAAAAAAACTATGGGTGTGAAACGACTTTCACTTTATCTTCAATAAATTAATACACACAAATAAATTCAATTCTATACATTGCGAGGTGATTTCAATGGCATTAAAATTAAAAAAAAAAACCCTAAGGGAGCTACAATTTCACAAGAGCGATTTTCTTCAAACCCTTATTATGACGTTTGACAGGTACTGGAAACACGTGTAGCAAATTTCGTTCTCTCTTTTCGTTCTTCGGTAATTCCTTTTCCTTTAGCCAACAAATTATATAGCAGCCACTAATTGTACATTCGCAATTATCTCGAAAACTTTATTTTAGCCAGACAGAAGGACAAAGTGGGAGAGAGAACAATGCTGGAAAACCACTGTTTTAGAATCGCCTTTAAGAGCATATATAAAACACAAAATCACTATTTCGTTTCGCAGTAACGATCATATCTCTTACTTTTGTTACCTTATATCTTATAATAGGTATATTTGAAAATAAAAACAAATATTGTTCTTATTTGAATTAATTTTTGAATCCACAATTTTGTAAAATATAATTGAAATAAATTGTACATTAGTTATTTTTTAATTAGCTATGAAAGTGGTTATTTTGACTAATGATGCCTTGTCGTTATTAAATCTATTAATTCTCATTTGTAACTTATCCTTCTAAATTAGATTAAAAATCATATGCGATAAATATTTTCCTACTATCTCATTTCATTTCTGAAAATATCAACTTATCTACAAATTTTACAAATGTAACAGACTCTGGACTCTGCATCAATTTATTTAAAATAATTTAGTTTAGAACATAAAGGATCGATTCTATGGTCACCGTCGGAACGGACATCTGTTACGATCACTGATTAGTTAGTTAAAATATTAACTCATCAAATCCATGGTAGAGAAAAATATTTAGTGAAAACGAAACAAAAAAATGCAAAAAATAATGCACAATAATCATGACATTTTGGCTGCTTTTTCTAGAATCTATATAGAGCTTTAACACACTTATACAGGTTTAGTAATTTGTTACAGGAATCAAACTGTACAGTATTTTTTTGTAAAAAAATATTAAATGATAGTTTTTGTAAGCTTCGTAAAATTAATACCGTAAAAACTCAAATAAGTTCAAATTTTATCACAAAAACCTCCAAAAAAATTCCTTCACTGTATTTGTATCGCGATCAGCCAGTGGTGCACGTGCGCAAAGCAAACAACAGTGACATTTCAATGATAAAAACTGATAAAACCTGCCAGACGTCAAAAGCGAAGCGGGACAAAGTGACCCAAGAAAACCTTTATTCTCGAATCCTCATCCAATAACCCCCAAACAGCAATGGAAATCCCTCCACAAAGCGTGAATTTGTGCATGGTATGCCTGAATAACGCGAATTTGAGTTGCACGATGTGCTACAACGTCCACTACTGCAGTCCTGAGCACCAAATGCAACACTTGCCCGTTCACCGGGAAGTGTGCACGGCCCAGTGCACTTCTACTAGTAGTGCACAGATGGACACTTTCCAGTCCTATCTGGGGGACATGTGGTGCCAAAATAACCTGCCCGTCGCCAAACCAGGCGATCTCGGGCTGTACCAGCCTGTGTTCGAGGCCAATCCCCCGACTGCAGACGGACAGTCGTTCGAGGACGATTTGTTGTCGTCTCTGACGAGCGAGTTCTTGAGTTCTGACAATAATCTTTGGGATCTGATAAATTCGTGCAATGCGGATCAGGACTTGTTCAGCGACAGCAATTTTATCCAGAAAGATCCTGAGCCAGAGGAAGAGCAAAATATTCTTAATAAGAAGGTAAATTGGATCATATTTACTGTATGGTAACCATATTGTCGTGTTGTTTTCGGATTCATTTGGGCGATAAATAATATTTTGTGTCAGCCTTTCCGACTTCGACTGATGATTCGAATTCCTTGACTTCCCAACGATGACGTTTTCCGGCAACTCTATTTGACTGTTATTTGCTCATTTCGCTTGGGTTTCTGTTCTGGAAAGTCGCCAGAATACGGACATTTGACGCGATTTCGGAAAGTTCGCCAATGGTTACCGTACAGTAAATTTCTACCTGGCTGCTTTATTGGGGGCTAAGCCTTTGAAGACTCAGCATATTCTCTTGAATTGAGAGCCAATTTTTTTTGTGGCACCATCTAGGTGACTCTCGCTTCCAATTTTGAGGCTCAGATTGCAATGAATCTGAGCTCTTTGTGGGATGTTAAAGTATGCCAATATTTAATTTTGCAGTGAGAACCTAAGCCAAATTTGTACTCTCGATTTTTACCTATGATATGCATGCTCATGATTTTCCCATCTAGAAAATCTGACAACTCAGCCAGGGCTCGGACTAGCAAACTTGGGCTTATGAGGCAAACATGTAATACCACTTGGCCACTGAGCCGCTTTAAAAAGGCTAATAGAGTTCAGTTTTAGGGTAAAAAAAATATTGCAAGCTGAGTCAGCGTCCAAGACATGATTTTCGAAATTTCGCCAATCTCAAAAAGTCACAGAGAAAGCTATTAGTATTTAACCCATGATTGTACATTAGCTACTTTTATCTGATACTGGTTAGTTTATATTGGACATGTTTCATGTCTTGAGTAGTAACAGTTCTTCAGGAATGAAAAGTTTTTCAGTTTATTCCAAATACCAGTCAGTAAGGCGCTTTGCATGTGAAAGGTCCCAGGTTGGCGCCCACGCACACTTTTTGGCCATTGTTGGTCACCTTTCAAGTCTGGCACTACAGGATCAGTCACTCTGTTAGTTTATATCTAAACTAGTAAATAAATACTCGTTCTTTGCACGGACTAAAAAAATTCAAATCGATCCTAGTATATGTATCATTTAACCCGTTGTAGGAAATAAGCTTAAGTTTATTGTTTCTGCTCGAGTGTAGAATCCCGTTACTCATATTACCTTGAAATTTAAAATTAAAAATACGCTATACCATTCACGGATTAATACCACCGTAATTTCACGCATAAAATAATTTTCGCTCATTTGGCACGTTTTTGCTAATTTGGCAAGGAAAAGATATAACTACAAACACAAACATTCAGCTCTAGTGTGCTAAAATTCCCACAACCAACCAGTTTATAAATTATTTGAAAAAAATTGTTATCATTTGGCTCTTTTTTGCAATAACTTGGAGAATTCGGCAACAAATTCGGTAAAAATTGAAGACATAAAACCCTAATATGCAGCTCTAGTGTGATGACCTTGAAAAGCTGTCATAGTTTAGTAATAGCTTAACTATACTTTTATTGCTTAATTTTCTTTAAAAATAGAACAAATATGAAAAAACTAAGCCTCAGGTGCACACGTTGGTATTATAAGGAATCTATATTACAAATTTCGAATTTTTTAGAGCAGTCCAAGTAGGTCTTTTATGATCCACAGACAGACTCTTTTATCATTATAGATTATCGATGAATGTTAAAATCTCTTTTTTATCTTACCAGGTCTTGAACCTGATGGGCGGTGCCTCACTCCAATCTATCTGCAGCAACATATCCGACGACCTCGACAAGTACGGCATCTGTGTCCTAGACAAGTTCCTAGGGGAATCCCTCGGAAATCTGATCCTCGATGAAGTGACCTCCCTCTACAGCCGAGGGGTGTTCAGGAAAGGACAGCTGGTCATGCCGAACCCACACAAACACAGTAAACCTTAAAATAGTTATTTGCAGGGACGCTAACACATTACTTGTTATATAGTCTGGCTGCCACAAGTTGGCATTCAAAATATTTTGATTGTGGAAGATTCCTCTTTGATTTAAGGGGCTGGGGAGCCCAGTCGGTTAAGCGCTCACTTAGCATGCGGAAGGTCCCAGGTTCGGGTCCGGGCATCGCCCAGGGCCGTCTTAAACTAGCCTGGGGCCCTTGGGCACACAATAATCTGGGGCCCCTTTGGAAAGTAAAAAAAAATCGAATTATAATAACATTTTTTTACTGAGTATGACCATTTATTATAGGTAAAAATGTCATTAATGATATCAGAATGCTGCTGTTTTTTGGTTACGAGGACGGTTTCTTTCAGGATTTCAGTTGAGCAAAATCTTTTATTATATCATCAAAATCAATGTTTTGAAGGATATAACTTTCTATGCACATAATTGACAAATTACTCAGCCGTTCTTGTAACATTGTTGCATGCAATACATTTTTTATTCTCTTAAGCTGCGAAAATGACCACTCTCCATACTACAATTGGTAGCCATTAAGCAAAGGAATATTGTTGTAGCAATTTCTACCTTTGGAAAAGTTTCTTCGAATTTATCTGATTTTATTAGGTTATGTAAGGTTGAGATATTTAAATCCGCTGATTGCTTTGCTATGTTTTTTAAATAATAGCTTAATGAAAATATTCCGAATTGATCTCATCTGCATTAATGTCTTCATTATAAAACTCTGTAAATTTTTTGCATTTTTTTGGTCAACTCACCAGATTCGATTGTTGTTAACTGACAAAGAAAACTAAATTTACTACCAATTTCTTGGTATGCTGCCGAAATTTTTTTTAATGTGTATTTAATGTGTCAATTATGGGAATGAAAGTATCTACATGAAACTTCTCCATGCCTCTCAACTGCGCAGTCTCTGATGATCCTTCAAAAAAAGTGATACGTTTGCTGAGGGGCGAAATCTTTTTCTTTCAAAAATGTATCTTTGTAGTCAGCATATGGATTTTTATCTTTAGCAGCCGTTTCGTACTGATCAAAATTATTGCCTGCGGTATACATAACTGATCAGTCATAGTGCTATTCTGTAAACTTAGACTTGTTTTATTCATAACTCCCAAAAGATTATTCCATATTTCCGTTAGAAGAGTAGTCTCAAATTTTCTCATTTTTTTCTAGGCTTTGGGCTTCATTTCTAGTGTCTCCTGGTTAATTGATGTCACTTGCAATTGAAGACAATGCTTTAGAAATATCTAAATTACCATTTTGAAGAGCATTAATAGCATTGGCGCTTGCAGACAAGACAATCTAGTTTCCGAAAGAGACTTCAGGATTCTATTTGCACCTAAATGCTCTGTCAAAACTTTCCATCTTTTTGTCGAAGCTGAGAAAAAATTGTACAATTCAACCATAAATACGCTTGGAAATATTATTAGTTAGTACAGTAGGAATAGGCGCAGTCTCATCGATATAATGGCGTAGTATATGCCTTGTAAATAACTTATGATACGATTACTGATTTGTGAAAAAAGTGTAATGTGCCCGACAAATATGTTTTGAGAATAAATGTGCGAGTGAAATTGTCGGTCCTTCGGGGCCCCCTGAGAATGGGGGCCCTGGGCACGGGCCCCGTGTGCCCTTATGGTAAAGACGGCATTGGCATCGCCAAAACAGCTGCCGACCTATAAACGGCCCGTGCAGCCAAAATGTCCGACGAATAATACCCCGTGTAAGGGAGTGCACGTTAAATATCCTTCAAAGTCCTAACGCTGCGTACGATGTCGCCCTTAACGGTTGCGTTGGGTGCCTATTCAGGTGTGGCTCATCACCTGACTGTGGTTCTAAAATACGACGCCCGTCGCCAATAGCCCTCGTGTAGCTATAGTGCGACGATAATTCAAACCAAAACCAAACCACTTTGATTTAAGGTTTCAAGCCGAAGGAAAAAGGGTTGCCAGCTCAAGGCGTTTGGCGAGAAGAGGAGATTGTTGGTCTAGTTCGATTGTAAATAATGTATCACACTAGAACTACACATTAGTTATCGGTGACAGATTATTGTTGTTGTCAATCTACCCTTCAATTGATAATCTGGTTCGAAATCTTAAAGGAATTTGCGCCCATAAAAGCAAGGAATTGCCAAACATAGTAACTCTTGCCAAAACCAAAACCTTCCTTACCGTTTTCCGAAATTGACTGTTCAACAATCAAAACATTTTGTGGCAGCCAGACTCTAGTTACTTTTTTAACATGTTCACAACAGGGCAAATATCTAGTTTTCAAGCATGAAGAGGGACTGTCTTGTATCGTTATGCTTCATCGGGCGGGAAAACTCTTCGCAAGTTCGAAAGTGCTTAATGCGAGTAATCTCTTGCGTGATGTAGCGATTTAACAAAATTTCAATTTTGCAATTAAAATCTGTTTTACATAAAATAAAGTTTTTAAGAAAAAAATTTGAATTTTTTTTATCGAAAACACTTTATTTCAGATAGATGATTAGGAGATTATTATACGCAACAACTTTGGCATTATTAGTCTTATCGTGATATATCCGTTACTGTACAAAAATTACGTGTATTCACCTTTACTCTATGCAATAGTAAGTTATGCATTAAAAGCATTTTTTTTGCGATTTCCCATAATCTTACTTTTTGGATTTAGTGACTTTTGATTCTATACCCCTCAATTGGAGTTCTACTGTAGTTTTATTTCTTAAAACAATGGGTATTTAGGATTCCTTTCGTATTTTCAGGAAACCAGATGCCCATGAATCGCTCCCTTGGGGACGTCAGGACAGACGTCACTGCATGGGTCAACGGCACAGAGAGGGAATGTCTGTACGTCGGACATCTCATGCAACTGTTGGACGTCATCATGGCGACTTGCAACAAGTCTGAAGGGGTACTTTCCAGATACAAGTTGCATACAAGAACAAAGGTAGTTGGTTGGTATACATATATTTTTAGGCTTGTGTGCTCGTTCAGAGACCCGCTTATAAACCTTCGTCAAGTAATACAGACACAACACACTCGCACGAAGACACACACATATATGACAGATGCTGCCATCTATTGCGCGCCACCTCCACAATTTAGACTTGTCCCTGAAGGGGAGGGAATAGTCTTCAGGAACCTGTATCCGTTGGAAACTGCGTAATGACCTCCCACAGGGCTTTCGGACCCAACAGATTTACTGAGCACGTACTCCGCATATGACTTATGACATTGGAGGGGGGCTCTGTTAGAGCCAAGCACTGCGACCAGGGGTCTATTGTACTGTCCCCAAGAAATAAATCCCTCACTCCTATAGGAAGAGCCCCGTTGCCGAAGCAAAATTCAGCAAGGATCTGATTGGAATATCCTGGAGTTCCCAGGGCTCAAGCAAATGTTGCCCTAGATGCTCAAATCTGTGCGCTGCATAATTTTCGCAATCACAGAGAATGTGAGTGACCGTTTCGTCCTTGTCTCTACAGCCCCTGCAGGTGGGGTCATCGAGGACCCTCATGAGGGTAAGATGCCTTTTAAGGGTGCAGTGACCAGTGAGTAAACCTACTGCCCTGCGTATACCGTTACGGTTAAGCCAGAGAAGCTCATTATGACGGGAGCTGGGGCAACCCGAGTTAAGTTCCCTGGCTTGTCTTTGATTGGTTAGTCTACGCCAATCGGTGTACTGTTGATCCCTGAAAATGGATAGGACAGTACCTCTGATAATGTCATTGGAAACACCCAGAACTGGCTCTGGACCGACAAATAAGGTACTGGAACCCGACTTGGCCAGTTCGTCAGCCATCTCGTTGCCTGGAATTCCTGAATGACCCGGAACCCAGAACAGTGTAACCTTGTTAGCGGTTGCAAGGCTACAGAGAAGAGTGTAGCATTCCCAAACCAAAGGTGAGGTGAATTTGGGTTTAAGCAGAGCTAAAAGAGCTGCTTGGCTATCAGAGCAAATTGAAATAGATCTATTGTGATAGCCCCTATGCAGACAAATGTGGCAGCACATGAGTATAGCAAAGATCTCAGCTTGGAAGACTGTTGAGTAGCTACCAAGGGGGTATGACAATTTTGTCCCGTCTGATGAACAGAAAACACCTGCGCCTGTGGAACTGCCCATCTTGGAGCCGTCCGTGTACCAGACAACACAGTTACTGGCACCGATGGGGTCATTGTTCCAATCACTCCGTGAGGGAAAGAAGACCTTGAAGGGTTTGTGAAAAACATTCCTCCCAAGCATGGAGTCGCTGGGCATAATGAGGAGATGATGCTCCGAGATGTTAGAGTTGAAGGAACCCCAGGAAAGATAGTTGGAGTAATCTTTCCATTGACCCAATATTTTAAGTCTTTTTGCGCAAATAATGGCTTCAGCTTCAACACGCATGTGCAGTGGATGCAACCCAAGGAGTAGCTCTAAAGAGGCAGATGGAGTTGTTCTGATGCAGCCAGAAATAGCTACAATGACCATCCTTTGGATTTTTGCAAGATTTTGCTGACAAGTAGACAGCTTGGTCCTTGACCACCATACTATGGAACCATAGGTGAGTATAGGACAAATAATCATTGAATAGATCCAATGAAGAATTTTGGGTCTGAGACCCCATGTACGTCCAATAGCATTTCTACAGCTCCAAAATACTCTTTTGGCTTTGCAGATGCTATACTCGGAATGCTTAGACCAATTGAGCTTTTTATCAAAATAAACGCCCAAGAACTTCACCTCATCAGAGAGAGTGAGTGTCTGACCGAAAAACTTAATATTACTATCAAGCCTTGTTGTCTTGCGTGTGAAGGCAACCAGGGTTGTTTTTTGAGGGTTAGCAGAAAGACCCTCTCTGTTGCACCATTGTTCAATGTCTCGAAGGGCTTTATTCATAATATCACAGATAGTGTCAAAGAATTTGCCCTTTGCAACGATAACCACATCATCAGCATAACCAATGCAGGAGACGCCAGAGTGGGAAAAGATTCCAAGAAGAGAATCCACAACCAAACACCAAAGAATGGGAGAGAGAACTCCGCCCTGAGGACATCCTGCGACAGCATGCGCTGTCAGACTGTCACCCAAAAGCGAAGAGCTAACAAGCCTGGTAGACAGAAGGTTATTGATCCAGTTGACAATAACCTTGTTGACACCTCTATGCTCAAGGGCACGAGCTATGGATTCGATAGGGACTCTATCAAAAGCTCCTTCTATGTCAAGAAACACAGCGAGTGCAATCTCTTTAGCCTTAATATTCTTTTCCAGTACGAAGGAAAGGTTATATAGAGCCGTATCAGTGGATTTTCCTGGCTGATAGGCATGTTGTGAAGCTGACAGGGGGAGATCTGTCAGAGCATTCTCTCTAATATGAATATCAATGAGCTTTTCCAAGGTTTTAAGAAGGAAAGAGGTGAGGCTGATAGGCCTAAAGGACTTGGCCTCATAATAATTCTCCTTCCCTATTTTCGGGATGAAGATTACCCTAGTTTGTTTCCACGCAGAGGGAACATATTCATATGCAATGCATGCCCTGCAGATTTTACAGAGAATGGGAACCAGTATAGAGGACCCTTCAATAAGAAGGGCCGGAAACACTTCATCCACGCCAGGGGATTTGAAGGGTTTGAATGTGTTGAGTGCCCACACAATTTTGTCAGGAGTGACAACCTGTTTTGCCGTAGCCCAGTGATTCCTACTACCCGTAGGTGTATTTGAATGTAGGGTTGGGATAGTAACAGCCTCCCTAGATCCGGGGAAGTGAACTCTGAACATTTCATTCAGAATCTCCTTGCCAGAGGAGGCGAAATTGCCATTTGCGAGCTTGACAGTGTTAAGGTCGCAGTACTTATCTTTCGACATGATTTTGACTAGCTTGGATGTTGCGGACATGTCATCAATGCTGTCACAGTAAGATTGCCAAGACTTACGTTTGGCAGACCTGATTGCCTTATTGTATTCTGTGAGAGCAGAACGATAGGCAGACCAGTCACCTTTCTTTTTAGCTCTGTTAAAGAGCTTCCTGCACCTGCCCCGAAGGGAGGTCAGTTCCTTGCTCCACCAAGGGACCACTCTGCGTGTAGAGTTGCTGGTGGAAGCACAGTTAAGCGAGAAAGAGTTGAGGATGGATTGCTGCAAGTTGGCAACAGCCACCTCAACGTCAGCATGAGAACACAACTTACCAGGTTGGCCAGAGGTTTCTGCTTCCAAGGTGCTACGGTAGGACTCCCAATTTGTTTTCCTTGGGTTCCTACCCTCAGTGTAGATCCACGAGGGACCTAGAACTGAAAACATGATTAGTCTATGATCGGATAAAGTGGTATCATCCGATACTTTCCAGTTATGGATAAGATCGAAGCACTGGCTGTTGCACAGGGTAATATCAATAACTTCCCTGCGGTTAACAGTCACGAAAGTCGGTTCATTGCCAATATTTAAAATAGATAAACTATATTTAAGTATATATTCAATGATATCCTCACCACGTTTGTTACAGTTGCTACTGCCCCAAAGGATATGGTGAGCATTAGCGTCAAAGCCCAGGATAAGCTTGAGATGCTTTGCAGCACAGAACTCCAAGGTATTGATAATGTAGTTGGAGAATGGATCAGTTTCCTCGTAAGGAAGATACGCAGACAAAAGTACTATCTCTTCCCTGAGGCCCTGTTGGGTGGTGAAGAGTACCTTGACGGTTACACAATCTCCACTGAGGTAATCGACCAAGTTGATTACATTGAGCCTAGAGTTGGTGAGAATGCAAGCTCTAGGCCTTGCCCAATTCCTATCATAAAATAAGTTGTACCCTTTAACTCCTAGGCCCTTAATGATACCATTACGAGTCCATGGTTCTTGCACAAGTGCAATATCGAAAGCACCATTAGCGAGCCTTTTACTGATAAGAGCAAGCAGAGCGCTATGGTGCAGATTGATTTTGACAAATACTGTAGCTTTGTCCCATTAAATCACACAAAGGAATTCCTAACACTCTATTTCCCAAATCCAAAAGATTGTCAATACCCAAATACTTATTATTCCTTCAATACCAATTGCTATACCACACGCTTACAGATATATCCTCCCTCCTTAATAATCAAAAACTTAAAGGAGGAGTTTGGTCCTTGGGCAACATCTCTATTCTTGACTAAGATTAACCCTTTTGAACACAAATCTCACTATATCTTAGGAATCTCTTGGTGGAGTAGATGTTATTCTTAAGGATCTTTTTTTCCAACTTAATGCGATTATTTGTCTCGGGCTTTAATCATACCTGTCACATATTATATTCTTTAAGCTGCACTTCGCTTATCAATAGTTTTCTCACGACATCGCTCTTCAACCTTCAAAAGATTTCAATATCCTTTTATGCTTTTATGGTTCATGGTATTTATTTAGCCTACTGCTCACTTTATCGTTAATTTTCTTCCGTTATAAAATGGCTCAGAGTTACACTGCAGGTAATCTCACGCACTAACTCACACTTTTTCACCACTCACCCTTTGATCAACGCTGGTAAATTAATTTTATAATCTCCATTCTCTCCTAAATAACTTCTACCCAAAATACCCCCTCTCATTCTCTCTTTTCTTGTGTGATAATTGTTCAACAATAACCACCCCTAAACCCTTTCCGCACTACAAAAGATTTCTGTGTGTCAGTGCCCCTCTACATCCTCTGGTGTTTATCGAACCAAACCTTGCTTCATTGTAACTTTCAACTATATAAATTCCGATAGGATACCATCAGATATATAGATAGAAGTAAAGCTTTTCGCTAAAAATTTTATTTCAACCCCTGTATATGTGTGTTCAATGTTGTGTACACATGTGTGTGTGTGGAAATCACACCTCCAGAGTGGTCGATCCAATCTTCCTATAGATCAAAAATCATCCTACCATCCCCCACTCACCATCCTCCACAAACACTACCACCAGAAGCAAAACCTGTTCCTATATTTTATGTTAGAAATCTGATTATACTACACTTTCTACAGACCCACAACCTAAAATAACCCCTATCTCAACAACCCCTTCCCCCTCCAACCCACCCACACCCTTGTAATAGATGCCTCACACACAACAAATGTTAGAGAGATATATGATTATATACCTGTGTCTCCCGGCCTCAAATCCCCCCCCTCTGTATTTCAATTCAACCCCATTCACCAACCCCCCCCTCATTACCTGCCATATACCACCTCCCCCCCCCCCCCTGTTGTATACCACTATTTATAAAAATACTAATTATATAACCCAACAAACCTTAACTACAAACATCAAAACACTCTCTGTCCCCACTCCTATAGTTAACCCTATCCATCCTCTAGATTACTATCTAGAGTGATAGAGCATCAATACTCCCTTATAGTACTCATTTTAAATTACTTCCCCTATCCTATATAAACCAACCATCACGCTCACACTCCTGTTTCTCCCCCTATAAAGTATACATTCTACTCCCCATTTATCCAATCAAAAATAAAAATATACAAACCATCACTACCCACCCTATCCTCTTACACCCAAGTCAAACCAAATCAAATATGATAAAATATCTCTCATCTCCACAAAACACCATCATAGGGTTAAGATTCAAATAGAAAAATAATTTATCCCCCATGATCCAATATCATAACACACACGCCTCCTCACTTGCTTTTTAAACTCCCCCCCCCCGCGTTATACAACAACTCTCTACCAGCTTACACATTTGATATATTCCATTAAAATTTTTAACATCCAATAAATATACTCTCCACTTAACTGCTTCCCACCACTCTCATAATTAAATCAAAATAATTCATCTACAATACAAATAAAAGTATACCCCCCCCACCTCCCCTCCAAAAACCCCTATCTACTCCCACTTAAACAAAATTACCCCCCATATAATACCCCCTCCCTCACTCATCACAACATCATATCAGTCGCATAACCTCCCACAGTTTAACCCCCCCCCCTCTTTTGATTATCACCATTGTATCTTCCTATACCCCCCCCCAAAATAGCCAATAGAATAATCAATACTATATTATTATTTTAGTAATGTCTTTCAGCACGCACTCCCTCTATATAATAAAACCAAACCCCACAATTATATAACCCTATATATGATTTTTCTGATACACCAATTTCTCCCTCCCACTCAATAAATTCCCGTTTTATTTACCCACTCTTAACCTTAAATTTTTTTTGGTATTAAACCCCCCTAAAACACCATCGCTAAGATCATGAACACCCCCTTTTCTTCCATACGTTTTTTTTAGTTTATGAACTTTCGAATCTGACCTACTTCTATTTGTTTATTTAATAATGTTAAGAATTAAAAACCTAATACAGTTGTTATTTGCTTTTAATCTTTCACATATGTAATCACATATCTCCACTATATATTACCATTGAAAACACCAATATAAAATTTCATCTCACACCCCCTACACCACTCAAATAGTTTTATCTCCTATGAGTATATATACCAAACTTAAAATAATACCCCCCCCAACCACCCTATAACCCCCGCACTCAATACCCTGTCAAAAGAATATAATACATTATTTAAATTACTTTTATTCCATCAAATATAATATTGCATTTATACCTCTCCATTTACTTCTACAATAACATATTATTTACCTCCAAATATCTTAGTTAAAGTTATTATCTTATTTTTTTAACACAACAATACAGTGTAAAATTATGGGACCCCAAAACCTTGCTTACTCCATAATACCCCCAATCAACCCACCAAAACACAAAACCATTTCCAAACCCCCACAATATATAAACAAAAAAAAACTCCCCCCCCTAATTTTTCACAAATATAATAGATAAAAAAACCTAAACATACAAAAAACAAACTAAAAACAAATCCAACCCCAACCAATTACCCCCCTAAACAAAACTAACCCCCCCCAACCATACACCACAAAAACACACACCCCCACCCCACAACCCACCCCCTAACCCCCCCCAAACCCTAAAAAACCTATAGATCAAAACCCACTTACAAAGCCCAATCCCTCCACCACACCACCCCACATAACCCCAAACCCCACAACTATATATATCACACCCAAAACCCACCAATACCCCCCCCCCCCCTCCCACCCGCTTAACCACACCCATTACCCACCCACCAAAACAATCCCACATAACCACAACATAATACTTCACCACCCCCCATCCTTTCACTCCAAAACCAATAAAAAACACCAAACAACTCCTATCCTACACCCTACCAATAAATCCAATTACATATTTAAACTAAACCAAACCCCCCTATAAACCCCCACATTTATAAATACAAATAAAACACCCCATAAACCCACACCCACACACCAAAATTTACCATAAATTACACCTAATATATAAAACATACCCCCCCACACAACCCCTCCACCCCAACCCTATCACAAACTACCCCCCCACCAACCCCTATACCTAACACCCACCCAACCCCCCCCCCCCCCATAACAATCCCCCCAAAACAATACTCACAATAACATAAACAAAAAAAACAAAAAAAAAAAACATAAACCACCCCCCCCCCCCCCCCCCCCCCACAAAATCCAAAATAACAAACCCCCCCCCCCCATACCCCCCCAATAAAAAACCCCCCCCCAAAAAAAACCCCCCCCCCCCAAACCCCCCCCCACCCAACTACCCCAACCCTCACCCCCCCCCCCCCCCCCCCCCCCCCCCCCCCCCCCCCCCCCCCCCCCCACCCCCCCCCCCCCCCCCCCCCCCCCCCCCCCCCCACCCCCCCCCCCCCCCCCCCCCCCCCCCCCCCACAACCCCCCCAACAAAACCCCCCCCCCCCCCCCCAAAAAACCCCCCAACCCACCACAAACAAAAACCCCCCACAAAAAACCAAACCCCCACCCCCCACCCCCAAAAACCCCCCCCCCCCCCCCCCCCCCCCTCACCCAACCCCCCCCCCCCCAAAATAACACAACCCCCCACCCCCCCAACCCCCTCCCAAAACCCAAAAAAATACAATATAAAAAATCATTAATCACCACCCCCTACTAAAATATACTCAAAAAAATAATCACTCAAAAAACCACATAAAACCCCCCTAAACCCTCCCCCCCCCCAACAAAATAAAACAACCACCTACAATATAAAACCCCCCCCCCCACCCCCACCTACCCCCCCCACCCACCCCCACCCCCTCACTAAAAACCAAACACCAACCCAAAAAAACAACAAACAAACACCCACCCCCACAACCAAAAACCCCAAACACCCCCCACCCCCAAAAAAAAAACCACCCACCACCCCCACCCCCCCACTAACAAAAACGTATACAACAATAAACCACCCCCCCCCCCCCCCACCCCCCCACCAACCCCCCAAAACCCCCCCCCCCCACCCCCCCCCCCCAACACACCCCAACCCCCCCCACCCCCCCCCCACCCCACCCCCCCCCCCCCCCCCCCCCCCCCCCCCCCCCCCCCCCCCCCCCCCCCCCCCCCCCCCCCCCCCCCCCCCCCCACCCCCCCCCCCCCCCATTAAAAACCCCCCCCAAAATCACCCCCACAACCCCCACACCCCACCTAAACCCCCACCCCAACCCCACTAAAAAACACCCACAACCCCCCCCCCCCCCCACCCCCCACCCCCCTCCCCCACCACAATTAACTACATACCACCCTATCCCCCCTAAACTACGCACCCCAAATAGATATATTAACACGCATTCAGCTCTCACCACACCCTCCTCCACCAACCCATACCACACCTCAAACTCCCCACTTTCCAATCAAAATAAATATATTCTCACCCATAAAAAAAAAAAACACTAACCAAAAAATAATTCCTAACACAAATAACAACCCCCCCACCTAACAACTAAATAACAATATATACTAATAAGTATACACTACACAACACCCAAACAATACCCACCCCCTATATAAATAAACATACACAAACTCTTCTCTAACAACATAATATATACACAATAACTCACATCCTAATCCCTCACCCATAAACAAATCAACAACCCTCCCTCTCCAACTTCTACCGTTCCTACAAAATCCAATTTTCAAAACTTCCTATTTATAAACACCCAACCTCTCCAAAAACATTAATCAAATTAACAATTAATACTACATCACACCAATCCCAACAAATAACTACTTAAATAATCCAAATAATATAAATATAAAATCCAACAAAAAAATAATCTACACACATACTACCTCACAAATTAATCCAAAACATCACTATTAATTAAATTTAATATTGTTCTAAAAAAAACTCCCTCTCATCTAACAAATTCAAAATCAACGACTACATTCAAAACAAATTATCGAAGAGAGCTTCTAATCAATTTATTGTTTGCCGATGAAAAGCCCCTTCCTGAAGCAATTAAAAGTGTTACCTTAAAAGAATCAATGTACATTGCAGAAAAACCTTGGTCAGCTGTAAAATCCCAAGGCATTTCTAAATCGTGGATAAAAGTGTTAAGTTGCGTTGAAACACCGGAAGAAGTTCAAAATGACGATTCAACGGAGCTTCTAGCTCATTCAAAGTCACTCGGCTTAGACGTTTCTGAAGTTGAAGTGAGAGAATGGATTAGATGCGATGACGACGAAGAGACTACGGCATATCTCTCTGATGAACAAATTATAGGTCAAGTGCGGGGAGACGACCCAAAGGAGGATGATACTGACGATGATGAAGAAGAGTCACCTAATCCTTCTGTGACTATGAAGGAAGCAGTGGACATGATGGAGAAAGCATATAATGCATTCGAAAGATACTATTCATCTTCTGTTGGTGAGATACAATTAATAAACTTTCGTTCCTTAATATTTGCTGGGAAACAGGTTTTACGAGAAAAGTCAAAGCAGCTGACTTTGGATGGATTTTTTACTAGAAAATGAGTGAAATATATGTATACTATTAATTGTGCAAAAATATGCAATGTTTATAGTAATTAATAATAATTTTTCCTGTCTAAATGTTTGTTTCTTTTTTTAGAGTAGTTATATTATTTAAATTAAACTGCATGCATTTTAATATTTATTAAAATACATGCTGTTGTTTAGTTAAAAAAAACTTGGTTGAGAGCATAAATACATCAAAAGTATAATATTTATCAAGCCGCTCGTTATATCGCGCATTCGGTTAGATCGCGGTTTTTCGCTTGTCTCCCGGGAAGCGCGTTATAACGAGGGGTTACTGTATTCACAAAATAAGCTTATTTTAGGTCAAATATAAGAGTTCCATAAGGAAAAAAAATCATTTCAATTTTTTTATATGGTTTTTGAAATAATGCCAACATTTTTTAACTGTGGAAAACAGCAAAATAAAAAAATATATATTACCTAAAAACACTTTGAGTTATATATTTTAAGGTATCTGACCATATAATTAAAAAAAATTTAGTAATTATTTTAACCGAAATAGTTTAAATTGTGTTTTAAATATGTGGAACTGAAGTGAACTTATCAAAAATCAGGTGAAACGCTTGTTTTCTATTTTCTGAATAAAAAAATAGTAGTTCTGACTTCTATTGAGATTAATGAAAAATATTGTCTAATAGAACAAAGTGTGAAGAATCGAATGATGTGTGTTTGGATGTCATAACGGGACATAAACATTTTGAAAAAAATATTGAAAGCAATTATGCCAAATGGCATCACTGGGACTGAAAGGATTAAATCATTTCAACCACAATGATTCCATTTGGAGTCATCAGCTTACGATTTTTTTCCTACTAAGTTAAGATCGTACTTATATTTATCATTATATGGAAGAATCATGTCTTCTGAAGAATAAAATAATGTTTGTTTTAATTAAATGAAAATATAAAAAACATGGCATAATAAAATTCAATCTAAAACAATTTTATGAAATAAATTAACCCTAAATTCTTCTTGCTTGCATTCTTAGATGTTTAAAAATTGATTGTAACTGTATTTTTTTTAACAAATAAAGTTTTGAAAAGTTATAGTTTATTCAAAAATTAACTAAAGTCCTATCCCTGCTATTTTATTTAATAATAAGTAATTAAATAATGTAGCCCAGTTAAACAAGTATATTTCCTTTTTTTAAACTTATTTTTTAGATTTGCCATTACTGTTTGGTATTTTGATGCAGACGAAAGGGACAGAGCACTCATGAGATTGAGGGAGCGAGTAAATCCCACCTCACAATGATAATCATTGTAAATATATTTTTAAGTTTTATATATATGTTTATGGGTATAAATAAATTTTATTGTATTTTTTATTTTGTATGTTCATTATTTGAAGATCACACAAACAAGTGTTTTTTTTTTTTTTTTTTGCTTTTCATTAATATGTAAAAAAAAAATATGACGAATATACTAAGTCAGTGGTTCCCAACCATTTCCCTTAAGTGGGCATTTTGTGTTACCAAGGGGGCAAAAAATACTTGAAGGGCGCTGAGTATTCAAAGGGTTAAAATCAAAATAATGTACCTTTGTATACAAATACCATTCTCTAACCATAACCAAACCACCCATTTTTTTTTACTTTCAACTCTATATTAAATTTTCTTGAAACCAGTAAAAATATCAATTAACATCAAAAATATCATTAAATATCAACTTTTGTTCTTTAAAAATGTGTTATGTTTTTTCTATTTTATTTAAAAGTGACCGGATAAAGCTTCTTTGTTGTTTTTATAAACGGTAGTAAATGTTACAAAACTGTTTTATACTTAGGTTCTATCTCAAATTATGATTAGACATAACATGAAAATTAAAAGGAGGCGATGGATGTTAATTAATCTGAAGAGCAAGCGATGGTCCAGAAAAGGTTGGGAACCACTGTATTTAGTGAATGGTAGCTTACTAATTTTAAACACAAGAAATTATTTAAATTTTCTTTTTTAAAGTTATTTTTGTGCATATAGCTACGGGAAATACATTTATCTATCTCAGTTTTAGAAGTAATAATACTAGACCTTAAAGGGTAAAGGCGTTTTTCACATTTTTGTTTAATGTAAGCAATGGCGAGTGTAAATATAATTATAGATAAAATATCTTAGTTAAACATGTTTGCAACGAACAATACCACTTATAGTTGATGCTAAATATTTAATCAAAATAAAAAGATTAGCACTTTTTTTACATTCCAAATTGGTTATTTTATATAAAAAGATTTCCTTAGGATATAAATCTTTTTAATTTGAAAAAAAAAATCAGTAAATAAAACATGTTGCAGTACGCGTAGATCAACTATTACCCTAATTTATTTACTTCAATGTTAAAAGTTGTGTAGTGATAATCACTTTTTAATACATGTGGCTTATACTACAGAAAAGGTAATCCTGCATGGAATAAACTTAAGTATTTTTAATGATTGTAAAAAAGTAAGAAAAAGACTATTGTAAAACAACGTGAATATACAGTTTATAATTTTGTTAATAAATACAAGGTATAATATACATTTGAGTCCACAATTAGCGTTCTTTTTGCCTCAGGGTCCAGCCTTTCCCTCCAAAAGCTGAAAAAGCATCTTCAATTGGTTTGCCCTATAGTAAAAGAATATATCAATTAAAATAGATGAAAGCCAAAGACTCATTTAAGAAACATTTACTGTAAGAAGTCAAAATGGAATATTTAAAGTTAACCTCTTGCGACCTGGGACATTTTTTTTAAACCTCCCCACAAGCATTTACCATGATAATTAGTTTCGAAATTGACCTAGTCCGATGGAAGAAGATTGTTACTTTGACTTCTACATGGGCAAAAAATGCAGACATGTCCATGTTTTGACGCGAATAGTTTTATTGTGTACAAATTTACATAGAACAGATCTTCTGCTTCTACATAATAAAACAATTTGAGTTTAGAATCTATGTTGTATCGTTTGGATATTCTCAAGTATTATGCATAAAGTTGTGGATATTCTCTGAATATGTTCATTTCTGTTTCCATTCTGAAAATTGACCTTTCTCAGTCAGGTTAGTATTTAAGTATAAGCCAGTTTATTGAACCTGGACATGGAGGGTTTTGTTTTTAAAGCTAGTAAATACTTTATATAAGTTATATTCCAATATCAGTCATAATAATAATTTAGGTACCAAGTTAAAAAGTATTTTTTAAATTTCTTATTACTGCAATATTGGCAATTAAAGATTTTACTTAATGACTAATACTTACATTATTGATCTTTTCAGTTTTCGCTGTTCGAATGAATCTCAAAGTTCCCAATTCGTAGTTGTAATCGGGAATACCCCTGCAAAATTATATAAAATTTTAAGTTAAAAAAAAAACTACACAAGGAGGTAGGATGGGAAAGTGCTTTCCAAGCTTGCATTACACTCAGAAGAAGTATAGTTCTTTTTAGGAGCTCTAACAATGTATACAATGCCAACGCAATTCTATCCAAGTCAAAATCAAGTAAAAAAACAATTAAATATTCTTAACCTAGCCATTTTATGCATAAAAAATTAGAATAATTTGAAAAATTTCTACCTTGTTGGTGGTGGTACATTTAGAGCCTCAGTGGGCAGTTCTGTTCCCTTCGATTTGCCGTCCAGACGGTTACCCTTGCCTCGGAAAGCCTAGAAAATACAAATTTGTCAAACTGGAGCTTGTTCAAAGCCACGTGGTACACCATATATATATGACAGAATTGAATTTCTATTTCAACTGCACATAATGAGTGGCAACAGCTAAGGCAGTATTGTTTTCATTTTTAGCCTTTCTGGAATTACATTGTTTTTGGTGATAATTTGTTATAATTATTTCAACTTAATATAACAAATATCAAAATTTCTAAATTAACTTGTACTGTGTATGTTTTCGTAGCAATTTCTTTTTATTTTATTTTCTCTTATTGTTCATTTCATCAAATTCGTTCTGGCATCGTACTTTTTAAATTGTGTAATTTATTGTACTGTAATCTGCAGAATCTAATTACTAAAAAAAAAAAAAAAAATACTAAATATAAAATGTTTTAATCCTAAATACCCTCACTTTTTAATGCACATAGAGAGTGAAACCAAAACAAACAATGAAATTGCAAATGCACAAGAATGAAAACTATTAACTTGCACCATCTGAAACAACCACATTTCTTAAAAACTAGAGTTTACATTCAAAATAACATTCACAAATCTTTCAGATGACCCAATAAATGTCAAAAACAATAAATTATAGACATGGTTGTTAGCCCTTCTACTTAAATAGCAGTATTTGTCAAATAAAATTGAAGAAGTACTTCAGATAATGCAAGAGTTAATTTTATTTTTTAAAAACTAAGAACCTTGTTTGTGCAATAAATAAGCATAATTTATAGCAAAAATGATGTATTATAAAACACTTACAACAAAGGAATTGTTGGCTGGCAGCAAATCTGATTCATTTATCACAGGTTCCTTAAAAAGATAAAAAATATATTTATAAAAAAAAACATTGATCAGCCTCATATGCTATGTTACGAAAGGTATGTTACAAAGCTTGTCAAAAAACCATAATTTATTTAAAGATAAAAAAACAACTTTGATCATCCTCATCTGCTATGTTACTATAGGATTACTAAGGCTTGTCACAAAACCATAATTTACTTAACATGAAATTCCAATAAAAAATCTAATTTTTCAATAAAAAATTTATTTAATCTTATTTAGAATGAACATTATTAAAGTGATTTTTAGCAACAAAAAATCAACAACTGAACAATTGATAAAAAAGCTTAAGCATAAAATATAATACATCCGTATTTTTTCATACTAATGGAAAATCAAAACTAAATTATGAGGACTCCAACAAGCAACAAAGTCGGTGTTCAATGATTTCCTAGTCACATAAGAAAACACATAGAAGAAGGTATTTTGAAAAAGATTCAAAATCCTTAGGTTTCAATCACATGAAGCACACCAAACACAACTTACAGCTTCTTCCTTCACAGCAGGTCTGTGTTCAGGTTCCTTGTATCCAACAGGTGCATCAAAATCAACCTGTTAAAAAACATAAATAGTACTTAATTTTAAGATTTTTTAATCAGAGTAAAACTCACCAAGGATATGCACATACTTTTAAACAAGAAGTATTAAAATAAATAGCGTTATATATTTTAGAATTATATATATTAAGAATTATACAGTACAACCTTTTATGAAGTCATTTAAGGGATCGCAATAGTTATAACCATTACAGACAATCTTGACTATCAAGTACAGGAAATCATGTAAAATCCATATTATGTACTAATGTGCCCGGTAACACTTCCCTTAAATAACGAAATATTTACAGTGAAATGACTAAGTCCGTTTCTTTTCAATTATGAAATATTCATTCTATAAGCAGCAGGGATACAAATTTTTAGAATTAATCAACTTTGAATGAATCATAGCTGGTTTTAAATTTAAATGTTACAAAACAAGAATCGTAAACAAATTTCTCTTTCTTTAGTCAATAAATATTTTTGAGAAGGAAATAAATTTGAAATTGGGTTTGAAATTGAATTGTGCCACATCCTGCCACATTTTTTCTACACTCCTACCACAAGTCTCGCGTTTAGTTGGGTATTTCTTAAGGGGTAATGGGCGAGCTGGACCGGGGGTCTCCAAACTCAAGTGCCTCAATGTTAATCCAATGGGTATTAAACTATTTTCTCTGCCACATTTCTCTGGCTATATTGAATATTATTAAAAACTTTTTTTAAAAAATATAACAAATGTAGATAGCTTACAGATCTCTATAATCCCACTTTTTAAAATTGCTTTGAATACTTTTGTAAAAATTATTTATTCAAAATTTAAAAAAAATTTCGATCCAATTTTAAAAAGTGGGATTGTCGAGACCTGTAAGTAAGCTACATTTATCACACAAAAAAACCTGTTTGCAAAAATATTCAGTACAGCCAGAGAAATGTGGCAGAGAAAATAGTTTTTTCTCCATTGGATTAACACTGATGCACTCTGCTTTGGAGACCGGCAATACAAAGCACCCATTCCCCCCTTTAAGTGTAACACATATGCACATTGTTAGCATTCTTTATTAACAACAAACCCATTCCAGATAATCAAGTTAAGAAATTTAATTAAACTTACATTCATATCACATTCAATAATAGAAACGGCTTTCTGCGGTCTTGTTTCCAGAACACAAAACTCGTAAATCTAGAAAAAATTACAACCCCAATTACAACCATACAAGAAAATATAAAATTTGAAATACAATTTAATCAAATTTTTATAAATAAAACTAATATCAACTGAAGATTTTGTGTTTTGCAATCAATTTAGAATGTTTTATAATAACAAAATGGTCTAGGATAAAGAATAGGGTGTATCCAAAAAAACAAGTTTTTGATATCAAAATTGTAATAGTGCGGAAAAGTTGCCTTATGTTATTGTTAGTATATGTGAAAAATTTTATTGATCCGAGTTAATATCTTCAGTTGCCTCTGAGACTATTAATTATGCAAAATTCGCTAATTTCATTTTTTTCCTTAAAAATTATGAAATTGGAATCTTTAATTTTAATAGTGCAGAAAAGTTACCTTATATTATTGTTAGTATGTGTGCAACATTTTGTTGATCTGAGTTAATATCTTTGGTTGCCTCTTGAGACCATTAATTATGCAAAATTTGCTCCATATAACTCTTTAGAGCGTGTGCAAATTTTTATTGATGTTGGTTAATTTCTTCAGTTGCCTTTAGGGGCTGCTTATCTGGAATTTGGTTTTTTCGATACACCCTAATAAAGAACTACCGAAATAATCACTAGTAGGGCCATTTTCCACAGTTGTAGAAACCGTCAGTTTCTATTGCATTTCAACTACCTTATCAAACCATAGCATAGTTGCCAGCAAATAACATCGCCGAGCGTTTGTTTGGATTTAATATTGAAGCGATTAACTGCATCACTAGGCAAACTTGTTTTTGCATTGGTTTTAGACTTGGCAACAATTTTATCTTATTCTTATCTCCGTGAAGCCGGCCCGCAGGCGCAAAGGTTACTGTACTAGTCTTTGGAGCTGCTGGGCTCGGGTTCGAATCCCAACGAAGGCATGGATGTTTGTGCTTGTCAATAAATGTTGTTATTTGTCTATGTGTTTGTGTCGTCCTTTTTTGTGTGTCTCTTGTGACTGTCTCTTCTGGCGAGCTGGGTAATGGGCTATAAAGCCTACACTCTCCCTTCTAGAAGGTGCATTCACTGTCATTAGTCATATCTCCGTGACAGGGTTGCCCTGTATATTCCCATTTAATGTTAGCAAGGTGAGTAAAAATGTGTACCATTATCCCTATTTTATTTCTATTTCTTTCGTTTATTTTCAAGTTTTGATAATTTAAGATTTCAATTACAATTTGTTTCTCATAAATGGTTTGTAACTTAACAATCTTATTTAAATATAAGTCATTTGCTTACTTTGTTGTTATACTCAATTGCAATAAGATCTCCAGTAGTAAGGCAGGCAAAATTCCGAAGAGCATTTTCTAAGCTAAGTATCATTAAGGATATTAATTTCAAAATGTTCATTCAATTTTCACTAAGGATATTCATTTCAAATGTTCGTTCAAGAATAAAATCTGAACCATCAATACGAATACTATATAACATCCGATAAAATTGATGTATCACTCAGCAAATATTAAACATCAATAAAAAAAACTGGCAAAACATAGCTACCTTTAAATTATATTTGTTTGAAAAATATGTTTAGATAAAGAGTATATGCGTAGGATTTTGCTAGTCTGAGGGATAGTAGATAGAATCTTATCTTTCTATAACCATTTTTGAATGCACAACATTTATACTAATTCTCATCATTTTAAAAAACTGCAATAATTTACACTGGTTACCAAGCAAAATTTAATACTTATTTAAAAAGCATACTGCCATTTTCAATTCCTTTAAAATTAAAATTTGCACTAGCAACTATAGTATAAGAATCTTATTTATATTAATTAAGGATTTAAGTTAAATTCATTTTTGTGATATAAAACAGTGTGGATTGACATCCTAATATGTATTGCAATGAGATTCTTTGTACTATTTGTTAAGAAAGATTTACATTTCTTGACGAATAATAAGGATACACAGCTTTAGGGTTGGTTATGTCAAGAAAATCTTCGCTTTGTGGCTGGAACTTGGAGAAGGTGGCAACAGGTAGGGTCGAGTTTTCGATGTGGAGCATCCCTCCTTCTTCTAACAGAAGATTTCGCATCATCTAGAGAAATAAATTAATTCTTGTAGGTACTAACTATGGAATATTACTTTCAATGACCCAATATGAAATATTAGGTAATGAAAGTATTGTGATGGAGACGAAAATACGAAAAGAAGATTTTGGGTGGTCTACATGTTTTGGAGAATGATTCTTAAACAAGTAGGTTTGTAACAGAATCTGTCACTTAACCCGCTTAAACACAACAGTTATGTTTAACAGGTAAAAGTATTTCGAATTAGAATTCTTTTATGAAATTTTCAATGCATTCTAATTTTGATGCACTGAATTTTTTGATGTATCACATTTGTTCGTAGCATTTGATGAAAGTGGATGACAAACAGACGGACTGAACGATTATAATACCTTCCACTTTTTACGTTATAAACATAGTGTGGAAGCTAAAAGCGGCTTTGGAACATTGGTGCATCTGTCAGACTGTCTGAAAGTAATCTATACCTCTAAGCAAAACGAACTAGACTTCAAATTTGGTACACGAGTTATAGTACTTCTTCTGCATCATAATAGAACTTTTTAGGTTTTAAAGTTATTGAAATTACCTTATAAGGTATAACATTACATTTAAATGAGTGCATTGATTTCTTGAGAAAATTCTTAATTGAAAGTCATTATGCCTTTAGTATTTCTGAGAATAACGTATCAATTGATTGATCCAAATATACTACTATCGGAAAAAAATCCAACCTTTTCCCGACAGTTGACAAAGAATTGACCAAATTAGCAACTTTCAACCTTTGACAACTTGTAATCTTGTTGTGCTAAATAAAACCAAACATAGAACATTTTCAGTAAATAAATATATATTAGCAACAGTTTTCACGTTCATTAAAACTCAAAAACAATGTGTTATACCAACCCAGTATGGTAAATAAACCTTCCCTTCATCCGCAACAAATTCCAGCACTCCACAATGTGTGATTCTGTTGGTCTTCTTGTTGGTCAGTTTGAACAACATTGGATATACAATATTCAGACGTGCTGGAAAACAATTGACGCATGTTAAAAAATGAGTTGAATTTAAGGAGATTACAACTAAAATCAGTATTTGGGCAATCATTTTGCCCAAACTTGATCTTATAGACCAGCGGTTCCCAGCGGGGGGGCGGGGCGATCATCCCCAAGTTGGCGATTTGTGCTATTCAAGGGGGTAAAAAATACTTTAGGGGCGATGAGCATTCAGAGTGGGGTGGGGGTTAATTAAAATAATGTTGTACCTTTGCACAGTAAACCCATTCTCCAACCATGGATGGCCAAACCAGATAAATTTTACTTTAAACTCTCTTAAATTCTCTAGAAATCAGTAAAACATCTTAGTTATTTATTTCACTTCTGTTCTTTAAAAAGATGTGTCTTATGTTTTTTCCTTTTTTATTTAAAAGTGGCTGATAAAGCTTCTTTGGTTGTTTTTATAAACGGTAGTTAGTGTTATAGCTAATTATTTCACTTTTTGTTCTTTTAAAATATGTGTTTTATGTTTTTTTTCTTTTTTATTTAAAAGTGGCCAGATAAAGCTTCTTTGGTTGTTTTTATAAACGGTAGTAAGTGTTATAAACTATTTTATAGTAACACTTTAACTCAAATTATGATTAAACATAACATGAAAATTAAAAGGGGACGATGGATGTTAATCAACCTAAAAAACAGGCAATAGTCCAGAAAAAAATGAGAACCACTGTTATAGACAAATACATTACATAGTAAGTATATTTTATTTTAAATATAAAAATTAGTAAAATATATGCAATATACTAAAAACGACTTTACGAAGGCTTTGAAACACAACAGATTTAATATGTACCAGTCCCATATGCACAGTTCATAAGTGCAGAATACTCATTTCTGACATTGCGGTATGGGCATGTGTCAGATCTTGAGTGGCAACATAAATGCTGAATATGAGTCAAAGAAATAAATTCTTATAGAATAAAAATAGAAATAAATTCTTTCTCAAGCCTTGACTCATGAATCAACGTCAAATGGAAACATAACACTAATCGAAGAAAGTGCACCAATGAAAGCTGTAACAAATTACATCACCTGAAACAAGTCAATTGCCCTAAGTAAACATATTCAATTAAATTTTATATAATAAATTTAGCAATTTAACAAATACATAGTTAAGATACATTTTCAACTGTTTCAAAGCTAGTTCGATTTCATAACTAAAATAATAAGTGCACGGAATTTGAATTCAGGCAGGATATGGAGGGAAAATAGTAGCAATGCTATTTGCTATTTAAAAAGCTTACCCAAATGATCCAATGAAGAAGGTGGCATAATAACTGGAAATAGAAAAAAAAAAAGAATATAAAAATGAATTATCTTTTTAAGCTAACATGATGGCATTAATCAAATATGAAGCGTACAGGGAGAAAATCGCTTTATTTCGTAAAAAACTTTCATTGGCAGGCTTCTGTGGCAATGACAGCGAGTAATCGCCTAAACTGGTGTTTCCAACGCTTGGGACCAAGCGAAGAAGAAAAAGATGAACCGGTTTCCTGTCACCAATGTCCGCCAAGCAGACACAATTACGGGACGATTCCTAATAAATCAAGCGGTTCTTCCGCTGTACTCTGTAATGTAATATGAATTGGAATAAAAACAACTGTATGGCTGTGTTACAGGGTCTTGTATGAAATTGGTACTTTTTCCTTTGATGGTAAGTAGCAAAAACACAGAAACTTAAACACACAAGATGAACACATATATTTCGTATATTCATATTTTGCGCTACAACCGATAGATTACCTAGGCCTGCAAGGGCCTTTCTGGCTAGTGAGAACAGGGTCAGTTGAAGGCAATGTAGCTCTGGCACTGATACTCTGGTTGACCCCTCTCATGTTTAGTTCCCCAGCTAGCTTGGCTTTTAGTTTATCCCAGCACACTTATTGCACATTGGTGTGCAGGGTTAAAACCTTGGCACACCACCAAGGTTTTAACCCTGAACAACTATGATATAATGGCTGATCTCAATATTTTGGTTGCCAAGCAACGAAAATGGCTAAATGTGGTAAATATTCTACATCAATTTGATAGGTGTAAAAACACAATCTTACATTTTCAAGCTTGACAAAAGTCGCCAAAAAACAGACTGGCTGTTATATCATAGCTACATCCTCATAATATCTTTTTAGCTTGCTGAATGACGTTATTAAAAAGATAAAGACTATAAATTAAATATCTACGTTGAAAAGTAGCTTCTTCTAGAAAGAAAAAATCAAAATAACAGTAAAATTTAAAGACATAAAAAAAACTCACTTTTACCCCCTTTTTCGACATCACGCCGCTCATTTCCAGGCAACATGGACACTGAATAACATCTGTACTGAGTATTGAATGGTCTGACTGGCTCATGGAACGGATTAAAAGAAAACTACAAATAGAAAAACAACTTTGTAGAATTACATCATTGTCAGAAAAACATGTCTAAATTACGATTTAAATATAAATATAACAAAAAAGACGAAAAGAATTATATGATATAATATAGATTTCTGAAAATAGGTTGAATTGAAAATTAAATGAAAATAAGGTTTTTTGAACAATGGAAAATAAACATCAGTATATACAACAATGACGGAAGCAATTTATGTATTTTTAAAATTCACAAAGAAAAATAACTTTAAAATTAAAACTAAAGAGTATATGACCCATCTAACATAAAATGAATTTATTACCATGTTTTTTTGGTTTAATATTGAAATGTTTAATAATTTTTCTGAAATGTCTTTTTTCTTTCTAATTTCCAAACGAAAGGAAAAGGTTGGTTGGTAAACATATATTTTCAGGCTTGTGTGCTTGGTCGCAAGGACCCGCTTATAAACCATCGTCAAGTAGGACAACACAATACACACACAAACACATATGACAGATGTTGCCATCTGTCTCCACCTCCGCAATTTAGACATGTCCCTGAAGGCGAGGGAAATTTTCTCCAGGGACCTGTACCCATGGGAAACTGCGCAATGACCGCGCACAAGACTTTCAGACCCAACAGATTTTACGAGCACGAACTCCGCATATACTAATACTCGACAAACACAAACACCTATGCCTCAACGGGATTTGAGCCCGGACCCAGTAGCTCCAGAGGCCAATGCCTTAACCACTATGCCGCCGGATTGGCAACGAAAGGAAAACAATCACAAAACAAAACATTTGATACTTGATGCCAATTACACATTGAAATAAATAATTCTTAAACTATAACACCGTTTAAAATCTAAATAATATTTTGTCAATATTTGTGTTGATGATGAAAATTCTACAATAAAATTATTAAGATTTAAATAAAGAAATTTTTAAAACTAATTATTTTTACAGAAAAATAATTAGTTTATGTTTGATACTACAACCTTAGCTGAACTAAATGATTTCCCGCGTAAACTCGGGAAAGCTTCAAGTTTGACATTGTTTTCCTTTCCCTTTAATTTCACAATAACTTTGTTTAACTAATTAAAAATAAAAGTACACATCGAAACTTTTACACGTACTTCAAATTTGAAACTTAAAATGGCAGGCTTCGACGAAGGTGGAGTATTCTACAGTGATAGTTTCTTTTTCAATGACAATGCCGACAATAACATTCCGGGTCACGATCTTCAAGCAGCTAAGAAGAGATTTAAAGACTTCATCAAACAGTTTCACGAAGGGAACTATGTCTATATCTATCGGTATGACACTTCTTTTTCCTTCATACGTTTGTAAATTTATCTTTGTTATTTTACTCTCAAACTAGTAAATTTATGAGGAAGTTTTGTAAAAAATCATGTAGTAAATTTATGCAGATGTTAAAAATCGTATGGACAAAATTTAAGAGCAATGTTGCCGCTTATTATTGAATCACCAGAGTTTTGCATTTTGGAATAGCTGGAGTTTAATCGCTATTCCTAAAATGCACAATTTAGAGTTACATTCTTTCGCAATTTATGGCTTGACGGTTTTATTTAAATTTTAATATCCCGTAAGAGGACTTTGACAAGTTGAGAATCGTCGAAGATTTACAATTCTAAATGATTATTTTTAGCAGGATTGTTGGGAATCACAGTAAAATTTTAGTTGCTAGCCCAAGAAAATTGCAAGACTTGACAAGTTTTTAAACAGTGATAAATGACCTTATCTGGGAACTATATACACTTATCAAAATAAGGATGCTTAAACTAATGTTACACGCACACAGAAGCTGAAGATCAGTTTTAGAGTTAACTACAAAAAGGCAAATTAATACAGTGTTAAAAAAAACATGATTTTCGAGATGTCGCCAAGCTTGAAAAATTGCTTTGCCTGCGACTAGGATTTAACCACTCAATCTAAAGCGATCAGATCTCTTTAAAGCTTTTTTTTAGAGAAAGTTTTCCTTGTTCCTTCAACATGCCTTCTATCAATAAATATATTTCCATGCACAAAAAGAATTTAAGAGCAATTAATTAGAAGGGAAACTGGAGTGACATGTCAGTGAGCTGAAAACCCACTCGCACCCTTTTGAGCGAACAGGGCAGAAAAGGACCATTTTCCCTACACTTGTATGCAATACTAGTATCCATCATTTTGACTTGCGCTCCCAAATGTATTTTAACATTTTTAGTTCGAAAGAAAATTAACTTTAACTTGAAATTCCAAATTTTTTAAGAAATAACCATGTGCATCAATAACTTGGCATCAATGACCAAGCGAAGACGTACCCAATAGCAAAATAGACAAGTTTCTAAGTTTTCTGCCGCAGTGCAGTGTATTCCTCTGTGTTTTCTTATTGTACCAGCTCGTTTGCTGTCCTGTTCAGTGAATCACACACCTCAGTCCACTTTTCTTCTAGCTCAATGATTGAAATAAGTTAATGCAATTAAAAAATAGATATGGTCATAAATAGCAAAAATAGTTTTAAAATTGAATATTCTTTTCTAGTGATCAACTGAAACAGCATTACAACTTGCAGCAGTATTGGATTGAAGTGTCTCTCGAAGATCTAACTAGTTTTGATGAGCTGTTGGGTGAAAAATTAAACAAACAGCCAACAGAATATCTTCCATTGGTAGGTTTTTAAACAGCAAAGCTGCTCAGAGACGATAAATTTATTGGGTAATTTTTTGCTCGAAAATATTTGATTATAAAAACACAAAGATGCCTCATGCTCAATTAAATAATAACTTTGATTTAAAGCTTAGTTTATAAAATTCTTTGAATCAATTATATTGCATGTATATGTACTTTTTCCACTTAGCTTGTCCTAAATTTGGATCAGGCATTATTATTTTGTCTGACTTGCCCAAATGGTTAAATAATTTTTTTTTAGTTTTGATTTTTTTTACTAATAAAGTTAACTGTTTTTAAACATATTTCACTGTTGATGTTGATATTTGTACTATTTTAGGATTTATGCATGGCACATAATCTCTCTATTAGACAGTCAAATAGTAATCTAGCTAGGAGTTTTGAACCTTTTTAATGTTTGCTGAATATTTAGGTGATATCTTTATAAAATAATTCCGGGCAAGCATTCTAACAGCTTATCCAACCAAGGGCAATCTTTCTAAGCTTAAGTTCTACATTATTTGAATTAAAACAATGTGAATAGTAATAATTCCATTCATCTTTATTCACTGTGTAAGATCTAAATTTAGTTTAAAATAATTTTTTTGCAAACAAAATTCTTTCAGTTTGAAGAGGCAGCCAAGGAAGTCGCTGACGAAATCACACGACCACGATTTGAAGGGGAAGAAGAGGTTCAAGATATTCAGATTACCCTCCGCTCTAATGCAAATTCCATCCTTTTAAGGGACCTGAAGGTGATCTCAACTTTTCTTAGTTTTTATACAACTCTTAGCATATAATAAATGTTAATATCAAACCCCTGATCATAAGACCCAGTTTTTTCCATATTTTTGCATCGGTAGTCTTTCTTAACCTTAAATTTTAAAATTGTATAATTAATAAATTTCATTTAAGATGAACTTTTCATTTGGAAATGTTTCTAAGACCTTGTTTTTTAAAAATAATCCTAATTTTGAATTTTTAAACCTATTATCTCTATATAATATCAAATTCTAATTATCGGGCGCTTGAAAGCCACATGACTTATGCGGCTTCAGCCAATCGGAAGCGCTGAAAGTGTGTCGGTGTGCTTGTTTTGTGCCGGGGCTGCTTCAGGTTGCGTCCCGTGGCTTTGCCCTAGAGTTAAGTGATGCCCTGGAGCAGTCCCACGGAAACTAGCTTATTTTTCAACTGTTGGCATCAGTAGGGGTAAGTGGTGTACCTTGGACATATGTGTACCTCGAGCCTATGCTGATTTTAGCTCGATTTGCTTAGATATTGAAACAACACCACATGCAGTTAAAGTATTTGCTACCAGGGGTCTCAGTGAATTTCTATCTGTTTGTTTAAATGGTCAATTTATTAAAGAGGTTCCGAAAAACTAAATTCACAGTTCAAAAGTAAATTTTTGTCAGATACTTTAGTGTATTTTTATACTCTAAGATGTAGTGTTTATTCAGAAACGATGTCTATGCAATATAAAGCAAAGTTTTAGCTATAAAACAGTGTGCTTGAAATTAAGTTAAGTCTAACCTTAACATGGTGATTAACTATTTTGTTTTTAATATCCAAATGGTGTACCTCGAACCTAATACAAGTGGTGTACCTTGGACTGGTCCAAAGGTACACTACTATAGGTCTTATGTGCTTCAGATTGTTGAAAACCCTTTATAAAATTCAAGTAAATTTTTTCCTTTGAAAAATTAAGTATTTTAAGTTATTAATATGCAACCCTTATTTGAAAAATTATGTAGAATGGAAATTTGTAAGAAATTTTTATATGGTGTGATAAATAATTTTTCTGCAGTTAATTATTTAGATTTATGGTAGGCCTATAAAATTTTAACCGTATTCATATAATATAGAAAATAATTATTGCATGCACATCTAAAAATATGTTTTTTATAATAAATATCTAAGCAGAACATCCTTTTTACGTTTAGGTCTAGTTGTATAAACAAAGGGGAAAATATTTGAGTTGTTTCTTCAAATTTGTGATAGAAAGATAGCCAAATGTTTTTCTATGGCATGAAATGACAGTTTAATTTTAAGCTGCATTTTAACGGATACACCTGAGAAAGATCGCATTACAGCTGAAAAAGCCCAAGGGCACTAAAAAAAACTAAGGCAATAAAACCCCTTACTAAGCCAATTGACCTAACATAACCAATTACTATAATCTTGGATAGAAATAAGAGTAGGTTGTAAAATGTATTTTTTAATTTTATGTGGCTAAAAAATATTGGTTTTCGGGCAGTAAATCGAGTCTCTCTACCTGTTAATAATTGGTCCAAGGTACACTACCGGTTGGACCAAGGTACACCGCCGGTGGTGTACCTTGGTCCTAATTACATTGTTCTGTATTTATTTTTTTAATAGTTGAAATCATTTAAATAACATGTTAAAATAAATATATGTTGTATATAACGACATAAAGTATTTAGTAAAAATATTTTTATTCACTTTTTGCAAGTAATTAAGAAATTAAAAATTGAAAAGTCAAAATAGGTCCAAGGGAACCCACCTTCCCCTATTGAGTTTCTGGCCATGCATCGTAATAAACAGCCGAAGCCGATGCATCTTCCCTTTTTCGTCTTGCGCACTCTTGGTCGGGACCTTTTTAACTAAAATATCTTAGTCTTGGATGTTAGTTTGCGTAGCAATTCGCGGGGGTAGGGGAGCGGTAACGGACTGGGGTCTTTGCCCCCTAGTTTGAAATAATTTTAATTTTTATCCAGTGAAAAGAACCATATTTGCCCATTTCCAAGCTGGGTGGGAAGTTAAAAAACACCAGCAAGGCACAGTGGGTTTTCAGTTAGGACAGGTCTCGTGCCACTAAGGATACTTTCCAAGGTTCTGTCCTTGCCTTAGCCATCCTATGAATGAATCTTGCTGGGCAGAGAAAATCCTGTTAATGAATACTGTTGTTTATATATAAAAACTTTACATGTTATATCTGCATTGGTTATAGTGTAAGTACTGTGTTGGGTGTCACTATAAATTTACATTGGGTGCCAGCTCAGGTATCAGCCTTCACTTGAGATCACAGAGTTCTAAATTAGGGGTCGCATTACCATTTCCTCTTGTGAAGCTCTAGTGCACTTTCATTCAATTAAGCCTAATTATTTTTAAAAAAATACTTTGATTGTGCCTAGGCCTATGAAATCTTTCAGGTAATGCCAAACTTTTTCTATAATATTGTGCCAGAGGTGCTTAACGATAAAGATTACCAAGTTAAAATGCGAAGCAAGCTTGGCGTTTTCCGATTCAGAGCAACAAAAGTTTGGGTTGGAACTTGGCTAGCAACTGATATCTAAGCTGTTGATTGCAGATCAGTAGTTTGGCAGTTATGCACTTTATTTATACAACATATTTGACGAGTAAAGGGGAAGAACACCTTCATCGCCTGGGAATCTATCTGCATCCATCAGGTGTGCTTGGCCAAGATAGCGAGTCATCATCTAAACTGGTTGAAGAAACTAGTTTTACCTTAGTACTTATCCTGCAGCGTTCAGGTTTACTATCTCTATGATCTGAGATTCACTCGCTTGAACAGCAGACTGGGATGAACCAAGGTAGAAACCAGTTTCCGATCACCACAACTCCCCTAGCAGACCTCAATACAGGGTGCTATTCGGTTAAGCACTTGCTTAGCATGGTGAAGGTCCCAGGTTCGTGTCCAAGCATTGGCAAAATAGCTGCCGACCTGTAAGCGGCCTGTGCAGCCAAAAATGTCCGACAAATAATACCCCCTTTAGAGGGAGTGCACGTTAAATATCCTTCAAAGTCCTAACGCTGCGTACGATGTCACCCTTAACGGTTGCGTTGGGTGCCTCTTCAGGTGTTGGCTCGGCTTGTCACCTGGCTGTGGCTCTAAAATACGACACCCGTCGCCAATAGCCCTCGTGTAGCTCTAGTGCGACGATAATTCGAACCTATCCTCATTACGGATAGATTACCTGTCAATGAAGGATCAGTTCCTCTGTCTCCACTGCACTCTTCAATTATTAAAGATTATGATTATAATTTATTGGATTTTTAACGTATTAAATCTCAATTATATATTTCAGACTTACATTTTTATTCTCCCTTGCAGTCAGACCACATATCCAAGCTGGTCCAGATCCCGGGCATCATCATCGCTGCTTCGAATGTTCAGGCGAAGGCCACTTGCATCAGCATTCAGTGCCGATCGTGCAAGGAGATCGTAAACAAAATCAAGATTAAGCCTGGCCTTGATGGGTACAACCTCCCCAGGAAGTGCAACAGGTAAAGATGGCGTTATTTAAGGCAGGGTTCGTAGCCTCCTGAAAAACTCCTGAATTTCATTTATATTTTTTAAGGGCCCTTATAAGTCCTGAAATTTGTGTATCATCTCCTGATATTTCACCCCCTCTCATGAAAAAATTGACAACATGAATCATTATTCTCCTTTCTCAGTTTTCTCTCGTACTTTATCAGGATGTCTACCCGTCGAAAAATTCGTGAAATTAAAGCAAATGTCACAAAAATGTAAAAAAATCTTTCCCGAAAAAAGAGGTTGGATTTTTCAAACCAAAGCCATGAATTTTCCACAACATTTACACCCCTTGTTTACTTCATTCTTGGTCTAAGTCACTAGACCAATATAATAATAAACCCACATATTCCAATTTATTTCGCTATACCTCCTGAATTTACATCACTGCACATCTGTAAAACTCCTGAATTTCACTATCATAGATAGAGTACGAACCCTGATATGGGGATTCAATACCCTCAAATCGGTGAAAAAATCAAAACAAAAATTATTGGCTTAAAATACTATTACAACCTTTATTAATAATGTCACAAAGTATCAAGACGATTGGGAAGCTGTTTTTGACATTAAAAGCCATTTTAATGTCATGGCTTTGTAAGGAAATGGGTTAACAATAAAAACTTTAACGCGTTTTTCTCAGAACTTGATTTTTGGAACTTCGATGTACCTTTTCTCAAAAACTATGCTATGTTTCCTCGCAAACCTTTTTTATATGATGTAATACATAGTATAGATTAATCTGAGGTTATGAATTTTAATAAAACTAAAGTGAAAAAAAAATATTATGGGGCAAAAAAGTGAGAGATTTCATGATTTTTTGGGTACTTTAAAACTTATTTTATTTAAAAAAATCTAACAGTTATTAAAAAAAATTTTTAACCTCAGATTAATATATAAGGTTGGTATATCACACACAGAAATTTTTAAGATGATCTGATCAGTAGTTATTGTAAAAAGGTACATTGAAATTGGCCAATTTAACATTACCGATATACAACATACTGAACCCCCTTAAGGGGAAACGAAACTGAATGGCCGCAGGTCTCCAAACCAATGTGTTAATAATCCATTGAGGGGTGAAAATTATTTTCTAAGTCAAATTTCTCCAGCTATACTGAATATTTTTACTAGCTTTCTTTTATGATAAATGTAGCTGACTTTCAGGGTTCTATAATCCGACTTTTTAAATAATTAGTTTCAAAATTGTTTATTGAAAATTAAAAAAATACCCGAACCAATTTGAAATAGTGGTATTATAAAGAGAGCCCTGTGAGTCATAAGTCCTATATAGTCTGTATATTTACTATGCGAGCCTGGAAAAGACTTTCTTCCCCAATCCTCGCTTGGTTTTCTAGGAAACGGGTAGAGCATAGTTTTTCTAAACCTAACACGTTTCATGTTCTGTTGTGACCATTTGAATAGTTCAAACCCAAGTAGGGTGGGGACAAAACACACTCATGCCGTTTCGAAGAAAACCACATGGGGGGATAGGGGAGGAAAATGCTTGAGGCTCACATTCTAGATAGACAAAGTCTAATTATATGTAAAAAGTGTTTGCAGCAATATGCGATACAGCCAGAGAAATGTGTCTTAGAAACTTTTTGTCTTAGAAACTTGTGGTCATTCGGTCTTATTCCCCCTAGATAGTATATAATAATCTATCTAGGTAATCTGTCTATCTAGGTACTGTCTGGGTAGTAATATATAATGATAGGCAAATATGTTTACAGTTCAAAAATATGAATGTTCTGAAATTGAATTAAAATAAAATCAATTTGTTTAGAGGTTTGCTGTGTCTACCATTCTATTATGCTACTTTCAATATTCTATGCTTGGCATCTAGGGAAGGCTGGGAAGCCCAGTCAGTTAAGGTGCTTGTCTTGCTTACAAATGGTCCCGGGTTCAGGTCTGGACATCGACAAAATTTTTTGTGTATAATTTGTTAGTAAAAAAGATGAAGCACTTTTTCAGAAAAATTCAGGACTAGAAATTTACTAGCAACATAAAATCTAAATTATAACAAGTATATAAGCTGACACTCAATTCCAAAAAACCTAAAAATTGTCTAAAATCTGAAATCCCAGTATAGGCCGAAGTAGAAAAAAAATTTTAAACACGAAAAAAAGTATTTTAATATTCAAGCTGTTTTTGAGATCACGACTCACGGACACCGTACGTCGGACACTTGATCAGTAAAAATATTCTGGTTTCTTGCAGCTCTAGTGTGACAATATTCAACCTAACCTTAAACATCTACATAACATGTGTAATTCATTTTTAGTGACCAAACCACCGGCCAGCCCCGTTGCCCTATTGATCCTTACTTCATCTTACCCGACAAGTGCGAGTGTGTCGATTTCCAGTTGCTCAAAATGCAAGAATCGCCTGATTTCGTGCCACATGGGGAAATGCCTCGACACATTCAACTATACTGTGACAGGTAAAAATATATATGAAATGCAAGAGAGGGTTCCTTACCCTGCGAAGAAATTCATAGTGAAGTTTGCTTTAACCCTTTCAGTCCCAATGACAATTTGGCATCATCATTTTGTAAAAAAAAAATTCTGATTGTCCATAGCCATTTATGATATCGAAAAGCACATCGTTCAATTCTTCAAACTTTTTTTATTATAAAATATTTTTTTTATTAATCCCAATAGATGTCAGCCCTATTTTTTTTTTTTTTTTTTAATTTTGATTAGAAACATGATGATGCCAAGTGCCATCACTGGTACTGAAAGGGTTAAAAAGAATTATTTAACTTCTAAACAATGGCATTAACTATTTTTTCATTTAAAATAAATAAATATAGTACTGACATAAGTTGAAATTTACAATTATGTAAGTATTTTTAGCTATTTATTCAAAACTTTGCAGAAAATGTCATCTTAGTTTAAGTTATCTTATTTGTTTTCTGGATACAAGCTACTTTATGTCGATATTTACATCATCCCTTCACTGTAAAACTGTTAGCAAGTAAAATTTGTTCAGTAAAGAACAGCCTGTAGTGGGGCAGTTTGAAGGAATGTCCCTTTTATAAAAGAATATTTAATATTTGTGGGATTTTCTGCATGTTGGTTATATTGAATTATTTTGTATAGAAGAAGAATATTTCTTTTTTTTTTGTATTTTCTGCATGTTGGGTATATTACTTAACAATTTTTTAGAGTCTAATATTTTTTTCACTGTCAAGAATTAAAAAAAAAATCCTTTACAGAAATTTGTGTGAACGTGTCGTGCCTGGAAACCGAGTGACTGTGCTTGGAATATATTCTATTAAGAAAGTTTCTTCAAGACCAAATGTAAGTCTGGGGAACTTGTTTAAAATAAATATCTGCCAACTGATGTCTAAATATACAGGGTTGCCACAGTCCTTGAAAAGTGCTTGAAAAACATCCACATTGAAAAGTCCTTAATTTTTGGGGCTGATGAATTTATCTTGAAGTGTTGCAAATATTAATTTTGGCTTCATTAAAAACACTTTTTCAATGTCAATCAGTTCCTATTTTATTTTTTGATTTATTGTTTGTATAATCCAAGAAGGCAGAACAAATGATTCTGGGTTAATTTTTTAATTACTAAATGGTTTTTTTATAACACATATTTAAGTTCATTTGAAAGCTCTTAGTGGTTTTCTAAAATAAAATATCGTGAAATTAAGGTGTTGCATGTTGGAATATATTGTTCTTGAAAATGGAGAAATATTGAAGTATATTCTTGAAAAGTCCTTAAATAGTCCTTGATTTTTTTTACTGAAATGTGTGGCAACCCTGAATATGTATGAAACTAAAAATTGGGATTCTAACTTTCTCCTTAACTTAGGCCAATTTTTTGTTCTTCTTAATTAAAAATATAACTAATCTATTATATAAATTGAATTTTTACAATGTTGACTTCACTTTACCATGTTGATACTGCTGTTAACTTATTGTGAAAAAATAAGTTAACAGCTTGCTGGTAAGCTAAAGAAGTATTTAAATTTAAAATGACGTCAGATATTTCACAAAGAGATTCTTTGATTTATGGTTGACGGGAAATGTTTTCCTTCTATTTAAAAGCGAGGGATATTACATATTTATTCTTTGAAATATAAATTAATTTTTGAAAAAGATAAATAGTCGTTGAATTTTTTAAATAAAATAAATGAAACTAGCCAAATTTAGTGTGTAAATGATATAATAGTATTAATGTTGTGCGACTTTTCCTGTTGAACACAAATGTTGTATGGAAACAGGCTACACTCCTTGCCAACCTAAGTTGGGTAAATAGAAATATGCTATGGAGAAGTTCCATAAATTATTTGTGAATCCATCCAGAAAACATGTGTAAAACCTTAATTTCGTTTAAGGTCTAACAGATTTCAATGTTATTTGAGAAAAATTGGCAATTTTATCAGAATGAAGAGTGTATTTTGGTTAAATTTTATTTTATTCAGATCATTTTGTATGTAAATATTACCTGACAAGAGTTTCCAACTAACGGACCAACCGCGCTTTTCCCCTGCCTTTTTACTATTTTTTTTTACCGAAGTTAGGTTGGCAAGGAGTGTAGGAGACTGTTTCTGTTACTAACCTGCTTGTCTTTCTCTGCAGAAAGGCCCATCGGAGAAAGCCAACATCGGAATCCGCGCCCCATACGTCAGGGTTGTCGGAATAGCCGTCACCACAGAGGGCGCCGGTCGGTCCACTGGAATCGCCTTCACACCCGAAGAGGAAGAGACGTTCCGATTTCTCGCCAGCAGCCCTAATATTCTGGATAGAATCACCAGGAGCATTGCACCTTCCATTTATGGATCGACGGATATTAAAAAAGCTGTGGCGTGTATGCTGTTTGGGGGTTCCCGCAAGAGGTATTGAGCATTTGATTAGTAAATTATTTCAGTTCTAAATGTAATTACAGTGGAATGAATATCTCAAATCGGGAATGGGTGGGATCGAGGCGATTCAAGATCTGGCGGTTTTTCTGGATTAAGAATAATTTTAAGATTTTAATCGAAATAAATCGTCACTGAAGTTCCCACATGTGCTATCTAATTGTTGTGAAAGGATCAGATTTACTGTACGTTAGCCCTTGGTGCGATTTTTTCAGATTTGGCGATTAATAATTTTTGTGGCAACCATCTGACTTCGACTGATGATTCGCATTCTTTGACTTCGCAACGCTTACGTTGAACAGCCAGTGTTAAATTAACAACACGTTTTTCGTCTCTCCCTCGTGTAGCTCGAATGCGTCGATAATTCAAACTTATCCTAACCTTAACTATCAATTCGGTTGGGTTTTTGGCACGATTTTGGACGGTTTACCAAGGGTTATCGTTCAGTAAATTTCTACCGTTTTACAAAGTTAGGTAGCACATGTGGGAAAGGAACTTAATTGACGAAATGCAGAACAATCAGAAATGCTACAGTATATGTTATTATTTAAATTTGAAGAAATATAACCTTAGAATTTGAAAAATCCATGTAAATTTACCGGAAATATTTAAACTCATTGATGACGGTTGGCAAGAAAAGTTTTTACAGCAAAATGAGCTTAACGCTTCAATTTATCTATGTAAACACATTATAAGACAAATACAGACCAGACCATATACAATTGTATATACAAACCCTGTACAATTTATGTAGGACAAATTAAGTTATACAAAAAGCTAATTTAAATAACTTAAAGTTAATATTTATATTTGGAAATGAAAGTGTTAATGGTGCTCAGGAAGTTGTAATTTATAGGGGTTGATTAGTCAAATAGTAGTCTCCAACTTTTTTTATTGCATTTTCTGGAACAATATGCACACTATAAATATTGATATTTTTGATTTACTTACAAGTGCCAATTATCCCTTAATGCCTATCATTCTATCAATCGAAATATCTTATTATTAAAGGAAATATAGATACTTTTCAAATTTAAACCTTTATAAAAAAAATGTAAAATGTCCAGTTATTAGATATAATTTCAGACTAGGAAAGTCGAATTATAAATTTCGGCTCATCAATATCATACTTCATTACGGATTGATTGCAGGTTAAAAATTTTAATTAAAAAAAACCCTGCAAAATCCAAAATTGTCCAAATTTGGGTTTTTCCTTTTTTCGGATGATGGATACTATAGGATTTCAGACAATCCACAAATATTAATTATTTGTTCATCAGGTCAACTTTATAAAAACCCAAACAAAACTAAGTTTTTGTTTTACAGTGGAACCCAGTTATATACAAGACCGCTATGTTTATTTTCAGAAAACAATTTTTTCACAACATCAAATTCAGATTTTTTTTTGCATTCTTTGTTACTTTTTCTTATAAGAGTTATGTTGCAATAGCTGCTAAATGTTAGTTTTAACCCTCTAATGCATACTGTTGCCGTTTGGCAACAAGTAACATAATCCACTTTATTCTATTAAATTAGAGCATCCTCTCAACAAATTTGTGTTTTTTCATCTATTACATTCCATTTTGAAGTTTTAGTTACTAATAATTCTCATAAATGACATCACAGTAGTAAAAGTTTATTCAAAATTAAAGAATGAGGTTATTAACTGTTGTGAAATTACTTTTTTGGCAGTATTCAAAGTATAATTATATTAGTACTAACAAAAAAATTGTTTTGAAAAATTAATTGTAGTTAAAAAGGGTTATTTTGAAATATATTTAGTAGTTTTCTAGTCATTATTATCAAAATTGGAATTTTGTAGTTGGTTTTTGTCATATGGAAAAAGTTTTAAAAATTGAAATTATTTAAATGTATGAGTATGTAAGTATGTATGTATGTACATAATGTATGAGTACTAAAGATACATACATATTTTTTTGGGATGAAAATAAAAATTCATGCATTAGAGGGTTAAACTAACTAGCTGTGTCTTAATAAACTATTTAAATTCTGTTCAATGGCTTTTCATTTGATTAATTGGTTTAAAGAAAAATATAATTTGAGTGATTCAAATCCTTAACTGAATTTGTGTTAAGGTTGCCTGATGGTTTGAATCGAAGAGGTGACATCAACATTCTGTTGCTGGGTGATCCTGGAACGGCTAAAAGTCAGCTTTTAAAGTTTGTTGAGAAAGTCGCTCCTGTTGGTGTAAGTATTAGAATATTTGTGAGATTATCTTTTTTTGTGTAACATTTCTATTATGTTTTCTTAATTAAATTCCTGAACTAATTGCTGTTACTTTTAGAAATTTCTAGGTATAAGTCGAGCTAAACATTTGAATTTAACCATCATACTGTTTTTCAAAGGTGACCAAGATCAAAGATACCGATGCACAAACAAAATACTGCAATTAGAAATCAAAATAATTATTTAATTTTAAAGAAGTTTAATTTCAAAGTGGACATACAGCGTTGTTACTCCATTCCGTGGTTTAGTCCTTTTATGTTCTAAAAAAAATTCAGTATGCTTGAGAAAATTAATTGTTTGCAATTCGACTTATACTGATACAGAGCAACAGTTCCTTAACAGCCGAAATGACAATTTGACATCGTCATTTTAGAAAAAAATTCTGATCGTCCATAGCCATGCCATTTATGATATCAAAAAACATATCGTTCGATTTTAAACTTTTTTCTGTTATCAAAATATTTTTTACTAAACCCAATAGATGTCATCCCTATTATTTTTTTAAAATTATGATCAGAAACATGATGATGCCCAATGGCATCACTTAGACTGAAAATGTTAAGACAATGTCAATTGAGAAAAAATTATCTGTTGGGTTGTTTTAATGCATATTGAGAATTTTTGGACACTTGTCAGCTGCAATTTTTGTAAATTAGGAATGCATTTGCAGGGTTAGGGGCGCTATAGTTTTCTTATCAAGTTATTGTCTTCCGATAACCTCTTTAATACTTAGTGTAAAAAATTTTATGATGTTGTCAGGGATTGGAGTAACGCAATACTTTTAACTCCATTACTTGTAAAAGTTACTTTTTAAGGTAACGTTGGGTAACACCGTTACATTTTTGAGAAAGTAACTTAGTTACTCTTAGAGGTAATGAAACATTGCGTTACTTTTCTGTCACTTTCCGAAGGCTGTCTAATGATTCGCATTCCTGAAATACAAGCTTTTCTTGTTAGGGAAAAAGCAAAATAGCATTGTCCACTACATTATAAGACATGTAATTACAGACTTCTGCCGAAAAGAAGGGGTTTGAGATAAATCACGCTAACTGTCAAGCAGGTTGTCAATCGGCAAGTTTCGATCAGTTCAAACTCTTTTGTATTTGTGTTGTCTGATGAACTTGAACCTAAATGGGTTCTACAACAATGACCCCTTGAAGAAGGGGGGGGGGAGGGAAGATTTCTGTAGTATTTCTGTCTGTCCCTAGAGTTTGGTGACAGTTCCGTTTTCGGCTGATTAGAGTACAGGATTGAAATTAAATTTGAAAAAATGTTTATTAATTATAATTTCAGCATTTTGTTTGTGCTTATGTTTCGTTATTTGTGTGGTTTTGTTTAAAAAATGGTAAGATGGCAAAATTTAAATTTTTCTTATAATTTGAAATTTCAAAAAGTAACTGAATCGTTACTTTTCTTATTAAGTAACTGTAACAGTAACTTTTTAAAAGTAACCTTCCAATCCCTGGATGTGGTATTGTATCATCTTTTAATAGAGGGTGCAATGTAACTTCTTCTACCAAATGAATCAGGAATAAAATTGATTTGAACAGAAAAGGATGCTTTGTCTTTGTTGAGCATCAACCAACAGTTTTATTATTACTATTTGCATCGAAAATGTAAACTTAGTGTTATGTAATGTGTTCCTTATGTCTCATTTATTTCATTTGCAGGTATACACATCTGGCAAAGGCAGCAGTGCTGCTGGTTTAACTGCCTCAGTTATCAGAGATCCACAATCGGTTAGTTTTCTTTTTATATAATATATTATCTTGTCAGGGTGGCGACAAGACCGGGAAAACCGGGAAATCAGGGAATTCTCAGGGAAATTTGCAATCCTTAGAATATCCGGGAAATCTCAGGGAAATTTAGCTATTACCCCCCCAAGTTTTAAAATAACGGATTTTTTTTCGACGTAGCGGAACCGATCCTTTTGTGGATCCGTTCATTTGACCTCGTTCACTCTGGACCGACCCATTACCAGCGATCTCGGAGGGATTTCCCGGTCTGTAACGGGTCTTTCATTCGACGCTATATAGAGGATCCGGATGATCGTTCCCTTTGTGGATTCGTTCTTTTGGACCCGTTCACTTCGGACCGACCCATTTTTAGCGGCAGCGCGCTCGGATTGGAATGAGTTTGTTTATTGTTATTGTTTCGTTCTCTATGGTTTCGTTTGTAAGCATGCTATAAAAATGCTACTGAATTCCGCTTTCGTTTATATTCATGTATTATTTTAAAGATGTAAGCGTCAGGAAACTAAACAGTATCAAGTTTTTTAGACTCTTACTCAAAACAATTCCCATGCATCGGAATTTCCCGGAAAGGACCCGATTTCCCTTTCTGCACACACAGTGTGTGCTTGTGATATTAAAATTGCTCCTGGTGGTTTAAGTGACATTAAAAATCACATCAACTCGAAGAAACACACTGAAAGTGTTGAAAAAACATCTAAAATTGGGAAATTTTTTAGTTCTGGTGAAAACGATAGTGAAGTTATAAATGCGGAATTTTTAAAATGTTTACTTTATGAAAATATCAAGAACCACTGTAGGAAATGTTAATTATATATTTTGTGTTGGGAGATAAAAGATGAAAATCACATCTCCTTTTTTTGCTATGTAAAAATTAATGCAAAATTAGTTAATTTATTTTTGTGTTTAAGTTATTTTTATATGTATTACTTCAAAAATTAGTTTTTAAACAAAATTTTAAATCTCAGGGAAATTTTTTGAAAATATTCTGGAAATCAGGGAAATCTCAGGGAATTTTACATTTCAATTTCTGTAGCCACCCTGCTTTTCTTGATATAATAGATTACCTAATTGCATGTCCTCTCACTAGGTATGAACAGTATTTTAAGTTCAAATCTATCAAAATCTACTGATGGAGAACTGAATTTTCTTTTCCTTTTTTTTTAAAAAATTAATCCCACCCATTTGCTATCTATGCCGGCGATAACACAGTGCAAAACTAATATTAAATTTTTTTTTGTGTAATTGAAAAAACGAATGGCGTCGTTTGAGAAAAAACGATTTCCAGTTAATACTGTTTTCATGAAAAAAAAAAGGTTTTTAGGTCAAAACCGAAGGTAAAAAAAACTGTTTCGGTTTTCCATCCCTAAAGTGTAACGGCTAACAAATGAGGGTGGCAGGAACTATAACATTGTACACATTGTAGTCCCTTGGTATACACTACAACCATGTTGCATTACATGCTTAATTCCTTTAAACCTTTGAGAAAACTTAATTTCTTTATTAACTGGATGAAATATTCGCAGAGGAACTTCATCATGGAGGGAGGAGCCATGGTACTGGCTGACGGTGGCGTGGTGTGTATCGATGAGTTCGATAAGATGAGAGAGGACGACAGGGTTGCCATTCATGAGGCTATGGAGCAACAGACTATTTCTATCGCCAAGGTGAGTAGGGCACAAGAATCTAAGTTTGAAGACACCAAATTGTTTTGGCCTCACAACCAGGATGCTTACACCGTATGTCGTCTCAATATGATCATCAATGAGCAGGATGTATGTCGTCCACTCTACATTTAGCAACAACTTTGCTAGCCTGGTCTGTTAGTTCTTGCTAGAGAAATTAAGGGTGGGCTTTCAGGAGTTAATATTAACATATAGCAATTAGTTCTTTTCTATAAGAAATTTAATGGTGCATGGGCAAAAATTTTATTAATTTTGCAAAACAAAAAATTTACAAAACTTAAATTTATATTATTAAATATTGTATTGTGTTCAGTTCACTCAAATGTTAATATTTCACATCAGTGCCAGTTTTCAATATTAAAAATAATAAGTATTTATGTAGTGGAGTCCACTGTGGAAGACAGATGGTGACCTACCCAGTGGAACCGCAGAGAAGTGAAACAAATAGCTGCCTGTCTACTATTACCATTGTATAGTATTTGGAGGGGGGAGTGCAATATTTACATGATACTATCCTATGTCATCATCACATTTCCCTGCTTATCAAGTTGAGTAACTGGACCACTAACATATTTTTGACATTATTATGCATATAGAGTAATGAGGTACACAGCCTACACTCTTCCCTTTTAGGGGGCACTGTTATGTAGCAAAGTGTAAAGGTGAAAGCAAAAGTCACAGCACAGGGCCAAAACCCAAACTTGACTTTTGCCCCAATAAAATCCTTAATACAGTAGATGCCGCTTAATGTGATCACATCGGGACGAACGTGATTTGATAACAATAACCGATTGATTACAATAAACAAAAAGAAAAAAGTTTAAATTAAAAAATAATTTTTTTACATACGTATTAAAATAAAAATTAATTTTTAATTTGGCGTTGTTTTTGTAAAACTCTATAGTATAAAATAGAAATTAATGCACACTAAAGAAAGATAATTACAAGTGAGTTTACTTGCATATTTAATGATGAACTGCAGAAAACAATACAAAAGGCAAAAGGTTAATTATTAACAGAAAAAGAAATAATCAATTGTCGATTGTTTAGCATCCTTTCAACGCAAGTCATTTACGAATAGCTCATTATCATAATGTTTATGAAAGTGTTCCACGTCGGCTTTGTTTTTACACCAGATTCTGCCTCCCTCATCTGAGCAGGTGTCAGAATTTTGTCCTCAATAGCACTTTTGGGTTCATCATTGGCATCAGAATCTTTTGACGAAGCTTGATCTTGTACACATACGGCTTCGCAAATGTCCTCATCAGTTAACGAAGTAGAACCTTCTTGTCGATCTACATCCATGCTTCAAAATCTTCAGCATTCATTTCGGGTTTTTTTCGAGAAATTTACATATAAACTGATAACAATAAACGAACATTTGATTACAATAAACGATGATTTTTCAATGTATTTTGATATAAGAGGACGGGACTAAGTGATTTTGATAACATTAAACGATTGATAACATTAACCGTGATCACATTAAGCGGCGTCTACTGTATTATCTTTAGTTTAATTCTCATGAAACATTTCTCACAATTACAGCACGAGCTTGACTACCTCTCACCACCTTGTGTGTAGTTTTTGAAGAAACAATGTGAGTCCATGGTCTAAACCTACCTTGCTTGAGGCTCTGCTGCTGTGAGGTTAATCACAACTGCTATCCTAACCCAAGTAGAGTGGGAGAAAAAATAAATGATAGCTTCTTACACAGTTTCCTGGAAAACCAAACAAGGGGGTACAGGAAACAGGCTTGCTTTCTATTTATAAGGACCATAAATTAAAAGAACGACAAATTACTCCTTGAAGTGAAGGGGTTATAGCAACTACTTTTCTCAATAACCAATCCTCAATACAAACATTAGTTTAATTCTCAAATCATTTCTCTCCAGGCTGGCATCACCACAACCCTCAACTCCCGCTGCGCCGTTTTCGCGGCTGCCAACAGTGTCTTTGGCCGATGGGACGACAGCAAGGCAGAGGCCAACATCGACTTCATGCCGACAATCCTGTCCCGTTTCGACATGATCTTCATTGTGAAAGACGAACATGACGAGAAGAAGGACAACACGTTGGCCAAGCACGTCATGGGCTTGCACATGAATGCCCTGTCCACCACCGAGGAGACGGAGGGTGAGCTCAGTTTGAGCACGCTCAAGAAGTACATTGCCTACTGCAGAGCAAGGTGTGGGCCGAGGCTGTCCGAGGAGGCCGCAGATAAACTGAAGAACTATTATCTCTATATGAGGAGCTCTAATAAGGAGCAGCAGGGCATGGAGAAGAAGTCTAATATCCCGATTACAGTCAGGTGAGATTATTTGTTTTTAACTTGATTATTGGTTTTTGCTCCTCTTGGTATTTGTTTGACACTATCTTGTCTATGAGTGTAGATTCCTTGTCTTCATTTGTTTTGCTACCTTGTCAGTTAGATTAGTCCTCTTTCACAGACCAATTTTCTCTTAAAACCATTTTTGAATCCCATGGTATGCAAGCCCGATTGACCAGTTACGCTTTAGTCGACGGCTTTTGACCAATGTTTTCATGCCAACAATCCTGTCCCGCTTTGACATGAATTGCACAGTGAAAGACGAACATGACGAAAAGAAGGACAACACGTTGGCCAAGCACGTCATGGGCTTGCACATGAATGCCCTGTCCACCACCGAGGAGACAGAGGGTGAGCTCAGTCTGAGCACGCTCAAGAAGTACATAGCCTACTGCAGGGCGAGGTGTGGGCCGAGGCTGTCCGAGGAGGCCGCAGATAAACTGAAAAACTATTATCTCTACATGAGGAGCTCCAATAAGGAGCAGCAGGGCATGGAGAAGAAGTCTAATATCCCGATTACGGTCAGGTGAGATAATTAGTTTTTGTTGTCCCCTGTGTATTGGTTTGACAAATACTCCTCTTCGGTGTAGTTTCTTTGTCTTCATCTCTTTTGCTACCATATCAGTTAGTTTCACCTCTTTCCAAGACCTATTTTGTCTTAAAACCGTTTTTGAATCCCATGGTATGCAAGCCCAATTGACCAGTTACGCTTTAGTCGACGGCTTTTGACCAATATTTTCATGCCAACAATCCTGTCCCGATTCGACATGATCTTCATTGTGAAAGATGAACATGACGAGAATAAAGACAACACGTTGGCCAAGCACGTCATGGGGTTGCACATGAATGCCCTGTCCACCACCGAGGAGACGGAGGGTGAGCTCAGTTTGAGCACGCTCAAGAAGTACATTGCCTACTGCAGGGCGAGGTGTGGGCCGAGGCTGTCCGAGGAGGCCGCAGACAAACTGAAGAACTATTATCTCTACATGAGGAGCTCCAATAAGGAGCAGCAGGGGATGGAGAAAAAGTCTAATATCCCGATTACAGTCAGGTGAGATCATTTATTTTCTACGATGGTTATTAGTTTTTGCCGTTATCTATGTATAGGTTTGACAAATACTCTTTAACAAGTGGTTGTTTCTTCGTCATCTTCTCTTTTGCTACCATATTTGATAGAACCGCCTCTTTCAAAGATCTATATTCTCTTTAAACTGGGCTCTCTTTATTGTGGTATATAAGCCCAATGGACCAGTTACGCTTTAGTTGAGAACCTTCGACCATTATTTTCAAACCGACAATCTGGTCCTGCTTTGACATGATCTTCATCGTGAAGGATGACCACAACGAAAAGAAAGACAACACATTGGCCAAGCACGTCATGGGCTTGCACATGAATGCCCTGTCCACCACCAAGGAGACGGAGGGTGAGCTCAGTTTGAGCACGCTCAAGAAGTACATTGCCTACTGCAGGGCGAGGTGTGGGCCGAGGCTGTCCGAGGAGGCCGCAGACAAACTGAAGAACTATTATCTCTACATGAGGAGCTCCAATAAGGAGCAGCAGGGGATGGAGAAAAAGTCTAATATCCCGATTACAGTCAGGTGAGATAATTAGTTTTTGTTGTCCCCTGTGTATAGGTTTGACAAATACTGCTCCTCGGTGTAGTTTTTTTTTTTTTTTTTTGTCTTCATCTCTTTTGCTACCATATCAGTTAGTATCACCTTCTTAAAACCTGGTTTGAATTGCATAGTATATAAGCCCAATGGATAAGTTTCGGTTTAGTTGAGAACCTTCGACCATTATTTTCAAGCCGACAATTCTGTCCCGATTCGACATGATCTTCATCGTGAAGGATGAACACGACGAAAAGAAGGACAACATGTTAGCCATGCACGTCGTGGGCTTGCACATGAATGCCCTGTCCACCACCGAGGAGACGGAGGGCGAGCTCAGTCTGAGCACACTCAAGAAGTACATTGGGGCCGCAGACAAACTGAAGAACTATTATCTCTACATGAGGAGCTCCAAAAAGGAGCAGCAGGGCATGGAGAAAAGTCTAACATCCCGATTACAGTCAGGTGAGGTATTGTATTCTACGATGGTTTTTAATTTTTGCTGTGCAAGATTGATGATATCTTGTCTCCGAAGATTGTTTTTTTTTATCTTCATCTCCTTTGCCACCATATCAGTTACATTCACTTCTTTCAAATACCAATTTCCTACATTCGCTTAGTCGACAACCTTCGATGATATTTTCATGCCGACAATCTTGTCCTGCTTTGACATGATCTGCATTGTAAAAGACAAGCATGACGAGAAGAAGGACAACACATTGGCCAAGTATGTCATGGGTTGCACATGAATGCCACCACCAAAGAGACGGACAGTGCTAGGTATGGGCCGAGGCTGTCCAAGGAGGCCGCAGATAAGCTCAAAAACTCTTATCTCTACATGAGGAGCTCCAATAAGGAGCAGCAGGGCATGGAGGAGACGTCAAATATACCGGTTACTGTCGGGTGAGATTATCTGTTTGGGGATGATTGTAATGTGGGAACATTCTCTATTTTACAGATGACAATAGTACTATTAAGTTATGCATGGTTCATTCTTTGCATCTCAACAAAAACTAGTTCAAATGCTGTACTTGTATTGAAAAGACGCAAACACTCCTTTAATGATCTTGCATGAAAGCAGCTGCATGCAATGATTATCTGCTGCATGTATTTAGAAGCTGAATTTTCCAATGTCTTCTATGTTGGTGAGATAATTAGGTTTGCAGGACAATTATTAGTATTAATATTTGCTTTTTCTACTCAAAGCAGGTTTAACAAATTCTATCCTTCGAGTGTAGTTTCTCTGTCTTTATCGCTTTTTGCTACCATCCGAGATAGATTTACCTCTTTCAAATAGTTTTTCCTTTAACCCTTTCAGTCCCAATGACAATTTGGCATCATCATTTTAGATTTTTTTTCTGGTCTATAGCCATTTATGATATCAAAAAGCACATCATTCAATTCTTCAAACTTTTTTCTAATATAAAATATTTTTTATTAATCCCAACAGATGTGTCAATCCTATTTTTTTTTTTTTAATTATGATCAGAAACATGATGATGCCAAATGACATCACTGTGACTGAAAGGGTTAAAACTGTTCTGTCTGAACAAAACCTACCACCTGAACCCTGTTTTAGTTTGACGTGATTTTCATCGTCAAAGATGTTTAGAGTGGTGTTTAAAGAGAGTTTAAATTGGAGCAGGTGCTCCCCAGTACAGACAAAATGATTCATTGTGTTAAAAGTGAAATAATTGTTTGTTCCTTTCTTTCCAGACAACTGGAGGCCATCATCCGTATTTCGGAAGCCCTGGCCAAGATGGAGCTGCAGCCTTTCGCTACGGAAAGGCACGTTGATGAGGCCATGAGACTGTTCCAGGTAGGGCATACTTTCTTGAACTGATTTTTTTTCAACAGGGTTCGTACACCTCCTGAAAAATTCCTGAATTTTATTTTTTAAGACCTTTTTTCCCTTATAACTCCTGAAATTTGTGTTTCATCTCCTGATATTTCAACCCTCTCGTGAAAAAATCGACATGAATCATTTTTCTCCTTTCTCAGTTGGTTTTTCTCTCTCGTACTTTTTTCAGGATGTCTACCAGTCGATAAAGTCATGAAATCAAAACAAAGGTCAGGAAAATTAAAAAAATTTGCCAAAAAATGTGAGTTTTTCCCCTTGGCCTAGCTTCAAATTTTCCACAACATTTATACCACTTGTTTCCTTCATTCTTGGTCTAAGTCACTAGGCCAATACAATAATAAACACACATTCAAATTTATTTTGCTTATACCTCCTGAATTTACATCACTGCACTGAAAAACTCGTTAAAAACTCCTGAATTTCACTATCATAGATAGATTATGAACCCTGTAACAGCTTGACAATTATTCAAGAACGCAATTTTACGTCTAGAGCAGGGGCTGGAGAGCCCAGTCGGTTAGGCACTCGTCTAGCATGCGAAAGGTCTCGGGTTCGGGTCCGGTCATCGCCAAAATAACTGCCGACCTATAAACGGCCCGTGCAGCCAAAAATGTCCGGCGAATAATACCCTGTGTAGGGGAGTGCACGTTAAATATCCTTCAAAGTCCTGATCCTGCTTACGATATCGCCCTTAACGGTTGCGTTGGGTGCCTATTCAGGTTTTAACTTGTCACTTGACTGGAGTTCTAAATTCTGACGCCCATCGCCAATAGCCCTCAGGTAGCTCTAGTGTGACGATAATTCAAACCTAACCTAGACGTTGCAATTTTTTTCGTTTAATTCAAACAGATTTTTTAAAAGTGGGTATTGACTTGCTGCTGATTTCTGTACATCCACACTCACTTTCAATATCCATTCTTATCCAATTTTTTTAGTGTTGCGGTAGTGTGGCATAATACCAAAACAAATGGTGCTGTAACCTCTTGCCCTTAGGGTAAAACCCTTTCTCGTCAGAACAAGATTGGAAGCCAGCGGCTGTGGTTTTAGATAGGTGCTGATTGAATAGTTTCTATAGAAATGTTGGGCTGGGGTTCATGTGATTGTTAATACGTTTTTTTTAATTAATATTATAGTTTTGTGCTTTAAATCTTGCATCTCCTCCTCAGTTCTCTCACAGTCTGTCCATCCCCTTTCAACTTCTGTTTTTTATCATCTGATATACTTTATCATTTGTTTGAAAGGTCACACATCTATGTTTTATAGTTTTTGGTCTGTCTGTCATTTTTTGGAGCCTTTTATAGTCCATCCGTTTCTAACAAACCTTGAAAGCGCTTCCTTCCCCCTCCACCTCAAGTGGTTTTCCGGGAAACAGTACAAGTGTTGCTGTTCTAGTCCTACCTTCTTCGAGGTTTTGCTGGGAGGTTAATCTCAATGGCTTTCAAAACCCAAGCAGGGTAGAGGGGAAATAAAAACAGTAAAGCTTGCATCATTTCTTGAAAAGCCATTTGAAGTGAAAGAAACCGCTTTTGATACTTGTGTTGTAAGAAGATGGCCTATACGACAATTTACTACACTTCCATGCTAAATTACATTTCTGTAGTGTTAGTCCTGTGTGTAAAAAGTGATTATCACTACAATTTCAAATATTAAATAAAAAAAAACGGGCAAAAAAGCTGGTTTACACGTATTGAATCCAAATAAAGTAACATGCTTTATTGTAATGGTTTATTTTTTTTTTAATTAAAAAAGCTCTTTTAAATTGTGACATACACTACACAGGGTTGCCACAGTCCTTGAAAAGTGCTTGAAAAAAAACTTTGATTTTCAAGTGGTTAAAAGTGCTGGAAAAACATTATCAACCTTGAAAAGTCCTTATTTTTTTTTTTACTTTAACACTTTTAATGTGAATCAGTTCCTATTTCACTGTTTGATTCATTGTTTATGTATAATTGAAGAATGCAAAGTATGTGATTTTGATGGTATTTTTAATAACTAAAAGGTTACTTTATAACACATATTTAAGTTCATTTGAAAGTTAGAGAGCTCTTATTTGTTTAATAAATGAATTTTGAAAACTATTGGGAAATTTGTGTGCTGCATGTTCAAATATACAGTCCTTGAAAATGGAAATATATCCTTGAAAGTCCTTAAATAGTCCTTGAATTTTTTTTACCCAAAAGTGTGGCAACCCTGACTTTAGTTACATGGAATTAGCACAGTAAATCATATGTATAAAAAGGCTTCTTTAACGAAAAGCTATAAGAGTCACCAACTGTTGTTTAAAAATAACTGTAACTCTTTCAGGTTTCCACCCTGGATGCGGCCCACTCTGGGGACTTGGCGGGCGCCGAGGGATTCACAACTGAAGAGGAGCACCAATCGCTGCTCAGGATTGAGCGCCAACTCAAAAAAAGGTTCGCCATCGGTTCTCAAGTCTCGGAGCTCTCCATCGTACAGGATTTCTTGAAGCAGGTCAGAAACGTTTTTATTTTTGAGTGGTCATAATTTGTGGATGTAAACAGCTCCAACAATTTGTTGTCATATTTTACCTACACCTAAACCGACCTTAAGTTTGCAGTATACAAATGTTCTACGAGAAAAAGGGTAAATAGTTCTCATTTTTGAGTGCGAGAATTGAATACAAAAAGGTATTTCACATTCAATAAACAAATTTATTTGTTATTTCAAGACATAAATTTATTATTTTTATTAGTTTAGCTTCAGTTAGAGTGTTATTTTAATTATTTTTTCCTTCGATTTTGATGTAACAGGGCTCACAAATATCAGGGTCAGAGGAGCAGCCAATAGAAGCAGGCGAAATTTCGGCGCCAGCAGCGTTGTTTACGCAAATTCCTCCACCTAGTACATTTCTCTGCTGCAAACTTAAGCTCGGTTTTGGTGTAGAATTATGTTTTAGTAGGGTAGACTAACCAGTGAATGAACGCTTAAGCACAATTTGTTTTAAGAAAATTCATACATTCTAAGAAAATATAGATCTTGGTTTATGACAATGTGAACACATCTGTCCTTACATGTATTTAAATTCTACAAAAAGAAGGTGACTTTATGTTGCATTGCTTTGGGTCTTTTGGGGGTCCAAATAAAGGTACAAAAGCCAAGTGAATGAACAGTTATTTTACCAGTGAATGAACACAAGAATGTCCTGTCAATAAACATGTTGGATTTTAATTAATGACCAATTACAACCACGCAGATGTCAAATAGCTTCCTACGAGATGGGAGGAAGTCGGTGTAGCCATTCCATCCAGTGGAATGATTTTCAATCCTTATTTTTTAAATGTATTTACCAACTGTTCATTCACTGGGGCTTTTTACTCACTGGCAAGTCTAACCTATTTGAAAAAGGGTTTTCTAAAAATATTATATTTATTAAATATTTTAAATGCCTACTTCTTGCTGTGCTGTTGATTGTTTAAAACATTTCAAGAATGCTTGCATAGAAAGAAAAAATTCTTTTCATCTATATGGATCATTTTGAGATTGAAACCGAAGCAACCAATGAAATCCAGTAAAAATGAAAACGAGTGTTACATCATCTGAATCATTCCCATTGTTAAATAAATGTTGGAGCTTTAGAGCCCAGTCAATAAGGCACTTGCCTTGCTTGCGAATGATTATTCGTTAAATATACATTTGTTAGTATATACATTTGTTGGGTCTTTAAAGCTTTGTGGAAATTATATTTTTTGACATTGTCATTTTCAAATAATATATATATATATATATATATATATATATATATATATATATATATAGATTTAAAAAGAAATTTAATGGTAATTGAACAAAAGTTAATGGAGTTGTTTCACGGAGGATCTGGCAATATCTCCTTGTCTTGCTTTCCTTTCTTTTGAATTATTTTTGTTTTGGTTGGTAGAGATATTCAGGTTTGTGTGCTGACTTAAGCACACTAACCTGAATATAGGTCTACCAACCAACTTCACCAAAACAAAAATATTCGAGAGAAAGGAAAGCAGGACATGGAGATATTGCTAGACCCTCTGTGAAACAACCCTTTTCAATCTGGCATATTTTTGATTTTATTAAAACTTTCAGCGAATCTTACGACTTGAATAGTTCAAAAGTCAGAAATTTATAAAAAAACACAATTAAAATTGATTTAACAAATTTATCTGAACATTAAGTGATTTATTATGAAAATCCAAAATTGTAAGGTTTAGTGGCTTGTTCATTTGCCATAAAAATGTATCTTGATTTATGTTTCACTCATTTATACTTTTAATTTATTCTTTTCAGAAATATCCCGAAAGAGCTATCTACAAAGTACTCTTCCTTATGATAAGAAGGGGAGAACTTCAGCATAGAATGCAGAGGAAAATGTTGTATAGAATCAAGTGAACGAGTGTGCGTTTAATGTTTGTTTTGTATCATCTTTTTAAATATTGTACTTTTTTACGCATAATAAAGTTGTCAATAACTCTAAGCTGTTTGAAGTGTATAATTCTTAACAAATTAGATTGGGTCAATATATCGTTAACAAAAAGGCGGGAACAGCTATGATATAATAGCCTGATTGAGATTTGCAATATAATGCCAAACAACGATATTGCCTAAATGTGATAAACGTTCCACTTCATATTTCATGCAACTTAATTAGGTCTAGCAACCCATGTTAAATATTCAAGCTTGGCAATAAACAGAACAGCCATTATATCATAGCTGTACCTAAAATTGAATACAGTTTTTTTTTAAGCCTCTTTAATCTTTACTTTTTTAATATGTGGAGAATGTTTTCAAGAACATAATATAATAAACCTTACAAATTGCATGGTAGAGGGTAGGGTACATATATATTCTGGCTTGTTTGTTTGATCAGAGACCCGCTTATAAGCCTTTGTCAAACGCACAAATTGTATAGTCCCCTACGATTCATTATACTTGTTCCAAAGCTCGTAAAAGGTGTATTTTTAGGAATTTAAAACCATAATGAAATTTTATTTAAAGCCTTTGCTATACTACTTTCTATTTTGGAACTTATTATTTTAAACGGTACAGGAACATACATTTTATGGACAAAGTACATAAATTCTAGTTAAGATAAAATTTTATATAAAGTATTTTCAGATGAAGTTCTTTTTAAATCCTATTGCGAAAGTCGCCAATAGCCCAAGGCCCAAGAATAGATGTACCACATTAATGAAGTACTTATAATTATAGAATTTTGGTTCTAATTTCAAACAAAAAAAAACTAAATAGTTTAAAAAATTGTCCATTCTAAGCACTTTTTAAAAATAAAAAAAAAGCAAATAATTTCCTATTACGGGAAATTAGGGAAACGAAAAACTTTCTGATGATTCGTTACCAACTGCCTATTTAATGTTATCGAATTCGCAAATATCTAGTAGTCTAGTATTCTTTTATTTAAACTTATCAGGGGAAATTTTTTTTTTATGTCGTTTGTAATGGAATTCTTATTTAATAAAATCATTGGGTTACCGTGGCAAAGAAACCAATATAAGTTATAAAAAAATCGGAAATTTGGCGAAAAAAAGTAAGCTTTAAACTATTCTTAAACCATCAGATTTAGAATCAATGTCATTCATCATAGAAAAATTTATTTACAAAATCTGCGTATTAAGAATACAAATATATTCTTTTCGAACAAATGGCGACTATTTTTAGGTGTTCTTCTCAAAAACATCGAACAATTGGTGACTACTCTTGTTCTTTTTTTTTTAAGAACTTAAGTTTTTCAGTCGCCATTTTCCTGCATTCAGATATTAATAAGATATTGCCACACCGCAAAAATCAAAGTCACACCATACAATACGGCACAAATGTAACAGTTCCTCGCAGCTTCTCTGTAACGTTCTAAAATATCTTGAACAAACTTGTCTTTGTCGTAGTGTGACTCCTCTGCAACAGGATCGATAAAATCGTCCAGGAAAGCTGGGCTTTTGAGAGAAAGGGCTAATCCCATGATGACCAGCATTATAACTGCCCAGCAACTTATAAGGGAACAGCATAGAGATAACTTGGGTCCACATAGTCTCCAGGATACCATATTTTAAGATACACAGTCTTGATGTTTCAAAAACAAACTTTAGAATAAATAGCTTGAAAATAAAGTCTGTAGAACTGTTCTGGTTTAATAAACGGGGGATAATATGTTGCTGCCATATTTTTTAACTAATTACTATAAAATTTATACTTTATCTGCATTTTAAGAGTATTACATAAAAAGCTGAGGTATAAAAAAATTATTTAAAAACATTGGTGGAACAGTTGCTCAATCTAAGGTTACTTTAAAGTGCTCCTTAAAAAACTAAATTGCACAATATTTTTTATGAATTATCTCCATCTTATATAATAAAATATGAAAAGTATAACTTGGTAATCCATCAATGGGAATGTTTCGGATGATGTAATGGTCTGGTGTTCAGTTTTCTCCAGTGGCGGATCTAGGATTTTTCTGAGGGACGGGCGCACCCACAAAACTTGCATGGAAACCCAATTATACTATCACAAAAGCTGGGACGCAACTACAAACGATTTCTGGGGGAAGGAAGGGTTAAATTTTATCATTTTAATTTTTAATTAATTTTTTTTAATTAAAATTATCTTTAATTAAAATTATTTTTAATTAACATTATTTTATTTTTGATTTACATTATTTTTTAATTTAATTCTCCATGGTAAATACATATTTTTACTAGTATTTTTTTACTAATTACTATTTATGAACTGACATTAGTTTTTACTTTACCTAACTAATGTTTATACTGTTAAATAGATTACTGATGAATAATTAAAAAAATAAGTGTAGTAAATATTGAAAACTCAATTAATGGGGAATGTTTCAGATGATGGAACGCTCTTGTTTTCATTTTTCTATGTACCGCGATTGCATTTTTTGCTTTGGTTTCACTCTAAAAATGACCGAAATAGATGAAGTAGATGATATTCTATGCAAGCTTTCTTTAACAAATGTTATGAACAAGCAACAGCACAGCAGGAAGTTGGCATTAAGTAGCTAGCATATAATAAACAAGGCAAACAATTAACTGTATATCTTGATAATAACATAGTTATTCGAAGTAACTAACTATTAAAATTAATACGACATGTGAAAGCTCACCAATAAAATAATCAAATGATTTAATATTTTAAACTTCACCGAAGCTAATTAATATTTTTAGCTAATTTTAGGAGGTCGTACAGGCGCTAATCGCCAATGTGAAAGAATTTTCAAATTTTATGCATATATGCCGTTATATAAAAATTGCAACTTAATTTTAAATTAAGGTGTTTTAGTTCCTTAATATCCCAAAAATAACTGCCGAACTATTAACGGCCCATGCAGCCAAAAAATGTTCGCTGATTAATAATCTGTGTAGAGGGAGTGGTGATTTAATTTTGTATAAATTTTTCTTTTAATTTTGTTTTCAATAACAAAAAACGGTCAACAGGTCTTGAGGAGGGGGCGCGCGCCCCCTGGCTAGATCCGCCACTGGTTTTCTCTATGCTGCGATTTCATGTTTGCTTCGGTTTCCAACTGGTCGCGATCCAAATCTGACCCTCATCACGTGACCGTGTGGGGATCGCTTTTAGGTTTGCCAATGCGCAGTCAATTTTATTTTACGTCTGATTATTTCTAACCAATTTTGGGGTCGTTCCATTATCACAGAGGGCATCACTAACACAGTTTCTAAGATTATCACTAGAGGGCAGCACCACCAAAGTCCTATTTTTTTCTTTTCTAGTCATCATATAGAGAGTTAACCCCATGGATAACCCATTCTTAAAGTTGACTACGAAATAATGACAAATTATTGTGCCTTAACTTTTGTTAAACTTATTTTAACCCTTTCAGTCCCAGTGATGTCAGTTGGTATAATCACTTTCAATATTTTTTTTTCAAAATGTTTATGTCCCGTTATGACATCCAAACACACAACATTCAATTCTTCACACTTTGTTCTATTAAAAAATATTTTACATAAATCTCAAGAGAAGTTAGAAATACTATTTTTTTTTATTTAGAAAATAGCTAACAAGCGTTTCACCTGATTTTTGAAAGTTCACTTCAGTTCCGCATATTTAAAACACAATTTAAACTATTTAGGTTTTTAAAAAAAATTACTATTTTTTTTAATAATATGATCAGGTACCTTAAAATATATAACTCTAAGCGTTTTTAAGTAAGATATATTTTTTTTATTTTGTTGTTTTTCACAGTTGAAAAAATTTGGCAATATAAAACCATATAAAAAATTAAAATGAATTTTTTTTCTTATGGAACTCTTATTTTTGACCTAAAATAAGCTTATTTTGTGAAAATCAGATGTTTCTGTAGTGTAGTAAATTTTTGGGACTGAAAGTGTTAAAGTATGGAATGTACACGCACACTACAAACTAAAGTATTTAAAAAAAGATATAAATAGTCATGAAATCTAGGATCAAAATAACAAGTGGAATATAAATAGAAAACAAACACTTTGTTCATAAAATAAAGTTTATTCAACTATATTTCAAGCTCTGAAGTCACAATGAATTCACTTTTAAAAATACATTTTCATTACTTTGCATCAAAAATGTGTAAGGTTTTATAAAAATCCTCAATACTTAGAACCTATTTACGATAATTAGATTATATTTTATTGGTAGAGGAAGTACGAACAGCATACACAATAACCATACATATATTTTTACCTTGTCATCTTGTTGTTTGTCAGAAAAGTAACTTACAATTTAAACTTAGAATAGAAATTCTAGCGTGAATAATACAATATGAAACATTAAAAGGATTACATTTTCAAACACAATCCAATAAAGTTTATAACAGTATCCAAGCAATTTAGATTTGAACTGCCTACAAACTTATTAACTTTAAGCAAAATATTTATTGAATTTATAAATTTTTAACTTCACAAATTAAAGTTTTTGAGGAGAGACCTAATAATATTTCCAACTTGCAGAACAGGAAATGCCAATATTTTTTTTTTTTTTTTGTCTCTGTTGAGAGTTCTCAGCTTTGAGATCAAGATGCAATTCAAATAAACTCAGAACTTGGTTTTTAATAAACAATTTTCAGAAAATTTAATGCACACTTAAAAAAATTATGCAAAACATTTTTACAATTGCAAATATAAAAAAAAATTGTGAATAACTATAGAAGTGAACATAAAAACCTCATGTAAACTAAATTTCTTTCAAATAAATAAAAATGATAAATTAAACTTTAATACACTGGTAATAAAATTCCAAACATTTAAATATTGTTGGAAAAGGAAAGAAAACAAGTTCCATTGAACTATACTAAACTTTAAGCAAATAAAAAAAAATTATCATTTGAAAGTCAACTTAATACAAGTAAGGAAAGTAAACCAATACTGTTTTGTACAAAAGCTATGTATAAGGGAAGGCATTTGTATTTTACTCACAATTTACAATATTAACAGAATTTATTTACATTTAGGAACTTACTATGCAACTTATACAAGGACCAAAGAAAGTTTTGGCACACACATTAACATTTTACAACCTCCAAAAATGTAGTTTTGAGTAATTGAAAAATTGCATTAGAATGTGGATTGTTATACCGGAATAACACATCTTTTGTTGAAAAATAATGCACAATAAAATACTATTCTCAATCAGGGTTCAGAGAGGATTTTGAAAATTAAGTTAATATTTTGGGAAGTTTTCCAAAATATTAACATAAACTAACCATAAGGTAATGAATGCAAATGAACCAATTTAAAAATTGACATAAATTATCAGTTTGAATTTGTTTTTCGCTAAAACACATACATTTATACCAAAAAAAAATATTTTCCGGCATAATTTAGTACAAATGAATCGCAAAATGATGCATTGTATTTTTCTATGGCTTAAAAAATTTTCCCAAGAAAAAAAGTCTAATTTGACATAATTTCATTCAAACCCTGCAGGACCCTGATCAAAGTGAAAAACTGGTCTTTAAACATAATAATATTTGAAATTTAAATTTTGAGTTGTATAAATAATTTTGTTGGTCTTGTAACACTTTATCAAAATATTTACAACTCGAATATTTTTCACATTCAGGATAGAATTTTTTTTATATAAATAGACGGTAACATGGGAGTAAAATATAGTCATTCTACAGGGGGTAAAGTTCCAAACTTTGTATTCTGTACATTAATATATACATAATTTACACACAATTTCAATACTTTAATAAATTATCATATATCTAAGCTTCTTTGGCATTTTTTATAATATGGTGATAGAAAAAGCACTTAAAACACATCAAAATACAAATCTAAGATTTAAATCAAATTTTAAACAAAAAATTCGAACTCGCTGCCCAACTTGGGCCTGGTTTCAGTTGTGGCATCGGACGATATTTTCAGTTTGGATGCAATGCTTGCAGCACTGAAAGAATACGAATTTAAATTACAACTGAGAGGAAATGCATTTGAAAATAAAATGAAAACAACTGTTTCTTCTAAAGAACCATTTCAGTGCTCAAAGTTTAAGAGGGACTGTCAGTCCCATAGAGATAATGCATTAGTTTTTAAACCACAAATTCTGCAGAAGTATTGCTTTGCCACGATAGCCCTTTTTTCCCAGGTATATGAATTAACAGAACATCAAAATGAAGCAAATTCGAATCGAAAATGTTTTATAGTTATTTAATTATGAATATTTGAAGTTTTAAAATGCTAAAAATAGACAGCAGATGGTTACACTATTTTTAAACCTTATCAATTAAGAATTAGATAACCAGATGTTATTTTCTATTCAATTTTATTTTAAATTGATGTTATGATGATTCCCATACCTGGTGAAATGGGATAACATGACAAAACAACTCTTTTGAAAAAGTTCAAAACTAATGCATTAGCTCTATGGGACTGACAGTCCCTCTTAATATAAGTTGAGTTGTGTAGTTATAGGAACATAAAATAAACATCCACCTCAATTGATGTCAGGTTTCAGGAGGATATAACAACTGTTAGGTACATTTCTATTAATACTAATATTAAAAATAAACAATTTGAAGGATACAGATGAATAAATGAGTAATCTGTCTATCGGGTTTTCCCAGCAACAAGTATAATTATTATGTAAATATAAAAAGTAAAGCAATTTTAAAAGAGTAGAGGAATATTTTAGAAAACCATAGGCTAAAAAAATAATTTTAAAAATAAATATGCAATTCAGTTAAAGATTTTAATTTATGTCTCATGCAGTTAAAACCTGTTTGAACATATGCCACTTTGTTCACCCCTCAGAGGATTAAAAAAAAAGAATGCTTTTAAAAACTTATGACTAAAATGCCTTCAATCTGTGCAGCACTAAGGAAAGTAATATTAAAAAAGAAAAAGATAAAATTAAATTAGGTAACATATCAAAAATTAAAGTCTGCTATAGCTCGCAGGCCTCTGATGCAATACCCATCTGTTTCTATAGCCTTTGAAATTAGGTGGTAATACTAGTGATAGTCCCAGAGATCAAATGGCTAGTTTGAAAATAACTCCCAAGCAAGCTTGGTACTTGATTATCTACCCTGGAAAGTTAAAAGCTGTCTAAGGTGTGAAAGAACTTTGAAATATTACAGGGAGGTTACAAAATCCAAGAAAAAAAGCCCCCCGATATTTTCATGATTTCCCGGATACTTTCAAAACAAAAAAAATCCGATTTTACAATTACCTAGAAAACATGCAATACACACAATTCAATGCAATACGGAAAATTTAATCCAGACATCGCGGTAATTAAGACTTTCCGGATTATGGGTCAGACTAACTTTTCTATTCTAGATTCCGAAAATCTGATAAGTTTAGAGAAATCATGTGATCAGAGAATCATGTTAAAACATGATTCGTGAAAGAGATTGGTCCTTCAGACAAATCGAATCAACCAGATTTTTTTTTTTTGATTAAGTGTCCGTTAGTAGTGATCAGATCACAAGAACCTAAATCTGCTGCTTAAGTAATCCAAAATGGGAAAGAACTCCCTGATATTTCCAGAATTAAAAAGTTTTCTGAGAATTCCCTGATTTCCAGGTTTTGTTACCACCTTAAATAAAGGTGGATGATACACAAATACTCACCTTAGTAATCATCTGACGTCCTCATACACTTGGCTATCCTCTTTCCCTTCTCGCACACTTTGGAGTCGAAACCAGGGGCCTTCACCAGGACAGGGTGGACAACTTGACTAGACAGCTCTGGAGGATGGCACACCAACTTGGAGGATTGATTGTCTCTGGAATTCGATTTGTCGGACGATTCCTTGTCCGATTCCTCGGTCAGACAACAGCAGGAATCGTCTGAATAGCAAGAGGATGGCCTCTTCCTACCACTCATATGACACTGGTTGGCATCGGTGTTGTTCTCGTGCAGTTCTGGGACATCCTTATTTAAGTCTATGTTGCCCTTTTGTTGCAGAAGACCACCTTTATCAAAGTCAGTGTTGACCCTTTGCAAGTGAAGATCACCTTTATTAGAGTCAGTGTCGCCCATTCGCAGTTGACAATCATCTTTATTGAATTCACTATTATTCACCTGCATCGACAACCCACAAGGGTGGAGATCCTCCAGAGCCATAATATTGTCCTCTGGCAATGGATGGACGTCACTTTTGAGGTCGACTTTGTCCACCGGCAAACTGAGGCCGGTCCTCAAGTCTTGCCGCTCCATGGACCAGGAAGCAATGTCCTCTGGACCCTGGTACGCATCCAAGGAAAGATCGCAGGTGCTGTTTCTGTCGCCGACGCTGAAGAACCCGGACTCGCCCGAAGAACGCCTCAGCTTTCCGGAGAGGGTCTTCGACCTCAGAGAGACCGCCACGGACTGGGACGAATCCTCGGCGGCCATCTTGTCATCGTCCAGCTTGCAGTCGCTCATTTGTTCTTGGACGGAGTTGTACTCTGACATTTCTGTTGAATTTTAAATTTGAGTTAAAATATAATATAGGATAATAAGGATAGAAACTAAATTAACCCTCCAAGCGTTAGACACAGCCTTTTCCTTAATTTGTGTAGTCTTTTTACTTGCATCTTAAAATTTTATAATCAATACATCTTCATTTGTAATGTATTGTTTTTCGTTTGGAAATATTTTTAAGATCATCTCATCAAAATAAACCAATTCTGACTTTTTTTTAAACCCTTTCTGTCAAATTAACAATTAAGCATCATCATTTTAGATTTTTTTTTCTGATCGTCTATAGCCATTTATGATATCAAAACGCGCATCATTCGATTCTTCAAACTTTTCTATTAAAAAAAATTTTAATTATTCCCAATCGATGTAAACCCTATAATTTTTAAAAAAATTATTATCAGAAGCATGATGATGCCAAATGGCAGCACTGGGACTGAAATTTTTGAAAAAACAAATGTCATTTGAAATAAATTTTATTTTAACTTTATGCAGTGAAAACAACCATACATATTTGACCATTTCCATGTCATTCTGAAGGTTAAGAAGAATGAGCCCCAATGATTGCAGGTCTCCAAACCAAAGAACTTCTGTGCTAATGTAAAATTAAAACATATTTTCCAAGCACAATTCTCTAACTGTATTGAATATTTTTACTAACGTTTTTTTGTATGATAAATGTAACTGACTTATAGGTCTCTAGAATCTCAGTTTTGAATTGGGTTTGAGTAATTTGTTTTAAATGTTTAATAAGCAGACGCGTGCGAAAAGTTATACTTTTTAGAAACAGTGATTAAAAAAACACTTCTTTTCACCCAAAAGCAGTGGAAAAAAAGTATTTTTTTTCACTCATTTTATAAGATGCCAACATTTAAAATAAAATGTTTATTTCATAATATTCCTAAAATCCAGAGATTTATAGCTTTGCTTTATTTTAAAATATTATGCACGTGAATTATTTTTGAATGAATCATATTTTTTTCACAAAATTAAAGTTTGCCTTTTGTAGTTCTAGAGTTTATTGATGCCGATCTTCATTATGTAAAAAAAATTAGCATGTGTATTTTAAACCAATGATATTTGATTTTTTTCACGTAATTATAAAAAATAGTGTATGAAACATGTGTGAAAAGTAAACACATGTCTACTTAATATAATCCGCTATACCAAAACCGACCTTAAGTTTGCAGTATACAAATGTTCTACGAGAAAAACGGTAAATAGTTCTCATTTTTGAGTGCGAGAATCGAGTACAAAAAGGTATTTCACATTCAATAAACAAATTGATTTGTTATTTCAAGACATAAATTTATTATTTTTATTAGTTTAGCTTCAGTTAGAGTGTTATTTTAATTATTTTTCCCCTTCGATTTTGACGTAACAGGGCGCACGAATTTCAGGGTCAAATAATCAACCAATCGGAGCAGGCGAAGCTTCGGCGCCAGACGCGTTGTTCATGCAAATTCCTCCGCCTAGTACATTTCTCTGCTGCAAACTTAAGGTCGGTTTTGGTACAGTCATAAAATCCACTAGATATGAGGTCAATCAGGCTCTTTTGCACTTGAGTCAGAAAAAGCATAAAATAAAAAAAGATAATTATTTAAAAGAAAACACAAACCCTGTAGCTGATCTTCTGGCTCAAACGGTGACATGGAAGAAGGCGGCGAGAACTGCCCTGGAGACACCGATCTTGGCGAATCTGAAATATCCTCCCCACACATGTTAGCATACAGGGTTTGGAGGGTTGGCGACTTTCTCTGGAGAACTGGCGAAGTTGGCAGGGACTTGGACAGGGTTCGGACACATTTCTGCTTCGGACAAATAGAAATAAATATACATAATTATATACATAAATCGAAAAAAATTATATACCGCTATATTAAAGAAATTATATATATATATAATTCAGGGATCAACCTGGGTCAAAAAATGCTGTAGCAAAAATGCTAAAATGTAAAAAAAAGTTGTAGCAAAATGCTAAAGAAAAATTATTTGCTTATAAATCAACGTCACGCCAATTAAATCATTTGAATCTATATACAACTCAATCTTTGTGTAGCAGTTAATTTTGTTAAGCAGTATAGCTTAACAATACTACATTGATAATTTTTTTTATGAATCACGACATGACGAATTTAAATAATTATTTAAAACTATACTACTAAAAGTACTGTTAACTTTTTTTATAATCATTTTTAAATAAGTACAAGTAAGTGGGTATTTACTTTAATTTATGGTGCTGGACTATCTTCAGATTTGTCTATGAACATGTTTTTGCTGTTCATTTGGTGTATTAAATCAAGTTTTGCTTGTTTGAAATCCCAAACTTTTGGTCTATACATATCCTTATTAAAATGGTTCAATCATTTGTTTTAAGGAAATCCAAGCACTTTTCCAGAAAAATTCAAGGACTAGAAATTATTTTGCAACATAAAATCTAAGTCCATTTCAAAAAAATACCTAAATATTGTTTAAAATCAGAAACCCCAGTACAGGCGGAAGTAGAATAAAAGGTTCAAACATGAACAAAAAGTATTTTAACATTCAAGGTGATCACGACTCACGGACATCGTGAATCGGACACTTGATCAGAAAATATATTCTGGTTGTCAGAGTTGGCCTGAACCGGAGCTACAAAAGTAACAAGATACTCTTCCGATCACAAAGAGCCAGACAACTGTCAATCATTCTCACGTAATGTGACATCATCGGTAGATTTCGTTTAAATTGCTAGGCTGTAATATGAGTAAATCAGGAAGCACAATTGGACTGATTTTAAAATGGTAAGTTGCACTGGCTGGTCTAGATTTGAAGACATCTTAGTGTAATCTAATCTGAATTCATCTTATCATTTTGATTAAATTTTTTATTTTCATTATTAGAATCGGTTATTTGAACTTGCTGTTTATTGAAATTTAAGTTTAGTTTCACCGAATTACGTCATCGCATTTTCGCGACGGCCAATAATATTTTTTTAGCATTTTCGTGCAACTTGTCGCATTTTGCGACAAATGCGACTGCAGATTGATCCCTGATATAATTAGATTTTGAGATGGTTTGTTATAGTAAATATGCTTGAATAAAGTTTTGCACGAGTCAAGTGTGATGATTTGAATAAAAAAATCTATTTTAGAATTAGAATTCCTTGGCTAAGAGCTTTATAATAATTAATATTATGTAGATTACAGAAAGAAAAAAAAATGAAATTATAAAAAATATAAAATATATGGCCACATTAAAACTTAACAAAACTATGGAAAATAATTTTAGGGTCTTAAAATGGTGCAAAATCTGTACAATAAAGTGTAGGCAAAAATTATAGGGCCACGATGCAAAATACAATTTTGAAAAACATTAAAATTGATTTGAAACAAATATATATCTGAAACATACACTTCTACATCACTACTCTTCATAGAAAACTCTATAGCATTTATCCAGGAGCATGTTTTACAAAGAGCAAATTTCCTAAAAGGATTGTTTAATAAATTTGTCAAGAAATAAATAAAATCTTATCCCACCATTTTAGCTTGCACAGTATTTTTATTTAGACAATATCATCAGTCGAATAACTGATCCACAAAAACATAGAGATGAAAAACTAAGTACTATTAAGCTGCTTGTTTTTTAAAAATCGCCAATTTAAGAAATTGTACATTCATGGTTTTGTCCTTTGAACGACGATATTATTACTCACTCCAACAACATGAATTCAAAATTCATCACATTTTATCAACAAATTTTTTTCCCCAAGGAGGCTACTTTATTGGTTGTTAAGACTCAGCTTATTCCCCAGAACTGAGCCATTTTTTTTGTGGCACCATGAAGGCGACTCTCTACCTATTTTGATGCTCAGATTACAATGAATTTGAGATTTCTGTTGATGTTAAAGTATGCTGAGATTTAATTTTATCGACAGAACACAAGCTAAATGGATACCCCGGGGATACCCAATCAAATATAACAATTGAAGAGCTTAGTGGAAGAACATGCTAAGTGATAAAAAGGTAAAAACAAGAAAACGATCTTTAAAGTTTTTCGTTTGCACTTAGATGCTTTGAAAACGGAACATGTAAAGCGTAAAAAATGTACTAAACTTTAATTTTTTGAAAGAGAGGAAAACTGTTATCAGCAAAAGAGTTGGTAATACCTTCATTAACACAAAAAGATCAACTTTCTCGAAAATATCACTTAGGGGACGTACATAAATTATGTCACGCTCAGAGGGGAGAGGGAGGGGTATGCGCCAACGTGGCGGATCGTGACATGGAGGGGGGTAGGGGTAATCACTTGCGAGACATAACGCTTCGAAAATTTCCAATTTTGCAAGGAAAATAAAATCTACTTTTAAATAAGAGATTTGATAAATTTTACTATTTTTTTTCTTTCCAAGTTCTTTTTTTTTAGTATAAAAATATGCATTTTTTTCAAATTTCATAAACAAAAGGAAATATCAAAGTAATCCTTAAGTGGGGTTGGGGTGTAACAACGTGACGTAATTTTAGGGGGAGGGGGGGGTAAAAAAAAGTCAAAATTTTGCGTGACGGAATTTATGTACGTCCCTTTAGCACGTTCATATCATCTTCAATTCAAACAAACCTTAAAACCAAATACGAACCCTACGAGATCCAGGCGACGAACCGGGCGAAGGATCCGGCACGACAATCCGCGCCATCTTCGACTGCTCAGGCGACGTCAGGCCAAAGTTCATCGAGTGGCTCAAATCGTGGTCGCTCACGGAAGGTTCCAGAAATTTCTTCCCTTTCCAGAATCTCGGCAAGGAAGCAAAAGGGTTGAATGAGCTGTTGTAGGGTTTGTAGTGGGGGTCCCACATCGACATGGCTTCCCCAATGTGTTTGGGGGTGACTGGGGTCTGGGGGACGGAATGCGGGGCTTTGATGGGCGTGGCGTGGATGGATGGCAGGAGTTTGTTGGGTGTGTTGAGGTTGTTCCATCCGTGGGCGACTGGAAGGAGAAGGGAAGTGTTTAGTTTTTTTTAAGTGTTAGATTGTATTTCAGGTTGGCAATTTGGAATAAAGAGTAATAAAAATACATTGTTGTTAGAAATACAATTATTAAGTTTAACTTTTTAAATAAAATGGCTTTTTTTTACAGAACTTACATCTTAAAAAAAAAAAAAATTGTGAAAGTAGTATGAAGGAAAGTCAGAAATTTAAAAAACTAAACAATTTTAATGAAATAATTCACTGTTTTGAGAATATAATTGAAAAGAGAATGATTTTATTAAAATTAATCATTATATATAGATTTTTTCATTTACATTAACACCTATTTAAATATTTGCAAAATCCTGAAAATTGAACACTAGTTGTATTCTCTTTGCATTCATTTTGAAAATGAGAATACTAATAATTTTGATATTAGAGTTATTTGTCGAACACTCTGCACTTACAGATAGCCCTAACGCTGTCAATGTTGTCCCCATCATCCCAGCAGGAAGTGTAGACAACGGGCGGATAGAACAGGTTAGAACCCCCAGACATGGAACTGATGACGTTGAGCATCTTCTCCAGTTGGTCGGTGATCTCTTTGAAGGTCGGACGGCTGTCAGGCTCAATCTGTTTTTGGGGAGGGAAATACATCATAATCAATACATTTTGGTTAGGTTAGGTTTTGAATTATCGTCGCATTAGAGCTACACGAGGGTTATTGGGGATGGGCGTTGTATTTTAGAACCACAGTCAGGCGACGAGCCAACACTTGAATAGGCACACAACTCAACCGTTAAGGGTGACATCGTACGCAGTGTTAGGACTTTGAAGGATATTTAACGTGCACTCCCTTACACAGGGTATTATTCGTCGGACATTTTTGGCTGCACGGGCCGTTTATAGGTCAGCAGCTATTTTGGCGATGCCCGGACCCGATGCTGGGACCTACCGCATGCTAAGCGAATGCTTAACAGACTGGTCTCCCCAGCCCCTTCAATACATTTTGGCTGACATAGTCCTATAACTTTTTGTCATCTATGACGCATTTTCTGCTAAGAGAAATTAATCTTTAAATCAGCCCAAATAAAATAGCAAACACGCAGATAAAAATACTCACCCTGCATGAAGCGAAAGCAAGCTCCAGATATTGGGGTGGACATTCAGGACACAGCTCGCTGAAAGCGACATAATCCACTCCGAAATTCTAATTGGGGGGGAAAAAAGAATATTTCAAGTACTACTTCTAACCCTCATAAAACCCGATGCTACCAAATCCAACTTAAGAGGACTCCCTTGGGATTTCACATCTTGAAAATCGTAATGTTATTCCTATGGAGAATATTCGCAAGTCAATTACCGCCACAATTTTATTAAAAGGTTACTAGTTTCTTGTATCATTGTAAAGAACGAAAGGGACTAAAAGGCTAAAATTAATTTGTTTTGTGAAAATCACGTATTTAGTATTTTTAATATTTTTTTTTAATTAGAACTTAATGCTTACTCCATTTTTTACTAACTTCAAAAAATTATTAAAAATACTAAATGTGATTTTCACAAAACAAATTAATTTTAGCCTTTTAGTTCCTTTCGTTCTTTACAATGATACAAGAAACTAGTCACCTTTTATTAAAATTGTGGCGGTAATTGACTTGCGAATGTTTTCCATAGGAATAACATTACGATTTTCAAGATGTGGAATTTCAAGGGAGTCCTCTTAAAAACAATTGCAGCCCTTACATCGGCTGTTTATTTAGAGCTGAACGTGCTACGTAAAATTAATGTTACAGATGATTTTTGAGCTATGAATTTTCAAATACAGTATTCCCGTTTATCCGAAAGGTATATGACCGGAGCACTTTCGGTTAATCAAGATTCCATAGGAATTTTCGGATAACCGAGAGTCATCCAACTCACGCCTAGAAAAGCTATCAGTAACTCGAAATGAAAACAAACCTGATAATGAAGATGAGCCCAAGTCTAACACATGCAGCACTTCAAATATAAAGTTACAAAAATCTTAAATCAGGCCCTTAGATATTCTACATTAAAGAGCAAAGTGAAGCCACTATTTCAGATGTTCTCTTGTTTAAACGATGGTAGGACAGGGCTGATTTTATACAAACCAAATTGAGCAGCAAAAAAAAAAAAATTACTGCATAGTAATAACTCCAACTTGCTAAGTACAGTAAACTCCCGATTATCCGTGTAATTGAGTGGCGCGGCATCCGCGGATAAGCGAATTCGCGGATAATCCGCAAAAGTAAAGAAAATATAATGAAACGATAGTAAAAATAGTAAAGAAATAAAATAGGGATCACAAATTTAAATAAAGCTGCATTAAATGTTCATCTGCTGGCTGTCATAGTTTTTCTTTTATTCAAAGAGGTTGAGCTGTTGGATGTGGATGCAAATTTTAAGAGTTTATCCTTTTGCTTCAAAATGTCTCTCACTGTTCTACTATGCAATACTGCAAACTCATTTGCTTTTTAGTGGATCCTTTTCTTTTTAATCAGCGAAATAAGTGAGAAACGAAAACGAACTATCCAAATCACGCAAAACAGTTGAATTAAAATCGTGGGCAGTTTAATTAACAAGTGTCCTTTGTGTCAAAAATCTGCACGTGATTTGCTCCTGGCCGAACAAATTATGGCACGCATCAGGTTTCCTATAGTCATTCTTATTGTAATGTATTGTTCTTATACTGTATTCTTAGTTATTTAAATTAAAAGTATTCGTTGTTCTTTGAATGTGTTCGTAGTTCTTGAAGTTGAAATGCATTCTTCCGAAAAGTTTTGAAACAGATACATTTCATTTATCTGCGTTTTGTTAAATTATTAATTTTGCTGGGGGTAAAAATGTGGGGAGATCGTAGCCCGCGGATAAGCCGCAAAGCGGATAATCCACCCGCGGATAATCGGGAGTTTACAGTAGTGTTTATGCATACATTTAATATTTTATCAAAAAAAAAAAAATCCGGAGTCTTTCTGTTAAGCCAAATTTTGGATAACCGGGATTCGGATAACCAGGACTCCACTGTATATTCATTTAAAAATCAATAGAAATTAAGAGACAGCCATTTTTATATAAGACTTTTGTATAGTCTTTGGAGAATTGATCAGAAAAAATACTGAGGCTTTGATAAATAGCAAATATTTATTTTAACTCTTTAACACTCAATATTATATTTTATAACTAATATATTTCATTTATATGTTTAATAGAACATAAAATCCAAGTTACCTCTGTCCTAGGTAGAATGTCTGGATCAGCTTCAATGCGAGCAATTATTTCACAAAGGATGATTCCATACGAGAAAACATCAGCCTAAAACATAATAAAAATACAGGGTTAGAACAAGTATCCCTTTTCCAAGTAAAGATGAAGGATTCATCTCGTTAGGAAATGTCATACTAAAGCACTAAAAGACTAGAGTTTTTAACCCTTCACTAGAGCTGCACGAGAGCTATTGATGACAAAGCTTGTGATTTAAAAAACGCTGCCAAGTAACAAAATCAACATCTTAGCTGGCACTGGCACCTAATGCAACCTTTTAGCATCATCGTAAGACTTTGGTCCACAACAGATGTAACATATGCCAATTTCTAACATACAGAAACAGGACTTTCATTGTAATTTTTTATTTTTTGCTCAGCATGAGACAAAAACAAAACAAGAAGGTATCCACCATGGCAGGGTGCCTCAACATATACCGATTACTGTAAATTATTCAGTTATTTCAAATTTTATATGAATGTTGAATAAAGGAAAATGTTTTGACTGCATACCTTTCTAGTAATAGAGACTTCATTGAAATATAAATAAAATACAGGGTGTGCGTAAAAGAATGTCCAAGTTTCAAACTGTAATAGTATCAGCTGCAATCGTTCGACAATTTTGGTTGAAGGTGACAAATAAAGAATAACTCCATTAGTTTCAGATAAGCGCATGCGCTTGTACGACTGCATCGTTTTCACAGATGCACCGGCTGTTGCTTCCATTACTCCGGACTTGTTGAAGACAGTATGGGAAGAATTGCATTTTCGTTTTGATGTGTGCAATATCACTAAAAGAGCACACATGGAGCACTTATAGGAAAACTAGGTTAGTTTTCTTTCAATTTCATGCATGATTTGTTATATTTAGTATAAAATAAACTCCGGTCATATACCATTAAAACTTGGACATTCTTTTACGGACACGCTGTATATCCACCAAATACTAGAACTGAATTTGAAACCCACCTTATTGTTGTACCATGCCCCTTTTAAGCATTCTGGTGCCATCCAGTATGGAGATCCAACTATTGGCAAGCGCTGGCTTCGATCCCTAGTTTAAAAAAAATAGGAAACATTTAAAAATAACAAATGATTATAAATCAGCAGTTATTTGCTCTTTTGAGCAAGGAAAAATTTTGTGTATTTAAAATCAAAAAGTTATAAAGCATCAATTTTTCAAATTACAAATTATAAGATTATTGAAATTGAGGTGGTTTTCTTTAATGAATAACATATTCAAGTATTTGGTAAAAGAACTACAGAAAGACATATAAAAATTTTTTTAGTAATGTAACCGGAAGAGAACAGCAGAAAACCTAAATATATACAAGCAGAATATCTAAATACAATTTTCAAATGACAGTTTCACAAAGAATAGCTCAATTTTAGAAGCGTTGTGTGTTAAAAGAACAGCAAGATTTAATATCCCTTTATAGCAAAAAAAATTAGTAAACGTTACAATTACAAAGTAAATCAAGAAGGAGGGATTGCATTACCTTGAATCAGGAATCTTTTCCGCCAGTCCAAAATCTCCAACTACCGCAGTCATTTCATCCGGATCAATTTTGATCAACACATTCTGAAATTTAAAAAAAAAATTAAAATGTAACACAGTAAATAGTAAGAATTTACTATTCTCTCTTCTCTACCACTATTATCACTTTTCTCTTTACTATTTTCTATTTTGGCCTAATGTTTCCTCAGACTTCTATTCATTGCTTTTGAGCATTATTTTGTAGAATAATGGGTAATTATTTTATATCTTGATAAAAAAAATTAACCTTAAATAAGAATAACACAGCAATTTTTTTTATGAATATTTTTAGTGTTAAGCACAAAAAAGTACATTAAAATGTTATAAAATTATATCTTATTAAAATATTATAATTTCCAGAACCTTTTTCATTTTACAACATTTCAGTTCATAAAGTTTTAAATAAATTTCTTGGTAACAGGAACGTTAAAAAAACATCAATTTCCATGTATGCCAGGTCTCACAAGGTAATGATGTAGCGAAGAAATCTGAACCGGAAGAAGACTTGAACCGGAAGAAATCTGTAGCTCAGTGGTAAAGAACGATACTGCAAACCCTGGCATGGCCTCTAGATGTATACTTTCATTATTCCTTAATTTGAATTGTTTCTCCTTATTTCTTAATTTATGTAAATTAGTTAATTTCTGGAACCTTCTAGGCTAGAAGGTTCTACCGCTCTATATAAAGGAATGTAATCATCCAGTTGGGTTATTAAAAAGTCTCGAGCTGAGATACATAGCTGACTTGTCATTTCTTGAATATAACTTACCAGTTACCTTATTTACCTCTAATCTACGCGACGATAAGAATGCCCCCTTACCTTGGATGTGAGGTCCCTGTGGAACACCCCCCTCGAATGCAGGTACGCCATTCCCCGGGCAATGTCCAGAGAGAGCTTTATTCTCGTCTCCCAAGACAGGTGAACCTCTCGCCTCTGAAGGAGCTGCTCCAGGCTGCCACCGTTGATGTACTGCAAGAGAGATGTCAAGGTTAACCCTCTAAATGCATGAATTTTTATTTTCATCCCAAAAAATATATATGTATCTTTAATACTCACACATTATGGGAAAAATACTGAAAAAAAAATTAACTGCATTAGACTTTAAATAATTTCAATTTTTAAAAATTTTTCCACATGACAAAAAACCAACTGCAAAATTCCAATTTTGATAATAAGGACTAGAAAACTACTAAAAATATTTCAAAATAATAACCCTTTTTAACGATGATTAATTTTTCAAAACAATTTATTAGTATTTAGTACTAATATTATTATTATTTGAATGCTGCCAAAAACGTCATTTCACAAAAGTTAATAACCTCGCTCTTTAATTTTGAATACACTTTTGCTACTGTCATCTATGAGGATTATTAGTAACTAAAACTTTAAAATGAAACATAATAGATGAAAAAAACACAGATTTGTCTAGGAGGAGCTCTAATTTAATAGAATAAAGCGGAATATGTAATTTGTTGCCAAACGGTAACAGTATGCATTAGAGGGTTAAAATGTGTGGTACAGCTGGGGAAAAAAAAAACGCTCCACCCCACGTTTCTCAGCTGCTATTGGGCAAGGAACTTTGTGAAAGGTGTCATTTTTCAGGAAATAGCGTAAGGAACTGAGAACTGGCAACAAAAATTGTATAAGGGGTCGTCTACATATTAAAATGTGAACCAACTTTGAAAATTCCAATGGCAACACCCAATTTTTTTTTACATAAAAATGTTCAGCACCTTCAAAATACCCCATCTGTAAAAAAGAATTATTTACTTTGCATTATTTGCTGAGCTATAAGCATTCAAAGTTGAACGCCCATAATGTTAAAAAAGTTTCATAAACTTTTATTCATATCTCCACAAATAAAAGGAATTAAATAAAGTTTTTTTTTTCATTATATACTTTTTAATCTTCCAAAAACAAATCACACAAGTTTTTTCATCAATTTTTCAGTTTTAATAATTTTTTATTTAAATTTAAATAATAAAAAATAAAACATGAATAGCAACCCCAAATTTTTTTTTACATAAATCGATAAAGTAGATCAAGTAGAACCAAAACCCCAAATTTTTTAATTCAAAAACAATTATTTGCCGAGTTATTGTAAAAAAACTGAAAAAGACGAATTTTAGGGATCGTGTAAAAAATTACTTGGCGAATTCGATCCTAACTTGCATTATCGTTTGGTGATTGAAAAGCATTTGTTGATAAATGTTTATTCAAATTATTGATGTCTGAAAAAAATCTGAAAATCTTTTCTTATTTCAAGTGCATGCAATGTATTTTGTTTGTCGGATTAACTTTAAATTATATCGATTACTATGTTTTTAAATATGTGTTATTTCCAATACAATTTCAAGAAGTGAGTATCAAAAATAAATATGCTAAAATATAATTAGAATTCGGTTTTCAGTACATTTTATTGTTACCACATTGCTTATTTAAAATTATTAGTGCCCACTTTCCTTGATTATAAATCATTGCCCAATCATTCTGAATAATTTTATTTTGCTTTCCTTAAATATTGTGTTAAGGTTGTAACCCTCGTTTTGAAATACGTGGTTTATATTACCGATAAAGGGCGACAAATTTTTAACTAACTTTTTGCAGCAATATTAATGAAACAAAAATTTGCATAAAAATGTGAAACATTAATGCAATAATCATGTTAGTCAATGTGATTATAACCAATCGCATTTGAAAATCTGTTCGTTATAAATAACCGTATATGCGACTTAAATTAAAATTAAAACTTTTTATCTTCTAGTCTTTGTTTTATTTCTGAATTTATAATTTCAAAATAAAAAAATCACAATATTAGTGAAGAAAGTTAAATTCTAGCATCCGTTGGCGAGATTATGTCAACCCAGTTAGTTTGTTGTTTTGAAAAGACGCAACCCAAATATTACTGTTTTCACTTTAGAGATGTCCCCCTAAACGAGTTCAAAATTAATGCTTTAATATCTCAGCAAATAATGCGAACTAGATCATAATTTTTTATACATGGGGTATTTTGAAGGTGCTGAACATTTTTATGTAAAAAAAATTGGGTGTTGCCATTGGAATTTTCAAAGTTGGTACTCATTTTAATATGTAGACGACCCCTTATGCAATTTTTGTTGCCAGTTCTAAATTACTAACGCTATTTCCTGAAAAATGGCACCTTTCATAAAGTTCCTTGACCAATAGCAGCCGAGAAACGAAGGGTGGAGCGTTTTTTTTTTCCCCAGCTGTACACAAATTTCAATTATCACTCAATAATTAAATACATTTAAAGTCCATTACAACAGGGTGGTGCAAATAAAAGCGCCCCCGGTCTAGTGATAGGAATACATTGAAATGCTTGAAGAAAAAACTCTTGATTGGTTTGGTTTAAATTATTGTCGCACTAGAGTTACACTAGGGCTATTGGCGACGGGCGTCGTATTTTAGAACCTTAGAACCCCAGTCAAGTGACGAGAAAAACTCTTAAAGCCGATTGAAAGCTGTTTTTTAATTGGTTGGATCGGATTAGCTTCAAATTATAGATACTCATAGATTAGTGGCGAGTTCAGATCTTAGTTCGTATTAAATGAAGACGTCCCATAATGCAAATTTTGTGTATTGTAATAAATTTAGAATGTTTTGTATTAACAAAAAGGTCCGATTGTCTAGGATAAATAACGACCAAAATAATCACTAGTGGGAACTCCTTTTTTTATCGATCTGCTCTACAAACCTTGTTTATATTTCATTTCAACTAGCTTCTCAAAACATAGCGTAGTTTCCGGCAAATAATTCGGCAAGCGTTTGTTAGGGCTTAATATTGAAGTGATCAATAGCTTCAGTTAGCAAACCTATTATTTAATTTGTTTTTGAGTTGGCAACATTTCTGTAGTATTCTTATCTCCACGTTGGGGCCGCTTTTATTTCCACCACCCTGTATATACTAAAAGGTAAATTCAATGACTTTGAAATGCAAGAAGTTCTATAGCAGCTACTATCTGCGCATAAGCGACTTTCTCAAAAAATTTATGGTGTTCATTGTTCAACAAGTGAAGAGAACACATGTCTGCCCATTATGCATTACTGCACCATTTTTGAACAATCAACATGAAATTGTGAGAAGTTATATTTAAAGTTTTTAGCAAAAAAATTAATATATTTTTAATTAACTAAAGTACTAATAACAAATGCAAGTTGGAGAGGAAACAAATTGTGGTGCTGCCATCTGATGGCTTAGTGTAGAAGCAAATATTGCGTCGACAACGATCTCTGGTAGTTAATTCAGAAAAGGCATAAAAAAATGTGTTTAAAAAATGAGTTAAACACAATAAACAAGAATATTTTGATTTTAGTTGAATACTGCCGACACAGCCAAGACTAGAGCCCGTAATTTTGAAGTTGCCTCTTCATTACCGACCTGCAGTAATTTTAGAAGTAAATAATTTTTTAAAAAGTGAACACTATACTAAAAGAACTTACAGCAATTTTAAACCTTTCAACTACTAATCCCCATATTTAAACATTAAGTTTTAAACAGGTATAGAGGTACGCACTTCATATTCTTAATATACAGGGTCTTTGTAAAAGAATGTCCGACTTTCAAATTGTAATAGTATCAGCTGTAATCGTTTGGCAGTTGTGGTTGAAGGTGACGAATAAAGAATAACTCCTTAACAGTTTCAGATAAGCGTACACGCTTGTACCGCTACATCGTTTTCACAGTTGCAGTGTCATCGATTCCATTACTCCAGACTTGCTGCAGACAGTATGGAAATAATTGCATTTTCGTTTGGATGTGTGCCGTATCACTAAAGGCGCACACATTGAGCAATTACAGGAAAAAGTAGGTTACCTTTCCTTCAATTTCATGAATGATTTGTAATATTTAGTACAAAATGAATTCCTGTTAAACGCCATTAAAACTAGGACATTCTTTTACGGACACCCTGTATGTTTCAAAACACATGACACCCTTTTTAAAAAGTAAAATGTGTGGTTCCGAAAATAACATTAACACTTAAGAAACATGCTATAAATTTTAAAATAACCTTGATACCTGTACCAACTTATGATGTTATCAGTTAACGTTCCTAGTTATCAAAACATTTACTCGAACATAAATCAATGATAAAAATTATGTTTACTATAGACCTAGACATCATAATAAAAAAAATAGCACTGATAAGAAATGCCGAGTTTTCAACACACTTACAACCGAAATGATAAGTTTATTGATATATGCAAACTAAATTTAAATAACGTGCAAGATAAGCGTTATCACCGCGATTCTTGCTTTTTGTGAAGCAGTCTAAACATCTACGTTGCATTGAAATTTTTATGGTGCTAGATAAATGCTGCAGATGTAAAAATAGCTTTTTTCCTTGTATTCAAAATGACAAGGAACCTATCAAAATCTTGCGACCTGGGCTCCACATTCGGGAACATTTTTTAAAACCTCCCCAAAAACAATTAACATGTTGTTTAGTTTCGAAATTGACCTAGTCCGATAGAAGAAGATCCGAAAATCAGTTTTCAGCCTTTTATTTCAGGTATCTGTCATTAAAAATGAAGTTGGACGAGGGTCAATACGATATTTAAGTTCTTAAAAAATAACTAGAACTGTTATTTCTTTAAATTCAAAAAGTTTTTTAGTGGTTAATTTTAAAGACATTTTGCATTCAAAAACAATGTTAAAAGAAACTGTTAACTACGAACAAGTTATACAGCTTTTTTTTTGCATTTATGGCACACAAAAAAAATCATTTTTAGAGCGCGTGTCTCTCAGTACCTATATTAAACATTTTTTTTAAAAAAATAACTATGCATAATTTGGATCCGCGGTCAAGGGAAGTCGCACTAAGTTTATTTACTTTCAGAAATTTGAAAATATCAATCATTATTTAAAAATAAATATTCGCCAATTTACTTAAAAGGAGCTGAATAACCCAAGTGGTAAGTCACTTTGGTTTTCAGACCTATCAATCAGTGTTGGAACTAGAAGGCCCTGGTTTAAATGCGGCTTTATCGACACTGCCCATCTATAATCATATTTTTTCAATATAATTAGGACTTTTTTTATAGTACACTTTTAATCAGTCGTCAGAACGAAACAACAATTGAAATGAGGTCAAATCGCATTGGTTCAAAATATTTTTTAATACAAAATTCACTTGTTTATTTCCAAACCTTTAAAATATTCCTGTTTACAACTCGTTTTTAATACATAATTATTTAAGTGAGATGATTATTTAAATAAGAGGAAAAGTAAGGATTATTTTAAAAAAACATTTTGGAGGAATGACCTTTTTTCAACTTAAGAAGTTTACAAGGAAGTTTATGCAAAGAAGAAAAGCAAAGATCAGCACAAATTTATAATGCGATTAGAATATGCAAAGACGAATTTGAACTTACCGACCTTTACCATCTATACAATAAAAATAGACTTTTAATGATCAAAAATTTCCTTTTTTATCTTAACATTAAGGCATAACAAATAGGTTATTGAGGTAATGTATAATCTCCTGAGACTGACCATCCATTTAAATGGATGTTTTGTTTTATATGACTATAAGTAAATAATTAAAAAAAATTTAATTCTTCAGCTCATTCCAATTATGTATAGTTGTAAACATCAAAATAGTCATGTATATTATTGCATGTAGGGTCATATGGGGGAATTATGGATCAAAAAATCACAACATCCTTTTTTTTCTAAAGTATGAAAGATAGAAAGATTTAATTTTGCATGGAGTAAGCTTAAATAATTTAGAATTTATTTAAATAATCACTTTACCTAAAACTTAATTATTATTAGTTTTATTTTAATTATTGAGTGATCAGGAATTACCCCGGGTTTGGGCAATTATGGATCACACATGGGGTAAATATGGATCACCCATTTTTTTATAGTAATGCGTGTCAAAAGTAAATTAATATTCCAAATTATATCATTTTTAGCACATAAAATGATTGTTTTAGCACATAAAGGTAATGAAAGTGAAACTTGGCATATTTTTTTATGCCAAGTTAGAATTCTCTATGCATCTTTCTTCATACATGTATAATGAACCATCAAAAGAACTCTATTTTGACAAAAAAAAAAAATTAATGGACTTTATTACAGCAATCCAAACTGAATTATATGGCACAAATAAATATTCTTTCAAAAGTTTTTATTTAAATAAATTTTCTCGTAAGTTTAAAGCAATGGCAACAGTGAAAATATTGAATAAAAATAGAATTTTCATGCTATTTCAATGTAGATTATTTAAAATTTAAATAACAAAAAATTTAAACTTCTAATTTGAATTTTTTAATGAAATTTGGAATACAGCCTAATCTGATTTTATGCTTCAAAATGACATATACCACTTAGCTAAAAACACATGAAAAATTAAAAAATATCACTGATCCAGAATTACCCCAGTGATCAAGAATTACCCCAGTAAACTGGGGGATAAATCGATATACTTTTAAAATCATTAAAAAAAATTATGAATTTTTTTTATCGGATTGAAAAGCTTGGACCTTTTCCTATTGAAAAATAGCACCAACAAAATAGTTCAAATATGTTTCTCCAGTATGGATCTTAAAAAAAAAAAATCATGTTTTTCAAAGACAATCTTTTTTGAAGATGTTTTTATAGTAGTGTAAAAAGTATTTTTTTTCTATTTTTTGCTGCAGAGTTACATTATTTTTGAACTTGATATAAGAAAATAGAATGTATAAGGATAACTTGGCATAATATTTTTTTTTCGAAAAACCATTTTTGATCCTTAAAACTTAGTGATCATTATTTACCCCGGAAAGAGAGTGATCCATAATTCCCCCATGTGACCCTAGTTTATTTTTAATGCCTTTCAATCAGAATTTGAAGTATATTTTACAGGTTTTAGGTGTTAACAAAAGCGTTAAAAAAGTAAGGAAAATGGGAATTTAAAAATTTTAAAGACCCCACTGCCTTGATTATCAGTTTCGCAATAAAAAGTTTTCACTACATTATCCAAAAAAAAACACCTTTGGTAATTGCTTTTGAACGAGTTTAAGTTAATTAAAAAACAGGACTCAATGCTATACGAATTTAATTGTAATTAAAAGTTTATGCAATCGTAAAAAACTAATACAATGCCAATTTCCTAATATGCACAATACTAATTTGACAAATTAAGCAATTAATAGTAAATTGGCTCAACAAAGTAGTTTCTCAAAAGAAAAAGAATGTTCGCAGACAATCAAAGTAATTAAGAATGGCTTTGTTAATTTTTGTGACTATGCATTTTAATGAACATTATAACACAAAATCGGTAATTCACACACAAACAACACGGTTGAATTGAGCCATATAAAAAAACTCATTAGGGAAATGCAGAATGGCAACAACAATGAGCCAAAGTAGAAGTTGTAGTAATTGTCACCGAAACATCAATCTAACACGCGCCGAAAAGAGAACGGGAACACCAGCGATCGCGTAACCTGACAAGAGACAAGGTTGTGGCGGATCTAGTTGTATGCAAATTATTGTTGTTTACCTGCACCTGTAACTGACACTACACCTGTAACTGTAACTTACTGCACTGTATATATACTGTAACTATGTTTGTAAACGGCTCTTGAAATTTTAACCTCAGTATGATTTAATTTGTTCACGTGTAGCTACCTTTTATTTTTACGTTATGTTATGTTTGGAAATAAATTAAAGTTGTGTTTTCGTTAACTGCTTGGTGCCTGGTTTATTAAACCATAGAACATTCTCTGCGGATAGGATAGCAGGCCGTCCTATCTAGCAAAGCTGGTGACCTGGACGTTTCTCAAAAATGACTATGATTTGACCAGGCATCGTTAAGGCCTCTTCTGCCGACTTCGGCCGACCTTTGGAGTTCCGCGTCGTGGCCGACCCTGGTGTTCCCCGTCGTAGCCGACCCTGGTGTTCTCCGTCGCAGCAGACCCTGGTGTTCTCCGTCGCAGCCGACCCTGGTGTTCCCCGTCGCAGCCGACCCTGGTGTTCCCCGTCGCAGCCGACCCTGGTGTTCCCCGTCGCAGCCGACCCTGGTGTTCCCCGTCGCAGCCGACCCTGGTGTTCCTCGTCGCAGCCGACCCTGGTGTTCCCCGTCGCAGCCGACCTTGGTGTTCCCCGTCGTAACCAACACTCGTAGTTCTCCGCCGCACAGTACCCTGCCCTGGAGTTCTCCGCCGTGCCGTGGCCTGCCTTGGAGTTCTCCGCCGCAGCGTCGCAAGAGTGCCCAGTGAAAAGCGCAACATATTTTATTGTACCAAGAACTATGCATAATCTTTTTTGTGATTTCTTATTTTATTAAGATTTTTGAGCCAGTTTGGTAAGTTTTTTTTCTCCTTTTTCCTTTTGATTGCTGGACTGCCATTAAATCTCTTTTTTAAAAGTTTTTAAACCTGTTTGTGAAAAGTTTATTTATTGTTTCTAACAAATTTGGTAACATTTTAAAATGTCTAAGGAAGAAGAAATTAAAACTATTCACGAAAGTTCAGTTGACAAAATTTCTATGCGTTTACCGTCCTTTTGGCGTGAAAATCCACGCTTGTATTTTTCTCAGGTAGAAGCTAATTTTGAGCTATCTGGTATTTCTGCTGAAAAAACCAAAGCCTGCTGTTTAATTGCTTCCCTTGACCAGCAAACTTTGCTGACAGTTTCTGATCTGATCGAAACACCTGATTCTAAAGAACCTTATTCGGTACTTAAGAAGAGGTTGATTGATACCTATGATGTTTCCCAAACAGAGCGTATCAAAACCTTGTTACAGGACCTAACTCTCGCAGACTCTAAACCGTCTGCATTACTTCGACGTATGCGAGAGTTAGCCGGAAAAAACTTTTCGGAAGATGTCATTAAAACTATTTGGTTGTCACGTCTTCCTACAACAGTTCAATCAATTCTTTCGGTCAGTTCAGAAACTCTTGATAAATTATCGGGTTTAGCTGATAAGATCTCGGAGGTTACTAGTTTTTCAACAGCGGTTTGTCAAACAGTAGAAAGTTCGTCATTGGAGGCTCAAATAGCCGACCTACGTCACGACGTTAGTTCTTTAAAAATTCAAATCGCTGAATTGGTAAAAAACTCCGAAAATCCTCGAGGTCGCACGCGCTCTCATAATAAATCCTACTTTCGAGGGAAATTTAAGAGCAGGTCAAGGGATAGAAAAGCGGCTCAAGATAAAGATTCTACCCTGTGTTGGTACCACGCTAAATTTGGCGAAAAAGCAAGGGATTGTGTTAAACCTTGTTCTTTTTTAAACTTGTAGCCCCGTCCACGGAAACAGTAACTCCTGGTACGGGTTTCTTTAGTCATAGACTTTTTGTTACTGACGTTAAAAGCAAAATCCGGTTTTTGGTTGACAGCGGTTCAGACCTAAGTATTTTGCCAGCATATTTCAAAGGTTGCAGATCACTCAGCTCGTTTGTTTTGAGTGCTGCAAATGGTACTGCTATAAAAACCTACGGCTCGAGACTGCTGTCCTTAAATTTGGGAATGCGTAGGAAATTTGACTTTCTTTTTATAATTGCTGACGTATCTAAGCCAATTTTGGGCGCTGATTTCCTTCAGAAATTTGGTCTTGTGGTTGACATTAAAAACCGTAAGCTAATTGACCCTCTCACTACTTGTGCACAACGGGGTAAGGTCCTACCAACCATTGTTCCTGGCATTAAAACTATTGTGGGTAATACCAAGTACCACCACTTAGTTCAGGAGTTTCCGGACATTACGAGGGTTAGCCCTATACCCCTTTCAATCAAGCATGATACGGTACACCACATATACACGTTTGGCCCTCCAGTGCATGCTAAAGTCCGCAGGTTACACCCGGCCCAACTTAAAGCTGCTAAGGCCGAATTCTCTTATATGCTTGAGCATGGAATCTGTAGGCCCTCTAAGAGCCCTTGGGCTAGCGCCTTGCACATGGTGCCTAAAAGCAATTCTGATTGGCGTCCAACGGGTGACAACCGCGCGTTAAATGCCAAAACCCGCCAGGACAAAAATCCGCTGCCAAATTTGCACGACTTCACGCAAGAGCTAGCTGGTAAAACGATATTTAGTAAAATAGATCTAGTACGCGCTTTCAACCAAATTCCGGTTTTTGAAAATGACATTGAAAAAACAGCCGTTATTACGCCTTTTGGTTTGTTTGAATTTATGTTTCTTCCTTTCGGTCTTTGTGGAGCGCCCCAGACTTTTCAGCGTTTTATTAATGAAGTTCTTTTTGGTTTGGATTTTGTTTTTGCCTATCTGGATGATGTCCTTATCGCAAGTTCAAATGAGGAAGAACATTTGAGACATTTACGGTTGGTTTTCGAACGACTTCAAAAGTACGGTATTACCATAAACTCCGCAAAATGCGTGTTTGGTGTACCCGAGATATCTTTCCTTGGCCATGTTGTAAATTGTTATGGTTGTAAGCCCTTACCTGAAAAAGTCGACGCAATCGTAAATTACCCTCTTCCTAAGACCATCAGCGATTTAAGACGTTTTTTAGGTTGTTTAAATTTTTACAGAAGGTTCTGCCCAAAAGCAGCTGAAATCCATGCCCCTTTAAACGACCTGCTTCGTGGTTCTAAGAAAAACGATAAAAGGGTTATAGAGTGGACTGACAATCTAAAAGCAGCTTTCAAGCGCTGTAAAGATAGTATTGTGCAAATAACCCAACTTTCTCACCCTGAACCAAACTGCGAACTAGTCCTGTTTACTGATGCGAGTGATGTGGCAGTTGGTGGTGCATTACATAAGAAAACTCGTGATGGTTTCTTACCTTTATCATTCTTTTCTAGAAAGTTAAATGATGCCCAAAAAGCATATTGTGCTTATGATAAAGAACTTTTAGCTGTTTATTTATCTATTATTCATTTCAGATATATGCTTGAAGGTAGAAATTTCTGCGTCATGACTGACCACAAGCCACTGATCTATGCATTCACACAGGGTTTTGAAAAATGTTCTCCGAGACGCCTGCGTCAAGTTGAGTTCGTTTCTCAGTTTACAACTGATATTAGGCACGTCTCGGGAGAGCAAAACGCAGTCGCTGATGCTCTTTCAAGAGTTGAAGAAATAGTCTATCCTATTCATATAGATTTTAAGGAGATGGCAGTTCAGCAGTTGACGGATAAGGAGCTGCAATCATTTTTGCAGAACCCAGCTACCACTGGTCTTTCAATAAAGTTAATTGATTTTTCTAATTTGAATGTTCAATTATATTGTGATATTTCTCAAAGTAATGTACGTGTATATGTTCCAGTTTCTTTTAGAAGGGCTATTTTTGACTCTGTTCACGATTTGGCACATACTGGTTGCCGTCCTACCTTACGGCAGGTATCTGAAAAGTATGTATGGCCCTCGATCCGTAAGGATGTAGCCTCTTGGTGCCGCACTTGTGTGCCTTGTCAAAAAGCAAAAGTGAGCAGGCATACTATTTCACCTTTAGGTCAGATACCTACGCCGAATTCTAGGTTCCAGCATGTTCATTTGGACCTAGTCGGCCCTCTGCCTACATTTCAAGGTTTTTCTTACTGCTTAACGGTAATAGACAGGTACACAAGGTGGGTTGAGGCTGTACCCTTAACGGATATTACTGCTGTAACTGTTGCAAGAGCCTTTCTACTTAATTTTGTGGCTCGGTTTGGCGCGCCAGCTCGCATTACTTGTGACCAGGGAAGGCAGTTCGAGTCTGCTGTTTTCAAGCAATTGGCTCGCTCCCTTGGCTCAGAGCTAGTGCGTACCACAGCATACAACCCTAAAGCCAATGGTATGGTTGAAAGGGCTCACAGAACACTAAAAGCTTCCCTCAAGTGTAATCCACTTGATTCTTGGGTCGACAGACTTCCTCTTGTTCTGCTTGGTTTACGTACAGCTGTGCGCGAGGATTGGAAACATTCGTCTGCCGAATTGCTTTATGGACAGACTTTAAGGTTACCTGGGCAGTTTTTTGAACCAGTTTCAAATCCTATATCCCAGACGGATTTTATACGTGGCTTATCGGAGAGTTTTAACAAATTACGACCTCTAGATACAAAAAGCCGAGATAACCGTTTGATCTATATTCCTAAAGCACTTAAAGACTGTACTCATGCTTTTGTACGCCATGACGCAGTACGTAAACCTTTGCAACCCCCTTATGATGGTCCTTTTCTGGTATTAAAACGCAAACCTAAATATTATTTCTTACAGATTGGTGCCAATAGTAAATGGATATCAATTGATCGCCTGAAGCCAGCCTTCCTCTCTGATCCTCCAGCAAATTGTAATGAACTTCCGTCTCCCAGTAAAAATGAATATGTAACAAGGAGCGGTAGGAGGGTCCAGTTCCGTATCTAGAAAGATACTTAGGAGGGGAGTGCTGTGGCGGATCTAGTTGTATGCAAATTATTGTTGTTTACCTGCACCTGTAACTGACACTACACCTGTAACTGTAACTTACTGCACTGTATATATACTGTAACTATGTTTGTAAACGGCTCTTGAAATTTTAACCTCAGTATGATTTAATTTGTTCACGTGTAGCTACCTTTTATTTTTACGTTATGTTATGTTTGGAAATAAATTAAAGTTGTGTTTTCGTTAACTGCTTGGTGCCTGGTTTATTAAACCATAGAACATTCTCTGCGGATAGGATAGCAGGCCGTCCTATCTAGCAAAAGGTCAACTAATCTCAAGGTCGTTGGAGAAGAACGTTTTTTTTTTCGTTTTTTGAAACTTAGTATAGAAAATAGAAAAGAAGGTTCCATACTAAAGGGGGAAAAGAAAAAATGCGGCCTTGATACATATAGAATAAAAACTGAAAGAGTGACATCGTTTTGTATCTATCGGTCAAATAGTCGCGATTGCAACATATCAAACGAGTTCTCTGAATTAATTTTAGTTTTAACGCAGTTTATACTTGGATTAGGATCCTGATACTCGGGATCACTCCATACCCATTTCACAATAGGGTGATTATGAATATTGTCCTTTAAAAGAAAGAAAAAGTTTTTGAATCTGACAACTATACCAAAACCGACCTTAAGTTTGCAGCAGAGAAATGTACTAGGCGGAATAATTTGCGTAAACAACGCTGCTGGCGCCGAATTTTCGAATCCTCCTATTGGCTGCTCCTCTGACCCTGATATTCGTGCGCCCTGTTACGTCAAAATCGAAGGAAAAAAATAATTAAAATAACACTCTAACTGAAGCTAAACCAATAAAACTAATAAATTTATGTCTTGAAATAACAAATAAATTTGTTTATTGAATGTGAAATACCTTTTTGTATTCGATTCTCGCACTCAAAAATGAAAACTATTTACCCTTTTTCTCGTAGAACATTTGTATACTGCAAACTTAAGGTCGGTTTAGGTATAGTAGAGATATTTGAAAGAAGTACAAAATACCAGCATAAAACTTCACAGCAATAAAAAAAATCACGATGTACAATTTTATTTGCACTAGTCACATTTACCACAAATAAATCCATAAATAGCTGAAAACCCAGTGGCGGTACAACATTAAAAAATGACACAAACATTTAAAATGTTCCTTTTTTGTGGTGCTCAGGGGCAGCCGTAAAACCACGAATATTCATTCATGCGACGGCTCTAAAATATAACCCATTTTTTCCCAAAGATCACGTCTAAATGATTACTTATATATTTTTACCAAAAATGTATGCACAAAAAAGAATAAAATTTAGCCATAATTCAGTCCCTTAAAACCACTACAAATCCTTCATTTTAGAAAAGCAAAACAATCCAAACTCTTCAAATCCCTATTTTCCCATAATTTTTTAGCGCAGACGATAAATTCATTTTCATAAAAAAAAAAGGACCAAACGTCAACAGAGGGTTTAGTTGTCGAGCATCTGACGCAAAGGATTCCCCCCCCCCCCCTATTAACGTCGCGTTAAAGCTCAGCCACCCGAGGAATGAGCAGACGACTATTCGTTGCGGGGGTGGGGTGGGGTGGGGGGGGGGTGCACGAACGATGACTCGATCGCAGGATGCAGGAAATGAATCATTATTTTATTAGTGGATCCCCTGCCACGGCCCTTTCCGAATAAAACTAAACACGTTCGTTTATGTCGATGTTTTCTTTCTTTTTTTTTTCGAAAACCCTGTTGCTGTGATTTCTGGTGAAATGATTCGAGTTTCAGTAGGGCGAAATCAGAGGCGGAAATACAAATGGGGATAGTTTAAGGGGTCACAGGAGTCTTAAAAATGTGCAAAGAAGATACTACATAGCATAGTTTGATCTCTCTTGTAATTTTTTAACTACTCAATAAATGAGTATAATTTTTTTTATATGTAATTCTACAAGATTTATTTATTATAAAACAAGTTTTAAAATTTATGAAACTTTAGCAAAAACTAAAATAAATGATATTAAACATGAAGGTACTTGAACACACTGTGATTAGGCTTGCGCGGCAAATTGTGAGGTCAAAATTGAAAAAATTAATAAAAAAATGACTTTATATTGTACAAATATGTACAAACTAGGACTTATACCTAAATTCTCAGCTCAATTTTAATTAGAAATTATTTTAAGAACTTTTTTCTAAAAAAATTAATAAAAATTTAAAAATTTTGATTTAAAAATTTTTTAAAAATAATTTCTAATTAAAATTGAGCTGAGAATTTAGGTATAAGTCTTTGTTTGTACATATTTGTACAATATAAAGTCATTTTTTTATTAATTTTTTCAATTTTGACCTCACAATTTGCCGCGCAAGCCTAATCACAGTGTGTTCAAGTACCTTCATGTTTAATATCATTTATTTTAGTTTTTGCTAAAGTTTCATAAATTTTAAAACTTGTTTTATAATAAATAAATCTTGTAGAATTACATATAAAAAAATTATACTTATACATTGAGTAGTTAAAAAAATGACATGAAAGATTAGACTATGCTTTGTAGTATCTTCTTTGCACATTTTTAAGACTCCTTAGACCCCTTAAGTTGATTCTGAAATCGCCGTGGTTTGTTCTATAACATCGATGGAACGTTTAATAGAATGTCATCAACATAAACACAACAGTAAATGTCAGGTTATTTGTGGGGGTTACCGGAATTTTCGACACTTGGACGATAGTTGTATTTTTTTTTAATGAAAATAATCAATTTTTGCAGTTTAGTTAAATCTGCAAAAAAAAGTACGATGAAAGTAGTATGACGAATGATATACAAATAAAGAAATTTCGTAACATAGCCATCTGTTTGAAAGAACGTGGCAAGGATCTAACTTCTTGTCTCACTATAACCATATTTAATAATATATTTACTAAAAATTTAAATGTTTGATTCCATATGCGGTCGAATATTCTGTTCATGATTATATAATGTTTAGTTTTACACTTACAAGTTTTTCGAATGATAAGTCTTGCTGGGAACGAATAAAATAGAATGTTTTTAATAACTTAGAATCAATTAATTTTTGTGGCGAATGATCAAACCGCATTTCTTCAATGAATCAAACGAGACATTCTAAACTGTAATCTTATTGTTGCGTCTATACTGTCTCGTTCTGTAGCCATTGATAGCCAAAAGCGAATGGTTTGGTTTGAATTAACGTCGCACTAGAGCTACACGAGGGCTATTGGCGACGGGCCAACACCTGAATAGGCACCCAACGCAACCGTTAAGGGCGACATCGTACGCAGCGTTAGGACTTTGAAGGATATTTAACGTGCACTCCCTTACACGGGGTATTATTCGTCGGACATTTTTGGCTGCACGGGCCGTTTATAAGTCGGCAGCTATTTTGGCGATGCCCGGACCCGAACCTGGGACCTTTCGCATGCTAAGCGAGTGCTTAACCGACTGGGCTCCCCAGCCCCTCAAAAGCGAATGATTTTAAATGTAAAGATATATTAATAGAGTACATTCAATAAAAACCAGTCAACATATCAATTACTGCAATCAACTTAGCAAGATTTAATCGGAAACCGAAACTATTTCACTTAATACCTAGCCAGCATTTACCTTCGAATATTCCTTAAAACTACCCATTCGAAAAACAATTAAAATATACGGAATTCCAGTTCCATGTCAACGGCTCTTCATAAACATAATTGCTATAATAGAACGTATAATAACCATCTACGAAACTTAATATGACGGATTATCATACGAAAATGACTTTCGAATCGAAATTCTATTTAAATTTCCATCAGACACAACGTCCTCTGGGAAGGCGTTGTCACAGATTGAAATCGAAACAAACAAGGCAGCAGCAAAACAACTCACCTCCGTCAAAGCATGCAGCTGTCCTTGGTGCACACACACTCCCATGAACCTAGAAGAAAAATGAAAACAAAAGAAATATGAATATCAGAACAAAACATGGGAGGTTTCACTTTCACACTTGGAAGGTAACATACGGATACAGTGTCAGAAAAATAAGGAAGACGACGAATAAAGAATGCAGAAACTGTTTTTAGGCTCTATGAGAAGAATTTGAAATTACACCAAAACCGACCTTAAGTTTGCAGTATACAAATGGTTACAGTCCACTCAGCCGAATGAGACTCAGCCGAATGCCCTAAACCGCAAGATCTCGCCAAATTTCATGGCAACATATTCACCATTATGGCGATAATGTTTTCAACATAGATTTTTCTTTTCCTGTCCTGCACTTCAGGATGGCTAACAATTTGGCTAGTTTAGCGCCCTAAAATAGTAAAAGTATTCCAGAAAACAAACCCTCATACACCGCCCCTCCAAAGAAAGTTGAAAGCTTATCACAAAGGGCTGTCACAATGATGGATGGATGACTGAGAGACTAGTGTCTACTATTGAAAACTGTATGGGAAGTTCGCAAAGCGATTTGGTTTGGCGATTCGAAATTCGCCATGTGTGTGTGTGCACAAAATTAATTTATATTTTTGTTAAGTTTAATGGGGGGATGTCGAATTAGAGGTGCACGAGTGCTAATTTGTTATGCTTTGCTAAGTCCATCGCCTAATTATCAACTATTTGTTTTAACATTTACAGAGCATCTATAATTTAAAACATTATTTTAGTTTTACTTTTTACATGACTAATTTAGATATAGGTTTATGAAATTTTTTTTTTTCTCGTGACAATAACGGTAAGGGTGATGTATAAATCAGGCATGGGGTCTCATGATGATATACTAAATTTTTGGAAATTAGCCGTCTCAAAAACAAAACAAATTTGGTTATTTTTGTTTATTTTACTTAAGAAATTCACTTATCGTTGGCAAAAATTAACTAAAATTTGAAAGAATAAATATGTAATATTCTTCCCATTTAAATAGAATGAAAAGATTTCATATCAACATACAAAGAATCTTGGAATGAAATATATTAGACGTAATTTCAAACTGATCGATATAGAAAAAACACACACATTTATTTTAATTTATTGTCTAAAAGAATTAAAGAATTAATTCCTATGCTTTTTGAATGATCATTAATTTTTTCATTTTTTAAAAAATAATTGAAGCATTTCGAATTATTTTTAGAAATTCTTAATGTATTCTAATTTCGATGCGCTAATTTTTTTGACGTATCACACTTGGCCGTAGCATTTGTAGTTTGGGCTATGAAAGTTGGTGATGGACGGACGGGACGATTATAATACCTTCCAATTTTTACGTTATAAACGTGGCGAGAAAGCTAAAGATACCTTTTCAGGTTAGTTTAAATAACGTCGCACTAGACCTACACGAAGGCTTTTGGCAATGGGCGTTATAATTTAGAAACACAGTCAAGTGACGAAACGACACCTGACTAGGTACACTCTTAAAACAAAAGAGTGAAATCCACTCCTGTAGGAGATGTGCATTTTCGACACTGGAAAGGAGTGAATATTAACTCAGACTAAGTTAAAATCACTCGTTTGGAGTGATCCTGTCAGAGGTTTAGCAAACAGAGGATCCACTCCTATAGGGGAAGTGCATTTTCGACACTGGAGGAGTGAGTCTATTGAAAGCTATCATCGTATTATGAAATGTAGCATATTGATAGTTAATTACAATCAGTGAAACAAGTATAGATATTTGAAAGTGGTTGTTTGGTAATTTTAAACTTGTTTTTCTAAAAAAAAATGTACGTTTGGCATCGGTTAAAAAAAACAGTAAAATTTTCTACAGCTGTTTAAAGACATCATAGTGTTGTCGAATTAGGCCAATATCAGACTTTTTGACAGTCAATGGAGCATGTTTCACGTCTTGAGTGGCAACAGTTCCAAAGGAATAAAAATATGGTCTTGATTGGAGCATTGTGTTCACGTGGCATCTTACTAATGTAATGAGCGGCCACCTAGTTTTACCTAGATATATCAAAACATACCTACTTTTGAAATGTCAAGGTTAAGACAATTGGTTGATTTGACAGGGAATGACACACATTAATTAAAGAGTACATATCATCTATTAAAAATTAATAGAAGTCTCTCCTCGGCGCATGGAGTGGGCTAAGTGGGCCAAGTCGTGCCACCTGGTAATGTGGTCAGCCTCACGTGAAACCTCCAGTGTTTAGTTCCCAAACATGTTGGTACCCATGTTATCAACCCATTTAAAGGATGAAAGGATAGGTCAATCTCGCCCAATCTGGGATTCGATCCCCGAACTTGTGGCGGGGCAATGTAAAGCACTACCACTAAGTCACTGGGCCTAATAAATAATTTAAATAACTAACAAGGGAAAAAATAGAAACTCTATGAAACTGAGACTGTCATTAAAAATACATGTGCACAAAAAATACATTTTTGAAGTCTAGTGATGAAAATAAAGATAGAATCAAGCAAAAAAAAAATACTGTAAATATTTTGGAAGTAAATCAATTTTTGCAACATTTGAATCTAGAATTTATCGAATTCAAATTATCAGATATATTTTTGTCATTTATACAAGCTATGTCATTTCTATATGTGGTCTTAAATTGTTCATTGTCGATTTTTTTAATTTAGACCTAAAATGAACATATAATTTGACAGTGTTAATCATTTACAACAAATAAAGAATTTTGAGCACTGAAAAGGCTAAAATTATCCCCAAACCATAGTTTTATTAAGGTATAAACAACCAGAATTTATGATAATGATAAAATTATTCGCACGGAGCAAACAATTATCAGTGAAAACAGATGAGAAGTCGTAATGTTTTAAAATAATAATTAACTAATAAACTAAGTAGAAGAAAAGAAACGTAATTAAAATTATGAAGGAAATGTACAATCAATCGTGCCTAAATTATTTATTTCTCTACTTACTTTCAGTTAATACAAATGTAAGATACTAATAATAAATTAAATATTAATATTGATTCTTAATGTTAATATAGCTCTGTATATATAGAAATTATTCTTCAATTTTTTCATAAGCTAGGTAACGGCATTGAAAACAAGCATATAAATATGGTTGACATATAGTTAAAAATTTCAATTCATTTGGAATGGTTTGGTATAATAGAAATGGTGTTTTTGTGCACAATAGGTTAGGTTTGAATTATCGTCGCACTAGAGCTACACGAGGGCTATTGGCGACGGCGTCGTATTTTAGAACCACAGTCAAGTGGCGAGCCAACACCTGAATAGGCACCCAACGCAACCATTAAGGGCGACATCGTACGCAGCGTTAGGACTTTGAAGGATATTTAACGTGCACTCCCTTACACGGGATATTATTCGTCGGACATTTTTGGCTGCAAGGGCCGTTTATAGGTCGGCAGCTATTTTGGCGATGCCCGGACCCGAATCTGGGACCTTCCGCATGCTAAGAGAGTGCTTAACCGCCTGGGCTCCCCAGCCCCCTTTTGTGCACAATAAATTCTTAAAACATGTAATTCAGAAAGGGGCAATTATAAAAGCCGAGTATTGGTCAAATATCATTAAAATACCAGGACGTTTTTGTAAATATTTCAAAAATTTGTTTGAATTTAGATGTATGATTTGTATATATGATATACCTTATATTAAGCAGACATGTGTGGAGTGTGCTTCAATGTACACATGTATATTTTTGCGATTAAAAATGTTTTTACTCCTAGCACCTCCAGTCCCCCACCCCTTAAAAGCATCTTCTTTTGATATCATCGGCTTGTTAATTAGAATGCATTAGAAGGCCGAGTAAATTTAGTATTCTTAGTGAAATTTTTGTAGAGAGCCAGGGTGGCGCGGTCAGTTAAGGTGTATTGCCATTGCCAATGATAATACGTTCCGGTTTCTGTCCCCGCCTTAGAAATCCTATAAACTAATCGTGCTTCACAAAAAAAATCTCATTAAATTGCGCCGTGTATATTGGACTGGTGCACGTTAAATCGATCGTAGTCCTACGTATATAAAAACTTCTAAAACTATATATATTTTTAATATGTTGATGTTTAACGATTTACAAACGTAGAGATAATGGGATTCATATCGTCCTAAAGCTACACAGGGGATATGGGCGACAAACTCCATAAGTTTTAAACACGGAACAGATGAGGAATTCACCTGAACAAAGTTTGAAATCCACGCAATCTTATAGCGACGTCGTGCATGGTGTCAGAGCTTTGAAAGTCAACAGATTTAACGTGCATCAGCCACACATACACGGCGTTTATTGACGAGATGGTGTGTGTGTGTCTGAAACGGAACATTAATAAGATGTTTTAGGCGGAAACAGAACATGCGAAGGTATCTACGGTGAAATGTTGCCTTAACACAGCGCTTCGCGCTGGCGTTGCGCTTTCAAATAAATCAAATATTGACATATGAATTTAATAGTATTTAAATTATGATATCAAAATCTGTTACAGACATAATTGTTTAAATATTAAAAATAACCATCATCGAACTTTTATGCTACCCAAATTGAACACATAATATGAAAGTTTGTCTTTTACAGCAAATAACGAATTTTGAGGACTTAAAAAGCCTGAGCAAAGCAAAAGTTACACTCTTAAAACAAAAGAGTGAAATACACTCCTGTAAGAGAAGTGCATTTTCGACACTGGAAAGGAGTGAATATTAACTCAGACTGAGTTAAAATCACTCGTTTGGAGTGATCCTGTCGGAGGTTTAACAAATAAAGTATCCACTCCTATAGGGGAGGTGCATTTTCGACACTGGAGGAGTGAAAATTAACTCAGACCGATTGGTTAAAATAGCTCGTTTGTTTTAAGAGTGTATGTTATAACAAAAAATCAATTATCAGGGTAAACAGCTGACAAGTTATAAGATATTTGAAAGTAATAACTATGTCTTTCGTCACGTGTATAAAAACTTCTAAAACTTGTATATTTAATCTGTTGATGTTTAGCGATATGCTGATAATTAACGGTACGGAAGTAAAGAAACACAACTTAAATTTGAAACAATATGTATATATATTATCGTGATAAAATTAACTATTTTTCTACTTGCATTCGTTTTTTTGCTTAAAATAAAATACTAATTACTAAATAAAATATTTATATTGATCCTTCAACCTAACTCTATTTGAACATTATTTTGTAAATTTATTTCACCGAGATAGGTGCAGACATTGAGAACAAGTTCTATCCATCGAACAAAATCCTTGTCTGTTGTCTGATTATATTTGTCGCCTGAAACAGGAGTGACCCGCCAGAGTTCTTAGAACGAGGGGTCTTTTTTATGACTCCTGGTCTGCACGGAGATCGCATTGTATTCGCAATTACATCATGAGCAGGGAGCGTTCACCAATTGTCCAAATTTAACCTCATATTTGGCTTCGCATGCACCATTCGGTTGAATTCTTATCGCCAACGCTTTGGCAGGAGTAAAGCAACCACAAAATCTTATCAGCAGAGGGGGATCTCTTCGCCAAGCACAACCCCACTTTTTCACCAAATTGGCTACCTTTTGCGGTTTCGGCTGAGTCCCATTCGGCTGAGTGGGGTGCCACGATACAAATGTTCTACGAGAAAAAGGGTAAATAGTTCCCATTTTTGAGTGCGAGAATCGAATACAAAAAGGTATTTGGGTGTTTCACATTCAATAAACAAATTTATTTGTTATTTCAAGACATAAATTTATTATTTTTATTAGTTTAGCTTCAGATAGAGTGTTATTTTAATTATTTTTTTCCCTCCGATTTTGACGTAACAGGGCGCACGAATATCAGGGTCGAAGGAGCAGCCAATAGAAGCAGGCGAAATTTCGGCACCAGCAGCATTGTTTACGCAGATTTTCAGGGTAGACCAGAATATTCTCACCAGTCAAAACTCGAGTAGTAGTACAGTCCACGCTCGTTAACCCGAAACATAGCTGCAAAAACAACAACCTCGGATTAACTGTAAAAGGTTTTTAGATTTGCTTTGAATTGTTTTCCCTACAGCAAAACTCATATTAAGTTTGCAGTATAGAAATGTTCTACGATAAAAAAGGGTAATTAGTTCTCATTTTCGAGTGACAGAATCGAATACAAAAAGGGTATTTCATTCAATAAACCAATTTATTCGTTATTTCAAGACATATTTTTATTTTTTTGTTTCAGTTAGATTGTAATATTAATTATTTTCCCCTTCGATTTTGACGTAACAGGGCGCACGAATATCAGGGTGAATATCGCAAAGGAGCGACCAATCAGAGCAGGCTACATTTCGGCGCCAGCAGCGTTGTTTACGTCGTTTTCCCCGCGTAGAACATTTCAATATTGCAAACTTAGGGTGTGTTTTGGAATAGTAGTTAACGTTAACACATCATTAAATTAGATCCTATAGTTAGATGATAAAATATAAAACATTCTGTATACCAAAAGGGCCTTTCGGATTATCGCGCGTGGACTGTTTTATATATTTAAATTGTAAGAGAACTAAAATGAAGCATCAGAAGTAAACACATAGCAATTAGATAAGAAAGTTAATTAAAATTGCACTTTGAAGTCACTTATGTACCCTCTGAAAATTCACATTTTTTTTTATAATATTAAACTTTGCATCGATGAAAGAAACTATTCATTAAAAAAAGGTACATCATACATTCTAGTACATATTAATTATTAATGCAGAAAACGACACTTTGTTGCCAGCATCACACCAAATTTCATAACATTGACATTCGTTGTTATGACATTCCACAACTTTTTATTTTTTGATTCCTTTGTTACCATGCCATTATCTTGCCGATATAGCGTGTTGCCATTCAGATTCTTCGAAATACAAAAGAATGTTTCTAAAAAGAATTTAATTAACACATTTATAAGTCTGTACACGCACCACACACCCTGCAGAATAACAACAGCCTTGGGAAGGACGAATTTGTAGGACGAAAGTTCTTATTCTTATTTTTCCCCCAAAGTTACAGTATTTGATTGGGTTCATTAATATTCTATTTACTACTTAAAAAGCATTCTTTTGTTTTTAAAGGTGTGAAATGTGGCAATGGAAAAATGTGTAGATTATCTATCAACGTTTTGATTTCAGTAAAACTTTCTAAGTCATATTGATTAGAGATATATTTTTCTATTTGTTCGTGAAAAATTGTATGCTTCTAATCTTTGAAATCAGTTGTGAGCATATTGATAGCAGAACAGCTGTAACTTTTCTTACATTTTAATCGCATACTGCGATTTAGTTTAAATAACAAACTGCAAACGCTGATAATCATGTTTTTACTTATTTAATATCAACAAACAAATAAGTAATAAAACTTTTTGCACGATGTGCATGCCAAAACCAGAGACTAAATTATCATGTGATAAAATTTTCCTGATTGAGGAGTGTGTTTGGCCGGTATCGAGAAGTTTGAAAATGAAAATTTAACTTTAAGTGTTTAAGCAAACCATTGAATAATAATTTAAAATATCTTTTAAATAGGAATAATTGAACACTGTCACTTTTAGAATATAATTACACATTATTTACAAAACCAGAACCGAGTGAAGAATTTTTTGTAAGGTGCTCGGCTTGAATTAATTTTTTTTTAAATATTTTTAATCGGTGATTTTGGAAGTCACCTCAACAATAAACTCTCACGAGAACATTAGATCGCAATAAAAATGAATCTCGAATGTCTTCGAATTTGAAAGTGTTTTAACAATTAACCTATTAAACAAAAAAATTACTTATGTCATTGGCTTAAATTACAGTTTTAAAAAGCTTCAATTAATTAACCCAATAAGACATAGTCACGAGAATAAACAGATTCTACGAAAAAAATCGCTCGTAAAAACTCATCCCGATTCTACACAGAAACATCGATTCAATCCCAAAAAGATCGATGTCATGACCTGGAAAAAAAAATGGCCGAACCGTTCTAAACAAGCAGTTTGAAAAGGATATTGTAATGCTAAAGAGAAATCGTGAGTCAGATATTTAAAGTAATGATAGTAAATCAACGAAAAACGCCTAGTTGAGGACAGAAGTTTCAACAAAACGGCGCAAATGAGATTAAAATCGTGAGAAATTTGCGTTTTTCCTCATGAGATCCTTCAGTTTAATTGAACGGGACTTCAATCTGGTTCAAAAGTTCAACTGCTCCTTGTAAATTTGTAAGAGAAGCTCTTGAAGATACTTTTGTAATCGAGGATTTGGATCGTCGAGGGAGTAGCCCCTGTTTTGAAGAGCCATCTCCACCCTTTGAGGACAAAGTAATTCGTTTGAAAATAAAAATAAAACTTAAAAAGAAATCTGATAAATTAATTAAAACAGTCTGTAGCGAAGAGGACCCAATTTTTTTCTAAGCCATTAAAATAGAAATCTAGGGTGCATAGCCTAGTTAACATCCTAAAAGTATAAGCTCCAGAAGAAAAATTACAAAGTAGTTTTGGAATTCATTAAACTTAGTTGGAGTTAATCTTAAGGACAGGAATTAGAATTACAAAAAATGACGACTCTCAATTGGCCAGAGACCCAGTTTGGTTTGGTTTGAATTTTCGTCGCACTAGAGCTACACGAGGGCTATTGGCGACGGGCGTCGTATTTTAGAACCACAGTCAGGTGACGAGCCACACCTGAATAGGCACCCAACGCAACCGTTAAGGGCGACATCGTACGCAGCGTTAGGACTTTGAAGGATATTTAACGTGCACTCCCTTACACGGGGTATTATTCGTCGGACATTTTTGGCTGCACGGGCCGTTTATAGGTCGGCAGCTATTTTGGCGATGCCCGGACCCGAACCTGGGACCTTCCGCATGCTAAGCGAGTGCTTAACCGACTGGGCTCCCCAGCCCGGCCAGAGACCCAGCAAGGTCGGTCCAAAAGTAAACTAAACTCCATACCAGCCAAAACCATCACGATACCTCTCCTTACCAATCAAAACAATCACGTTAGGTCAATTTCTGAGTCGATATTGAGCAAAAAACCAAGTGGAGTATCAGATTTTTTTTAGTTTAGTGATATTTTGCGGATTTACAGCATTTAGCATAATATAAACTGAAATTTATGGGGCCTCTAAAATTTGGAGGCCCTAGGCCCGGGCCTAATGGAAGAACAGGCCCTGCTTATACTGCAAACTTTTTTGCTTGGCCAAGGCAAATGCATCTACAACTTTCAAAAGCAAATCTGAAGCAATCATTTTCAAGCATTGAACTGGGGATGGGCCAATCAGACATCCACGCAGGAAAGACCAGCGAACCAGAAACCATAACCATAGCCACGGACACAAGAGTTCTCCAGACGCCATTAAAATCTCGTTAGAATTAATCTAATAAACTTCAGTGTGACGGGGGCAAGGTCGAACGAGCCGCTAATTGTAAAAAAAGGGTTCAAGCCTACAAGAAAGATTTCCTTAACAAGCCTCTTTCACTAAAATGTTATTAAATGAAAGAGCTTGGCGGGAAAATCTCCTCATTTTTTAGGGATTCAAATATGCTTGATTAAAAATAGAGTGAAGTAATAAGAGACTGGATGTGGTTATGTTAGTTAGGTCAGTTAGGTTAGGTTAGTTATGGTTGGAATTACAAAAACTCTCAATCAGCTCAAAAGTTATCACAATTTTAAGGGATCTATACAATAAGGCTTCAGCAAGAGTTAGAGTAAAAGATGTCTGTACTGACTCATTCGAAGTCTCAATTGGTGTATTACAAGGTGAAATATTGAGTCCACTGTTATTTATCCTCTTTTTAAACAACCTAATAGTCCAGTTAAACGAATCATGTATCCCAGGCGTGTATATTGCACCTGATATCCATTTACATCTCCTTCTTTATGCTGATGATGCAGTTATTCTTGCAGATAGCCCAATAAATCTTCAACTAAAGCTTAACACATTAGAAAGATTCTGCAAAAAATTCTGTTTAGATGTTAATATCAATAAAACCAAAGTGGTTGTTTTCCGAAAGGGCGGTAAGTTATCTGCGAGTGAAAAGTTCTTTTACAATAAAAAAAGAGTTAGAAATTGTCCCCAGCTATATTTATCTTGGCATACCGTTTTCTTCATCGGGTTGTTTTACTATTGCTAAAGATCACTTTATCTGTAAAACCATCAGTGCAATTAATAATTCTTGGTCTGTCCTTGCTGGCGCAAGAATTAACTCGGTTAATTCTTGGTTTAAGTTATTTGACTCCTTAATATTGTCTGTTTTGACTTCGGTGCTCCAATATGGGCTGTTAATAATTACTGTGAATTAGAAAAATGTTTTTGTATTTTTGTTAAAAGATTGCTTACTGTTTCAAGGTATACCCCTGGATACATGTTGAGACTTGAATTGGGTCACTCAAGAATTTCTTTAGTTTTTATCCATTTGATTTTAAAATATTGGATACATTTACTTAAGATGTCTGATGAAAGATTTGCTAAAGCTTGTTATTTAAGGCTTTATAATTTGTCTCTTTATGATTCTTCTACTAGCAAATTTAACTGGGCTATCTCTGTTAGAAATATTTTACAAAGTGCTGGTTTTTATTTTGTTTGGATATCCCAAGATTACGAAGTAGCAGAACAATATTTACCATTAATTATCCAAACATACAATGATCAATACATTCAAAATGACCTTGCTTGTGTAGCTAATAGTAACAATCACTCTTTTTACAAATTCATCAAAAACTCACATTTAATTGAAGATTATCTAGCCTCAAATGTTGATATATCTGTAAAACGAATTATAATGCAGTTGCGTTGCAATCAAACATACTTATACTTTAAAGGATCAATTTACAAAATATTTCCTGACACTATATGTAAAATATGTAATACATCCGAAAATGAAACCTGGGAACACATAATTTTAACTTGTCCTGTTTATGAATCCTTCAGAAGAAAATACTTTATTAATTCTAACAATCTTTCAGTATTTTTAAAATTTCATAACAAAAACTATTATAATATTTATAACTACTTAATATCAGTTTTAAAATTTAGACAATATATATTAAGTTTCGATGATACTGACAATTAGTTTACTTCCTTGTGTCTCTTTGTATGTATTTAAGTGTTTGTTTGTATTTCATTTGTTTGTTTTATATGTATCCTTGCAATAGATTTATGTTGATATTATGAAACATTTTATTGTAATAACCATTGCCAACCATTGTAAACGGGCTTAGGCCCATTGCAATAAATTTATTATCTATCTATCTATCTATCTATCTATCTAATTGTAAAAAAAGGGTTCAAGCCTACAAGAAAGATTTCCTTAACAAGCCTCTTTCACTAAAATGTTATTAAATGAAAGAGCTTGGCGGGAAAATCTCCTCATTTTTTAGGGATTCAAATATGCTTGATTAAAAATAGAGTGAAGTAATAAGAGACTGGATGTGGTTATGTTAGTTAGGTCAAGACTGGTGCGACAGAATGGTTTTTATGGCGACATATTTCACACGTCAGTTTTCGCACGTGAATTGAAGAATAGACATCGCGTGCAGCCTTATTTGGGATTTCAGTTGATGGCAAAATGCTGGGAAATTGGTTTGTGCTTCAGTGAAGAGAGAACGTTTTTAGTATTGACGGACTTTTTTAAAGACATATTTTTCTATTCTATTTTAAATTCCAATATAAAAATTACTAAATTCTACAAAAGTGAAAGCAATGGCGCCGATTTTACACTTGTACAACGCTCCAACAATATAAAAGTGACATCAGTCAGTTATAAATAAGTAAATCAAATAAATACTAAATTATTTTATAATGATCCTAGCTATCCTTTATTTTTTTTTTAATCAAGAGTATCTACAAAGACTCAGTCAGTTTTGTGAAACCTCTTACAAAGACGTGGCCCTTTAGACTTCATCTCATACACAATAAGGAGCCTTACCATCCTGATCAAAAGTAAAAGATTCAATATGAACACTAACGGAGTGTTTTAAAGAGTTCTTGTGATGTAGGCATTACCTTATACTAAGAATTTAAACAAGACAAAACTGTGGTCAACTGAACTAGCTCAGCTCAGACCACAGTTGAAAGCAACAAAAGGAACCGAGTCAGAAAACTTTACAAAACAATGGAGTTGGTTAAATAAGGACTGTTTTAATTTAAAGCCCATTCTTATATATGTTATTTACGGATCTGTTTATCCTAAATTCATGGTCAAAATTGCAAGATTGAAATTTAGTTTGCTTTTTCATCAAAGATATATGGATCAGTTATCAAATTTGTAAAACTTTGGAAAATTTGCAATGGTTATGCATTGAAAAATATATTATTGTGAGTTACGGCGACGAGCATCCGAACCTGGGACCTTTCGCGTGCAAATTGAATTCCTTAACCGACTGGGCTTCCCATCCCTCACAGGACATTTGGTCAGAATGGCCCTCAAATATTAACGGAAGTTAGGGGGATGATTTACAAAGGTCTGTTACGTTAGGTTTATTCTATCAATCTATAGACTATTAGGGCACGTAAAAAAACCATAACGATCTTCTAGAAGATTCTAAACTCTTAACCCACCGGTTGCGCGTCCGTTGCTCTAACCGTCTGGCCACCCACTGACCCCGCAAACTTTTTTCTCGTCTGCGTTGAGGTGTTCCACCCCACTGCACGATTTCAAACCTACCTCTCAGGTAGATTATTATTTGGGGGAGGGTGTCTTTGTCTGGACAACGAACTTGGAGGGATGTCACTTGGAAAAGACCCAAGGACACTGCTGTCAGTAGCAGTTGGCAAGGAGAGGATTACAATGACAGAAGGTTTAACCCGAAATCTCTATTTTTAAATTGTATATAAATCAGAATTTTATAAATTTCAGGCATATTTTAACTTTAAATACGCTATCAATAAAAAGTGCAGAATTTCAAGTTCAAGAGACAGCCAACAGAGAATCAGTAAAAAATTGCGGAAGTTCATTGAATTTACTACAGTTACTTCCCGCACAAGAACAGATTTAGAAAATATTTTAAATAAATTCACTTGCTATTCCGCACTAAGTTTCTGATAAAAACCCATACAAAAAGAAATACAATCGAAGATAGTTTACACACTTTGTGCATTTCAATACCGAGAACAATTCAGAAAAACTTTCTATTGAAATGTAAATTCATTTATTAAAAGAAGAAAATCTACTTCGTTGGATAAATCCAACTGAAAAGAAAATGGCACATAATATAGTGTTGATATAAAAATACTTTCTTTTCCCTAGTTGGCTGCCTTGCTGGGATTGAGATGTACGTCGGTGACTCCCATAGAGCTAAGAAGATGGAGATACTTGGCGTGAAAAAAAGGTGAAGCGTTCAGAAAGTCGCCAAGCAATCGTAGTTAACCCTTTTCAGTCCAAATGATGCAATTTGGCATCATCATGTTTTCGATCATAATTTAAAAAAAAAATAATAGGGCTGATATCGGGATTAATAAAAAATATTTTCTAATGAACAAATTTTTGAAAAATCGAATGTTGTGCTTAGATATCATAAATGAAAATGGCTATAGACGATCAGAAAAAAATTCTAAAATGACGATGACAAATTTTCATTGGGGGACTGAAAGGGTTAAAACGCTTATGAACTATCAAAAGATGACAATTGCGCAGCTGTGGGCTGTAGTACGAGACCTGTGATCAAGATGGTGGTAATTTTCTTCAAGGTAAGAAAAATGCAGCGTAATTATACTTTTTAATAGAGATTTTAAAAAATCGCCAAGTCGATGAAGTAAGCCTGTAAAACTCCACCGTGGAATAGCGCCAAATACTTCGCCAAGAGCATTTGTTTGGGCTTACTACCAAAGCGATCAATGGCCTCACTTGGCAACCCGTTTTCATACTGTTTTTATGTCCGGCAGCATCTTATCTCCTTCTTAACTCTATATGGTATCTCTCTATAAACGAAATCAAACGGCCACCATCTCTCTTTATAAAAAGCAGTACTTCCGGCATTAGACATCTTTTCAAACCGGTTGTGCATCATCCATAGATCCCGCTCGACGGGCAAAAGTGACCTTTCTGTCATCAAAAGTCAGTGGGACATACACCACCTTTACGCGGACAGCGAGATTATACCACGAGTTATGAGCAACAATGTATACAACGACTATGATGGGAGAAAGCTTCCCAACATGATTTGAGAAGGGTTAAAGGAACCATCCAGGTTTGTGAATGAAAGGATGTTTGAATGTAGTGGACTTTTTTTTTTAACCCTTTCAGTACCAGTGATGCCATTTGGCATCATCATGTTTCTAATCATAATTTTTTTTTTAAATAATTGGACTGACATGTATTAGGATTAATAAAAATCTGCTCTTTTGTGGGTGTTTCTGTAAATTATAAGGACATTTACCTGAGTATGTTGTCGTGGCTGAGCCTGTTCATGAGCTGCACCTCCCTTAGCATGTTGGCGCGGTTGCTGAGCGAGGTGTTCATCTTCAGCACCATCACCTGGCCCGTGGTGCGGTGCGTCACCTGGAACAAACAAACACAGAGTCAGTCAACTTTCCACTAGGACACACAATAGCTTAAAAGGGACTAACTCCCATAGAACTAATACATTAGTTTTGAAATCATAACTTTTGCAAAAGAATTGTTTTGCCATGGTAGACCTTTTTATCCAGGTATGGGAACCAACCTAACATCGAAATGAAACAAATCAGAAAAGAAAAAGTTAGCTAGTCATTTAATTATATATTTTTAAAGTTTTAAAATGCCAAAAATAAACACTAGATGGCGACACTGTTTTAAAACTTTATTAATTTTTTAATTAAATAACCGGATGTAATTTTTTAATTTTTTATTTTAATTGATGTATTGATGATTCCATACCTGGTGAAAATGGGATAACATGACAAACCCATTCTTTTGCAAAAGTAATGATTTCAAAAACTAATGCATTAGTTCATGGGACTGGCAGTCCCTCTTAAATATACATAGGCACAGTCAGGACCTTATCCAGGAAAACTTAAGACATGACAAATTTTGGGGCCCCTTTTACGGAATATTTTGTGTATGATTTTGCATCGCGCCTTTATCCCTCATTTTATAAAGTTGTCAATTCCGGAACTGGATACAAATCATCTTTTCTCTTGTCCAGCCATCCTGGCAAAATTGCAGCAAATCACCAACTCACACTACGAAGACTTTTATGAGGACCACTGCCTGCAGATCGCTGAAGCAGACCTTTGGCCCCATATAATCTTTATCTATGGACACGACATTATCATTTCAAAATAAAAATATGCTCGATGTATTTACATAGCTTTGTTTAAAGTGTTTAAAAGCCTATGAATAAACTTCAGTTTGCATTTAGATTGTGAGAATTATAAATAAATCCAAATTTCCTTCGCAACAACTACGAAACTTTAAAAGCCAGACATTTTATGTTTGGAGTCGAATTTAAAGAATAAATAAAACCCATAATACTCCATTCAGGAATGCATAGCATGAAATATTTCACAAACCAAGAAATTATTATTGACATAGACAATACATCCTACCGAATTCCAGATATTTCCAGGGAATTTTACGACATTCAAATCAAGCATGTCAAGATGCTAAAATCAAACAGTCTCGTATTTTGGCAAAACTTGCAATAGCCCGTGTAGGCTTGACAGAAATGTAAAAGGTATTTATATTAAAAAATGAACTTAAATTATAAAAAAAATTAAAATTGCCAAACAAACTTCGGTAGTTATTAAAAACGTAGAACTTTTTTAGAAATAAGTCTCGATTAAGATTTTGAAGATATTTCCACACTCGGTTTTTCGACTTTTACGCCATACCGTGCGTCATATACCGAGACAAGTAAAGCGGCGCACTCTGTTTTCGGTTACACAACGCATGCGGCAAATACTGTTGTAAAATAAGTGTTGAAAAAAAGTTAGAAACCAGGTGTGGTCCTGGCCAAATTTTCAAACAAATTTTGCCAACAGCAGGTCGCAATCTATGGTTTTCTTACAACATGCAGTGTCACAATTTATGTTTTGCTCACAATATGTAGTTGCAGTTCTGTCACACTGACACGGTGGCATACCATCAAACTCAAAGACCCATACTTCAATTCCGCGACGGTCAATTTCATGTCCAACAAGCAAATAGCCCGAACCACCGAGTTGTTTAGCCAAAATTGTAACATGCATTTGTCAAAATTACTTTTATATAGTATCTAGAAACTTTAAAATAAAAATTTTACAACACACGTTAAAATAAATTTAATATACTTTTTGCCAAATACTTTCGCATTGTAGTCTAAAGAAGAAAATTACCGAGCGAAGTTGGAAATAGTTTTGTATGGCCTTATGAACAAGAACGGTGACTTTTACCTCTGTTCATCAAATAGGAGAAAGAGTGAGCAATTAAAAATAACTTGAATTGTGATGAACTAATCTTTAAAAAAATATAAACAATTAAACAGTCATGATAGCTGTAAAAAAAGAATCGACTACCATAAAGAAAAGGGCTACGCAACAAAATTGCAAAACACTATGAATTAAATTTGAATTCATCAGTAGAAGATGTGTCATTCTCGTTCTTACAATTGTGAAGATAATATCAATATGAATCTTATGAATTTAAAGTATAACAATACTTCAATGTATCTGTATAGTCCATCACAGTCAATTCTTATTTCTAAAGCCATTTTTACACACCACAAATCGGTCAAACGTTAGTTACATCTTTACCATACCGAGGAAACCCATTGTTGACTATACGCCGGCAAGTGTTTTAGCCGAAGTTATTCATAAAATGGATTGTCTTCAAAATCGCATGGGAACAAACCTGATTTGGAAACACAGAAAACCATCGGCGAAGAATCCTTCCATGCGAGACATCGGTGTCGCTGATGTCGCTCGGGGGGACATCGGAACCCGATCTATATTTGGAATTTGGTTAAATTAAGAGTGTAACAGGGTTGTTGATGACTGGAGTTGAGGTTTAAAATGGGAACTACTACTTCTGGTCAGAGTGATTGGAAAATTGACAGGAACTGGCCGCAGTCGTAGAGCATCAATGGAGCAATGGAATAAGGTCAAAAACCCACCGTAAGAGAATTACTACTCTCCTTACCAACCTAACTTGGGCAAAAACAAAGAGTGAAAAGGCAGAGGGAACAGCGCTTTTGGTCCACTGGTAAATTCTTGTAAGGTAATATTTACATACAAAATGATCTGAATAACCAAAATATACTTTTCATTCTGAAAAAATTACCAAATTTTCTCAAATAATGTTAAAATCAGTTAGACCTTACACGAAATCAATGTTTTAAACACGTTTTCTGGATGGATTAACAAATAATTTATGGAACTCTTTACTGCGCGGAAGGATCTTGTTCATAGCATATTTCTATATACCCAACTTAGGTTGGCAAGAAGTGTAGAGGAGTTCTTCTGGTTGGTCAGTGGCCATGCTGATGGAGCGTCACAGAAGAAACACTGGGTGAGCTTCTAATGACAAAATGGCGGTTGGGGAAGAGCTATGATAGATAGCCGTTAGAGGGCGTTGTTGTACAAGGTTGTATATGATTATGACATCCATATATCCTAATATACGAAATTTAACAGCAACAAATGGAAATTTTTAACGAAATTTCCAATAACTTCCGTTTATTTTCATTTCCAATCGGGCAATAACCACGAGCGAGCTATGTAAACAAAAAAATCTCCCAACCGGGCCACCCCTTGAGGTGATAGATCGAAATAGTCCCCCTGGCAAGCACGTATGCAGGCAAGCGTTAGATCTTTTGTTTTAACGGTGGCACAAAAACAGGAATGTCCGTTCATCCGAGATAATGGGAAGCTTCATTCCACCAAAACAATTAAGCTATTGCTTCGACAACGATCTTTGGTGTAGAGGTAAATTAAAGGGATGGGTGTTAAGGGGGAATGGGCGCTCAGGACCGGGGGTCTCCAAACTCAAGTGCCTCAATGTTAATTCAATGGGGAAAAACTATTTTCTTTGCCACATTTCTCCGGCTGTATTAAATATTTTTACAAGCGGATTTTTTTATGTGATAAATGTAGCTGACTTACAGGTCTCTATCTTCCCACTTTCTGAAATTAGTACGAATATTTTTTTTTAATATTCAATAAATTATTTTACACAAAATATTCGAAGCAATTTCAAAAAGTGGGAAGATAGAGACCTGTAAGTCAGCTACATTTATCACATAAAAAAATCCGCTTGTAAAAATATTCAATACAGCCGGAGAAATGTGGCAAAGAAAATAATTTTTCCCCATTGGATTAACATTGAGGCACTTGAGTTTGGAGACCCCCGGTCCTGCACGCCCATTCCCCCTTAATAACTGGATGTGGAAAGGTTTATTTAATTAACCCTTTCAGTCCCAATGACAATTTGGCATCATTTTAGAATTTTTTTCTGATCGTCAATAGTCATTTTTGTTTCAAAAAGCACCTTATTCGATTCTTCAAACTTTTTTCTATTAGCAAATATTTTTATTAATCCCAAGAATAGATGTAAGGCCTATTATTATTTTTAAATTATGATAAGAAACATGATGATGCCAAACGGCATCACTGGGACTGAAAGGGTTAAACTTCAACTTCTGAAATGTCTTTCACTAACAATAGGTGTCACGGACCCTAATCAGTGTGAACTGTGACACTGATCAGGAGTACTGAGTACGTAAGTCAATAAAATCTCGGTTTGACTGCGAGTATAGGCAGGGCCAAAACAAATTTAAAGTTAGAACAAATATCTATACATTTGGTGTGTTCGATGTATTAGTTAAATTTTTATTAGTGTCTGCACGAAAAAATTAAATATGAAAGGCAAAAGATAGATAAAGTTATAAAAAAAAATGCAGCATTTGAGAGTCACTAGCGAGATCTAGCTCCAGACCTGAAAAATGTGACTCTGGTGCGACGTTTATTACAACCAACATCTAGGACTAGCCAGCTCTCAGTACTCTCGGTAATAACCGTTTTCCGGATTCCATGAACCAGGACAGAATTCAATGTTTACTCCTTCGGAAAACTAGCAATTGGTACAGACATACTACACGAACATTCAGAAAATAGTTAAAAATCCGGTATTGCCGGGCTAATTCCGGAGAGTTGGCAAAAGAATGTAATATACCTCCAAATAACCACCAGAGACTACATTGAAGCACATCACACAGTACTGCCAAACTGAAAAATATCGGTATCGTGTAGAGGTCGAACGACAGTCCATCAAATGACAATTCGAAAAAAAATCTCGTCATAATCGGAAACTGTTAGGTTATGATGCCAAGGACGACTCACGTGTCAGTGTAATTGCATGAGTGACATTCGAGCCAGATGGCGAGTAAATGATCTAATCATAAAGGAATGGTATTCAGTGTGTACGACAAGTGGGGCGATCGCCTGTTTCGTTGAGTCATGTCAGCAATAATGGGGCTGATTACAAGTACGGTTTCAGAGTATAGGTCTGATTGTAAGGATGGATGCAGAGCCTGATCTAGAGAAACACTAGACATCAAAATATCTAGAAAACACAGAGCCTGATCTAGACTGTAGGCACAACAAATTTTTGGAGCCCCTTTACGCAAAATTTTCGTAAAATCGTATCGGTCAGTTAGTCGATGTAACAAGTTTTTTTTTTATCAGCTTCCTTATGACATTCATCACGTTAGGTTTAAGGTTAATGTTTAAGTCAAATTCAAGTTTAAAAAACAACACTGGGCCAACTTATTATTTTTTTAATTCGCTAATATTTTGGAGGTCCACGTTTTTCTTCTTAAAAGAAACTGAAATTTAAGGGCCCCCCCTAGGCCATTATCCATATTCCTTTATAATAATTCCAAATTGTGCACCGAGGTTAGCTTTTTGGGTCCTACATAAGAATATAGTACGACGGACCTACATAGTTGAAATACCTACATAGAAAAAAAGGAGACTGAAAAGTAGCGATGAAAAAACCCCAGATAAATTTAGTTAAGCGACAATAAGGACAACCAACTACTTTTTAACGAGTTTTAGAAAGCTGTCTTTGTCACCAGACAGTCTTGGTCCTTGGCGAAGGAGTTCTTGGACTTCATTTTTTAACTTCGGCCCTGGTGCTGTTCTAGTTCTAGATAAACATCTTTACATTCATTCTCTGCACGATTACCTTTCAGAAATTTACATTATTTTTTCCTGAACATAGCAGAAAAGTCCTTTCAATTCTGCTCAGGATTATTATTCTCACAAAGGCAGAATCACAGAAGCAGAGGCGACAATGCTAGATGAAGAGTACACGGGAAGAACCGATTGATTTCTTTAGAGTGTTTCCGTAATTGTCCCTACTTGGCCGACATTGGCGACCGGAAACCGGTTTTTCTTATGGTTCTTCATTTGCGGTACAAACGTGTGACTCGTTCCACTCAAATCTGGCGTGAATTAGGGTTGCCGCGAAAGATAAACAAAGCGAGTAACTGGCTTCTATTCACCAGTTTAGGCGATTTCTCGCTATCATTACCAAAAGAGGCCATTAAGGAAAGCCTTGTACGAAATCAATCGGTTCTTCCCGTGCACTTTTCAGATGTCTTGCCTTTCCTGTAATAAAATTCAGGGTCGAGGGTGTTTTCAAATGAATGTCCGTTGTGGCTGACCGTTACAGAATTCGGTTAGACCCCAGGACTTGTGTCATCCCATTTTCTCTTTTAATGATACACCAAAGTGGACACGCTTGGTAGCTGCCAGACCTCAAAGCGTTATTAAACACAGACCGGAACTGCGGGCACGCCCCTGATGCCACACAAGGCAGCTGCATAGCGAGAAGTTCGGAAACATGTTGCACGACAAATCTAAATAGTTGAAAGCGAATTCAAATTGCAGCTGCGAAGGTAGTGGCAGTGGTGGTATTCGGAAATGAATTATTACAGTCCCCTCTCTCTTGTCGAACGCCGATGTGGCCCTTCCATCACGGGCTGATCTAGGAAAATAGACTATAGGCACAACAGAGTTTGGGGGACCCTTATGAAATTTTTCTGTGTATAAATGTCCTAAACCCTTTCAGTCCCAGTGAAGTCATTTGGAATCATCATGTTTCGGATCATAATTTTAAAAAAGGGCTGACATCTAGGGATTAATAAAAAATGTTTTCTGATAGAAAAAAGTTTGAATAATAGAGAATGTGCTTTTGATATCGTAAATTGCTATAGACAATCAGAATTTTTTCTTCTAAAATGATGATGCCAAATTGTCATAGGGACTGAAAGGGTTAATTATAGAGCTAGTTGGCTGATGCATTAAGGTTTTTTTTCTATCAACTCATTACATTGATCAAAAAAATCATGGTGAGTCAATGTCTAAGTCAAAGCCGAGTTAAAAAAGAGAGGCATGACAAAATAATAAAACCTAAAATTAAATTTGAGGGTCCACAACATTTAGCAAAAAAGAAACGGAAATTTAGGACCCTCAAAATTCGGGGGCTCTAGGCCTAACGGGCCTTTTATGGGAAAACCAGGCCCAGCCTTCCATAAGCCGACTGCCATGGTTGATATATTTTCCTGAACTAGAACGTCTGATGTAAGTACGACAAATGGTGCGAGGCCACTCGCCGACTCGAAAAAGGCTTTAAAACAAACCCCCAGAAAAGATTCCACACGTTGAAGAAACTGCCGGCCAATAAAGTTACAAATGTGAACTCTTACTATCAAAAAATTCCGATAATTCTTAGTTTTCAAAACTCTTTGTGTAGGAAACTATATAAGCACCACTACAATAGAATGTTATATATATTCAGACTTTTAAATGTCAAGGACAGACGGTCAACCTAGAATTATAAAAAAAAAAAAACACCCGCAACAGTTCATAAATTACCGCTACAAAGAATATTTTTTCCCATGAGCGTGGTTAATTAATAAAATGATAGGAAGTACAAGAATAAAGGTTCGGGATGCCGCCGCCCAACCATATCTCACTTCCCAGACACCATACATTATTAGACGAGGAATAAAATGAAGAGAAGCAGCGGCAAGGTCAAGGAAAAAAGTAAAATGGCGGAGAGAGTTGAGAAGCATAGAGTTCGGAAGATGGAGACGATTGGCGCGAAGTGAAGCCGTTAGAATGTCGCCAAATTAACCTAGTAAAACCCAAACAAACAGCCAACAATGCAAAATGCATCATTTTATTCTTTAGAAGGCGTTGATTAAAAACTTAAAAAATTGCTGTTTGCGCAGCAGTTGTAGACTGAAGCACAAGATCTGAATTTACACAAGATAGTAATTTCCTTCACAGGCAAGTTTAGTTTGAAATCATAGTCGCACTAGAGCTACATTGGCTATTGGCGACGGGCGTCGTATTTTAGAACCAAAGTCAAATGAAGAGCCTATACCTGAGTAGGCACCCAACACTCAAAGCAACCGTTTAAGGCGACATTGTACGCAGCGTTTGGGACTTTAAAGAATATTTAACGTGCAATCCCTCCACACAGGGTACTATTCGTCGGACACTTCTGGCTGCACGAGCCGTGTTTAAGAAGTCGGCAGTCATTATGGCGATTGCCCGGACCCGAACACCTTCCGCATGCTAGGCGAATGCCCGACCGACTGCCTTCACAAGTAAGAAAAATGTATTGTAATTAGTTTTCATTATCGATTCAGAAATCGCCAAGTCGATGTAGTAAGTCTATTCACTGTAGAATACCGCCAAATGGTTCACCGAGAGCGTTTGTTTGGGCTTACTACAAAGCGATCGATGGCAAAACTTGACAACCTGGTTTTCGTATTGGTTTTTGCACGGCATCATCGCTATCTTCTTAGCTCTATGTTACCGTCACTCGAACCGAAACGTTCGAGAGAGACAGGGAAGACAGGTATTCGGGGAAATGATCTTCATTTTTAATGTAATGGAGAGATTCCATAACCCAGACTCAAGGGAGCAATTCGGCGGTAACTGTTTTTTCAGTATAAAAATATACAAGATTAATCGTTTAATGATTTAAAACTTTAAATTATTCGATAAGTTTTAAAGCTAATAAAAATACAAAAATATAAAAAATTAAAGACAAATAAGGAGACAAGTTGACATGATTTTTATAAAAAGGTGTTTATCTCGCATTCAATTACTATTAAAAGGGTGTCTCGTGTTTGACTATTTATATGTAAGCAACAGCAACCATTAATAAGTTAAAATAGATACACATCCAACTATAACAAGTTCATTGTTATATTTTTAATTCATTAGAAAAATGGTTTTCTAAGTCCACATACGTTTACAAAAAAACAAATACTTTTACATAAACAGCCGTGTTACAGTTGCGACAACAGATCTTAACAAATTTAAATAACACTATTTTTACAAAAAGTTTCCTCCAGGAAAGTGCACAGTATACCAGTAAAGTGACTCATCTTCCATGTTAACTCAATATGTTCAGTGTCATCACTATTCTGCGCACCCTTGCTGTCCTGCTGACAGGAGTTCTTTTTTAAAAATGGAAACCCATTATTTCGAATTCAGCTCTTTTTGAAGATGAAGCGATTCGGCAATTCATAAGAGAGAAGACGAGAGAAATGAATGAGTGATTCAAATAAGAAGGGAAGTGATAAAAAAAAGGAAGTGATTTTGTAGATCTAAGCAAGATCAAGGGCAGATCATTGTAATCGTACGATTTTATCGCTGATTTTGTAAGAAATGGGCTTTTCAACGTGATGAGTAAAGAATTGAACAGCAAAAAACGGTTCGCGACAAAAGCGGATGTAAGCCCTTTTGATATATCCAGGAAACTAACTCTGCATGCACATATACATATGAAAATTCAAATTGTATATAGTTTTTTTCCTTTTTAAGGGGAATGGGAGCAGTAGCCTTGTCTCCAAAACGAAGTCTTCTCTCTGTGTTAATCTACTGCGTTAATTTATTTTTTAAAATTCGTACAAATATTTTATTGCGTTTTAAGAGGGAGCTTTTAACTTCTGAGGAATCTCCAAGCTGATGTCTTCTCTCTGCGTTAAAGGCGTTACCTAAAGCATTTCACTAGTGACAAGTCAAACATTTCTGACGTGGGCACATAAGACTCTCACTAACGAGTAAAAATGTTTTCGTTAACGTCTTGGCGTTGTTTGGCGAAAATTCACAAGCCCTCCACGTATATGAGCAGCTTAAGGATTAAATTTCATATTAACCCCAAACATCTTTCAGGAACACAATAAATACTTATATTTTTTCTAAACTCAAGAGGTGGAATAGCTGCGCGAGGTAAATAACACCTCCTGCTATGGTCCTCGAAGGTCAGGGTGAGGAGCCTCGAACACTCCAACAGGGCTGGGTTCGAACCCATTATTCGAAGTGGTTGGTCGAAGGTGTGAGAACACCACCACCGTTAACCTTCCGTACGAGGTCGGTCGAAGACTTGAAGTATAGAGAAAATATCTATTTCCAGAGCATCTTCTCGCTTTCATACTCTCAAATAAGTCGTTTCAATGTTTAGTCTTGAGATTTAAACAAACACAGTGTTCGAAATTGGATGCAAAAATTTCGGAGCAATTTGTCCAAGGCTTTAGTGCTACTAACTAAAAAAATCTAGAATAAGATACACATTGCACATTTTCTGAGTGCATTTGAGAAAAATATTTAAAAAATGCTAGTTTCATGTCATTAATGCTAAATCTTAAGATTATTGTAGTTGGGAACCTATAGAGTCAACGGAGTTTCGCAATTTCGAGGAGTCCTAAATTTTATGAATCACAATTAACGATAGCAGGAGATCTTATACCGGCGTTACATACGTCTAGCAATTTGCTCTAGCGGTTACCTTGAGAATCTCAAGGTAACCGCTTTATACGTATTTATTCGAAAGCTCACTGAAGTTGGATCTCAAGGCCACCAACCCAACTTTTGTCGGTTTTTTGGCCAAGATCAAAGGAAAGGTTGCCATAAGGAAAATAGCAAACATATTGGCGTGTTATCTCTTTTTTAAGTGATCCTTCGAAAAAGTATGTAAAACATCGAATTGAATTGTATTGAGTTTTTCTTAATTTTTTTTATTTAAGGCAGGACGCATTCAATATTTTGATAAAATAAAATTCAATCACATAAATGAATGAAATTCAAAATTTGACACTGTAAAATATGTTGATGATAAAATGCTTTCTGTGTTAAAAGTATTGAAACTCTTATTTATATCTTACCCGTAATCAATACAATTAATTTTTAAACAAGATTTTGTATTAAAATACTGAAACCAGGTTGGAGTTAATAGCTTAATCAGTTATTTTAATACACATAATTTCTAAATTTTTGGCAGACAATACTGAAAACACTTTTTTATTTGACCTGATTTTAATCAGTAATACTCCGGCATTAAAAGTTTTAAATATAAGTACGGAAAAGGACAGTCATCAAAAAAACAATCCAGAAAAAAATGCACTTTCCTATACACTTTTAAACAAAAAAAATTCCCCGTAAAATATTAGTAATGGGCAGGGACCGGCAGCAAAGATACCAGTCATGCCACGTTAAAAATTTAATCTTAAAAAACATCATCATCTTAAAAAACAGTCATGTCCTGTTTTTTTTTTTGTTTTTGTTTTTTCAAACAGTCATGTCCCTTAAAGATGGTATAAACAGTTAAATCACCATCATCCACCATCTTCGACGAAGTTTTTTATATTTTTTTCTAATTACCTCTAGATAATTATCTAAGCTCTCTAAATGTAAAACACAAGCAGCAATCAAAATTTCGTCATCCATAATCTAGTTGATTTTAAACAATGAATAAAATCGCCGCGCTACAATCTCACTCGCCAAATTCTCGCCAACCAAAGGTCGAATCGCTAGAGGTCAAAGCGCTTCCAACTCTACGTTCAGCGGCCACTAGACGTATGAAACGGCGGTGTTAAATTTTACGAAAGTCGGAACCTCACATTTTATGAATCGCCCGAGTTTTGCGATTCAAGGATCACATTATAGAGCAGTTTGACAAATATCAGATCGCTGGATATTTGCGATTTTAAGATGATTATTTTCGGTAAGATCTTTGGACACCACTGAAAAGTTAGTGACATTTAAGAAGTTTAAATCTCAAGTCTCAAAACTAGGATTTTGTTGCATTTTGCGACTAGCAACCGAGATTTTCTAACCCTTTCAAATATATTAAAAAGTCTGAGGGAATACTCCTCATGAACATGCGATTCTTCAACAAACGAAAAACATAATGACTTTGATCTAAATTAGAATTATTTGTGAAAATGTAGGAAATTTAGCATAAAACGAGAAGTTGTTCTGACAGTGTAGGCATTTCGTTATTTGTGCATTTTAGGTGTAGTAAATTCAAAACTCTTGTCCCAATCAAAGCCCATCAGTGTTTACGTATTTTATAACCTTCCGGTGAAGAATTATTTTGGATTGAGGCACATAGATGTTAAATCATAGTCGTAACAGCTCTGTTTTATTTTTAAAACATATAAAAGTTCCACATGGACAATTGAATCTTTGCTATCACGGTTTACGTGCGATCGCACAACACAAATGAAATGCACATTATTTCCAAGCATTGAGGTCATAAAATCGCAATGACATAAACGCTTTATAATAGAGAAACCCCTTTACAAGCACGACATTTTTTCACAAAAACATACAGATAGGAATAAAATTACGAAATGTATTTGCATAAAATTCCAAAACAGATTCAGAAATCGGACAATAGAATAGAAAAACGACAGAAATTTCTAGGGATTCGGGTAAACATGGCCATTTCGTGACGAATTACGTATTCCAACACGCAAGGAATTTACAAAACAAACTTCTACTCGGGAAAATTTACTATTGGTTTTCGTTCCGCTGAGAAAAAAAAAAACTTTTAAAGTGCTTGGTCATGGCATACTTTAGAAAAAAATCGTCTGAAACAGGTAAGTGTAACCAAGGTCAAGGTGGTTAGATTTTTATTTTCTAGTGAAAGAATGGTTTTTGTTGGAATTTTTTATAAAAGGAAACCTTGCAATAAGGAAATATTGTAGCTTTCAAATTTAGTAGCCTTTGACTATGCATTAAACATGGGGAAACATAAAGTTTGAATATTATCTTGTACCATAAGTAATAAAGGAACTTATACAGGTAAGCAGTAATTTTAGTGATATTCAAGTTTATGGTTTGGTTTGGTTTGAATTATCGTCGCACTAGAGCTACACGAGGGCTATTGGCGACGGGCGTCGTATTTTAGAACCACAGTCAGGTGACGAGCCACACCTGAATAGGCACCCGACGCAACCGTTAAAGGCGACATCGTACGCAGCGTTAGGACTTTGAAGGATATTTAACGTGCACTCCCTTACACGGGGTATTATTCGTCGGACATTTTTGGCTGCACGGGCCGTTTATAGGTCGGCAGCTATTTTGGCGATGCCCGGACCCGAACCTGGGACCTTCCGCATGCTAAGCGAGTGCTTAACCGACTGGGCTCCCCAGCCCCCTTCAAGTTTATGGTGAAGCGAAGGTTTGAATATATGCCGCAAATAAGGAAATCGAAAAGTGGGAAAATTGGGTCATCGAAATAAAGAAAAATTAATTTTCAATAAAACAGCTAATTCTAAACGACAATTAAATAATTATGATTTTCAAGAAAATAATGCGAAAACAAGTTTTCTGCTTAAGTTTACCTAAATAACATAAAAAAATATAAGACAAATGAAGATCACAGTATTGCTGACAAATTTATGCATCACAAAGTAAGTCACATGAAAAAAGATTTTTAAAGTTAGCATTTTTAATCATTAAGAAATGTGTTAATAGTATTCGCAAATGGGTGGTTAATGGGTTCAATTTTAGGTTAGGGAAAGTTAATTATCCTATCGTTAGCAATTATCCTATGAAATTTTACAAAAAAATGCACTCGAAAGAAGGGGGAGCGGGGCAATACCACCTAGATTAGAAGGCCGAAGAACTAAGCAACACAACGTCACACTAGTAGTCCAATTTCGATTTGTTGACCAATAACGTCGCATCTTGATTCGTCTTACGTTTAGCGGGGGGAGTTTCTGCTCGAAATGGAAGGTAAAATTGATAGTCAGAAAAGCAAAACATGTGGTTCTAAAATACGACGCCCGTCACTAATAGCCCTCGTGTAGCTCTAGTGCGACGACAATTCAAACCAAATAATAGCAAAACAATAACATGTTATACAGAAAACAGTATCAGTATGCATGATGATTTGCTATGCAAATTTCTTTTTTTCTTTGTTTAAAATAACGTCCGACTAAATATACACCAAGGCTCAAAGTTGTAAGGGGTTAAAAAAATTTATGCGTCCTCAAATTAAGTATGGAGCAAAGAGTTTAAAAAACCCATCCATAACAATAATGGGCTATGATGACAATAGGGCTGGGCAGGACTTATATACTACACTCAATTAAGCGCCTTTCAAAAAAGGGCGTAAGCACAATAGCCGCGATATAATAGGAAAATATAAATCAAGAATACGTTATGAAAACGCGAGTATAAAATAGTTTGTTTTGAATGAGTGCATTAATATCTATCCATTTGTAATATTATGGACAGTATTAGATCATAACCATTAGTCTCCTTAACAATTTTGAGGTTCTGCATTTTACAATAGAATATTGCGGAAGCAAGATTGAAATATTTAAACAAGTGCATGGTGGTTTCAATATCTGGTAATTTTGTTAAAGCGACGAAAGAATATTTGAAAATTCACGACAATTTTATCAATTAAATAAACTATACATAAATTCGTTATTTACTATTCACCAGGAAAACTACACTCCTTGCCAACCTAATTTGGGTTAATAGAAATATGCTATGGAGAAGATCCTTCAGCGCATGTAAAGAGGTCCATCAATTATTTGTGAATCCATCCAGAAAACATACTTTAGTGTCATTTAAGGTCTAACAGATTTGAATATTATTTGAGAAAATTTGGCAATTTTATCAGAATAATAAGTGTATTTTGGTTAAATTGTATTCAGATCATTTTGTATGAATATAATACCTTCCAAGACTTTCCAACTAATCCAATCGCACTTTTCCCTCTGCTTTCTACTCTTTGTTCTAACCCAAGTTAGGCTGGCACGGAGTGTAATCAAAAACATTTTTCATCAAAAACACTATTTTGATAAATTCGGCTTAATCCGAGTTCCTTGACTTCCAGATTTCCAAATTTAAACTCAAACGATACACAAAGAGCGAAATTAAAACCTTGAGGCACTTGGAAGCACGTCTCAAACAACTAAACCCAGGTAATCCATTGCCAACAACAGGAAAAGTAACAACGAGCGATATTTGTTCGAAACAAGAACAAGATGCGGTAGGTTTCTTTCTCACTTCCCCGAAACCAAGCATGGAATAAATTATAAAATTTCGGGAATAGAACAGGTTGGAAGTGGAATCATTTCCTTGCAATTCCCCTTCCATCGAATTTACTTCTTTTCAAAGTGTCATTAACACTTTCGCATCAAAAATAAACCCACCAATACCCAGGGGTAAAGGTTTATAGAAAGAAGTTTCAGAAGCTATTTGCATATTTTTAAAACGCTTGGGGGAGGTGGATACAGACTTTTTTTTTTCTATAATGGGGCTGTTACATTGGCGGTCAAGACTCGGCATATTCCCCAGTACTGAGAGCTATTTTTCTGTGGCATCATCTACGAGACAATCGCTACCGATTTTGACGCGCAGATTACAATGAATCTAAGCTCTCTGCTGATGTTTAAGTATGCGCCGAGATTTAATTTTGACGGGAGATCCAAAACAAATAGGCCCTCTAGGGATCTGATCTTTTACATGCCACATAAAAATCATATGACATGCGTGCCCAAGATTTTCCCATCCAAAAAATCCGACGACTCGACCGGGGCTCGAACCTGCGATCTTGGGCTTAGGAGGCGGACGTACACGTTTAACCTCTCAGCCGCTAGATACATACATTGCAACCGAATAAACTTGCCAAGGCAATGTCGCTTTTTTCGAGCAACACATGCTCGGGGCAATGATGTCGGTTTGTAAGACCCACTCGTAACAATTATAATTAATATAATAATAAAAGAAAGAGTCTGTCTGTGTGTATGTCTGTGGATCGCAAAAGACCTACTTAGACTGCTCTAAAAAAATCGAAATTTTTAATATAGATTCATTTTAATACCTACGTGTGCACCCGAGGCTTAGTTTTTTCATATTTGATTGTGATTTTTAATTAATATAATTAGTTTAAAAAAACGTCATCCATGTGGGATTGCGGGACCATAACAGGGCTTGAAAATACATGGACCGGGCCGAAACGGGGGCTTGACGCCATCCTCTATTAGTTTGATTTTGGTTGAGATATGCGCTCGCCCTAAGGCTGCTTCATCCTCTCTTAGTGTTTGCTTTTTTAAGTGCGCATGCGCCAACACGAATTTAATTTTTTTTTTTTTATTTTGAGTGTATTTTCACAAGTAAGCATGCCTCTAAAAGGAAGCAATGCGAAGTTAACGGGTTCCCAGTAAGGCGGGACCATACTGCTAGTAATTAATATAATATAATCTATAATTTTAGATATCAATAAAAAAAAGAGAATAAGAATGGAAGAATTTCCTTACGATGCCATCGAATTAATTCCTCTCCAAAAGTCATTAACACTTTCACGTCCAAATACACCCACCGACTATTACTTGGAAGGGGAAAGTTAAACAGAATATGGAGATTTGGGTCATTCACATTATTCACCTGTGCAAAGCTTTCGCTGTTGCCAGACACTGGAATGGAGTAATTTTCAAGTCCGAAAAGAATAAAACCGAGGTGTGGTTAGGGGTAAGACCATAATTCATATTTTTTTTGTTGCTGTTCAGTTGTGGCGGAACTTGTATTTGAATTGCTAAGAGGCATAATCTAAAAGACGCTGAAAGATCATTTTAAACGGCAGGTTTATATTACGAAACACATTACGGCAGTTGCAGAGAAAAATGTATTCGGTAACACCATAGGTCACAGAAAGTGTGTTAGAGGAAATATATTAACTAAAGTGCTTTTTAAACATAGAAAATAGGAGAAATTGGATATTTCTGAAAAATGAATGCTACAGAAAAATCTAAAATGACTTACACTCTTAAAACAAAAGAGTGAAATCCACTCCTGTAGGAAAAGTGCATTTTCGACACTGGAGAAGTGAATATTATCTCAGATTGAGTTAAAATCGCACGTTTGTTTTAAGAGTGTAAGTGTATTACCAACATAAAAATAACACTTATATACTTTCTTATCTAAAGTGAGACTGGCTACGACAGAGGTTTAGTTTAATTACCATAGCAGTCAATGTACACGAAGGCAATAGGTGACGGGAGTCGCAACAATTTAGAACCACAGTCAAGTGAGCCGACACAGCTCTTAGAAGCGACATCGTACGCAGCGTCGGGTCATTTCAGCATACATATTTAACGTATACTATCTCTACATAGGGAATTATTTGCCGGACTTTTTGGTTGCATTGCCTAGTTATACGTGGGCATTGCTCGGGTCCAAACCTGGGATCGCTCGCACGCAAGGCAAGCGCCTTATCGACTGGGCTCCCCAGCCCGTTAGCTCCGAAAGAAGATGACGCGTCGGTGGTGTGTTGCCACAACAATCTATCAAAAGAAATTTAAGCTACAGTTTCCTTGAAAACCATGAAGCAGTGCTTCTGACTGAAAGGCCAATTCTTTTTGGACAAAATATAGTTGAAAAAGAACTACATACTAAACTTGGTTCTGAAAGTCTGTACACATTTTTGCATTTGCCGATGACATTGACATCATAGCGCGAACACAATCAGACCAAATGCACCAAAAGAACTGATTCTACAACTCAGTTGCAAATTGTTGAATATAAGTTTGAAAAAGTAAGCTGTTTTATTTATCTTGGTTCTGAATGAAGTTAACGTTAATGGCAATATCGCAAGCGAAATACAAAGAAGAATCAATAGTGCAAGTAAATGTTTTGATTAAAAAATTATTTAAAATCAAACCTAATAAAAAGAGAAACTGCTAATTTATAAATATCATGATGCCGACTTAATCAGACTTATTGACTGCTTAATCAGACCTATCCTTACATATGCCTCAGAAACTTGGACAATCACAGAAAGATGAGAATTCCTTGGGAATCTTCGAACGTCGGATCCCAAGATCCATTTTTAGAGGCTAACAAGTTGATGTGGTACTTGGTACAGACGTTCAAACTCAGAACTCTATAGGGCTTTTAGAGAGCCTGATATTGTCCAGTATGTAAACGTTTAAAGAATTAAATGGGATGGTCACATCATTCGATTGAACAGAGAGCGCTCGACAAACAATCTTTTTGGCTCAGCCCATCGGATCAAGGCCCAGAGGTCGACCAAAGCTGAGATGGGCCGACTGCGTGGAAAGAGACTTATCAGTCCTAAGAGGACTCCCTTTGGAATTCCACATCTTGACAATCGTAATGTTATTCCCATGGAAAACATTTGCATTGCAAGTCAATTACAGCCATAATTTTATTTAAAGGTTACTAGTTTCTTGTATCATTGTAAAGAACGAAAGGAACTAAAAGGATAAAACTAATTTGTTTTGTGAAAATCACATTTAGTATTTTTAATAATTTTTTGAAGTTAGAACTTAATGCTTACTCCATTTTTTACTAACTTCAAAAAGTTATTAAAAATACTAAATATGTGATTTTCACAAAACAAATTAGTTTTATCCTTTTAGTTCCTTTCGTTCTTTACAATGATACAAGAAATTAGTAACCTTTTAATAAAATTATGGCTGTAATTGACTTGCAAATGTTTTCCATAGGAATAACATTACGATTTTCAAGATGTGGAATTCCAAAGGGAGTCCTCTTAAAAGTCTCAAACTGGAAGACCACTGCCAGGCAGAGGCAGGCCTGGAGGAAATTGATTGAGAAGGCCAGGGCCCACCCGGGGCTGTCGTGCCATTGAGGAAGAAAGGAAGGAACAGCCCATCCATAACTTAACTAAGTTACAATACAATTAAGAAATTAAATGACTTAATAACCCATTGTAATTGTCTACCCATGAATAACAAAACACAAATGTTCCAAGCACAGAATTCTCTAAAAAGGTTAAAGATAGCAATTAACCGGTCGAAAATAAAGCAATAAAAACGAAGAAAAACAATTGTGACCGATTAATCGAATGAGGAATTTTTCATTTGCTAATCAGAAATAAAAAAATCCAGAGCGGGAAAAAAGGTGCGAAACACATAGTAATCAATTACAATCGCATTGTTTAGCTTAACTGCACTTTCAAGTAAAGCAGTATTCGAATTTACCAATAACCTTAAATCACGAAATAAGCGAAGCGTGGCTGACAGTTGCCACCCTTTATTGAAAAAGTTGTAACTGGCACTTTTCTTTTAATTGAACCGGTACCTATAACAGTAATTATGAACAGCAACGTACCTCCATGACAGTAAATGTGGTATAAACGGAGGGCAAAAATAAAAGCAGTTTCACAAAGACTTGTAAAACAAAAAACCTATGTATGATTATGAATTTTTGTTCGAGGGTAGGTTGTGAAGAATTTATCAAATAAATTGCGCTTCGTTGAATGCCATTAAAATTGCATAGCTTCAGCTGTCATTGAAATTCCATAGCTTCAGATTTTGTTGTCATTGAAATTGCACAGCTTCATATTTTGTTGTCATTGAAATTGCATAGCTTCAGCTTTTGCGGTCATTGAAATTGCATAGCTTCAGCTTTTGCTGTCATTGAAATTGCATAGCTTCAGATTTTGTTGTCATTGAAATTGCATAGCTTCAGATTTTATCATTGAAACACTGCATCACATGACAGACCACGACTCAAATTTAAGTCTTCGGAAGCGTGGCATACAATACCAGTCTAAGCAGATGCTGTTAGAACTCCAATCATCCGCTCTCCACCTAACCGAACTCTAATGATATCGTTCTGCTTTATCCGTAAGCTCAACAAGCAAAATTGTTGCATTTGCAATAAATTACACAATAAGCATTCTTTTTAGAAAACATCCAAGGGTAGACTAACCAGTGAATGAACACCAAGATATAATGACCAGGACAACCAACCATATGTGATGTCAGATACCTGCCTTATACATGGGAGGAAGATCACTGTTGCCAATCCATCCTGTGGAATGATTTTGAACCCTTATTCTTTAATTATATTTGCCAAATGTTCATTCACTGGGGAATGTTCACTCACTGGTCAGTCCACCCTATCACGGATTTTTTTAATTTTTCGAATGGGGAACGATATTCCAATTGATTCGGATAATTGGAGTTCAACCGTGCAAGTACATTCAGTTACGGGGTTGTCAAATCAATGCCTAGCGAGTTTTCCGTGGGTCATTATCAATTGAAACAGACGTATCTATCGCTCTTGGATTAGAGAACCGTTAATAGACGCATCAGCGTGAATGAACGTAAAAACACCGCCTCAGGGGCTGCGGATAAAATTCAATTGTGTCGTGTATGTCAGAAATCCGTCAAAGGGAATTGCTTCGGCATTATTCTTAAGGGGTCTAAGGAGTCTTAAAAATGTGCAAAGAAGATACTACAAAGCAAAGTTTGATCTTTCATGTCATTTTTGAACTACTGAATGTATAAGTATAATTTTTTTATATGTAATTCTACAAGATTTATTTATTATAAAACAAGTTTTAAAATTTATGAAACTTTAGCCAAAACTAAAATAAATGATATTAAACATGAAGGTACTTGAACACACTGTGATTAGGCTTGCGCGGCAAATTGTGAGGTCAAAATTGAAAAAATGAATAAGAAAAGGACTTTATATTGTACAAATATGTACAGACTAGGACTTATACCTAAATTCTCAGCTCAATTTCAATTAGAAATTATTTTTTTAAAAATTTAAAATCAAAATTTTTAATTTTTTAATAATTTTTTTCGAAAAAAGTTCTTAAAATAATTTCTAATTAAAATTGAGCTGAGAATTTAGGTATAAGTCCTAGTCTGTACATATTTGTACAATATAAAGTCATTTTCTTGGTCATTTTTTCAATTTTGACCTCACAATTTGCCGCGCAAGCCTAATCACAGTGTGTTCAAGTACCTTCATGTTTAATATCATTTATTTTAGTTTTGGATAAAGTTTCATAAATTTTAAAACTTGTTTTATAATAAATAAATCTTGTAGAATTACATATAAAAAAATTATACTCATTTATTGAGTAGTTAAAAAATTACAAGAGAGATCAAACTATGCTATGTAGTATCTTCTTTGCACATTTTTAAGACTCCTGTGACCCCTTAACTGTTTTTTTCAATTAAGGGATTCGGTTGTTGTCGGTCAGAATCGGGAATTGAAAATATAACACGTAGGGTCAATGATCCTTTGCGAGATTACATTTAATTTAATCAGAGGATTGTTTATCTTCATCTCCAGAAGATGGTAAACAATACAAATACGATAGGTTGAAGTTTGTTGCGCCAGATCTATTGATACTTCAGGCCAAAATTAAAAAAAAAAACTTTAACTACTCTGAACTATTTCGGATAATCTACAGCTGCTAACTTAAATAATTAGTTTTAACAATGCCAAATCAAGATTATCTAAGAGATATATTGTCTTTTAAAAATAGTTTTTTTTATAGTTGATTTATTGGAGTCTAATGGCGACTATATCTAAACCGAGTTACACTTTAAGTTAAGGCCTTATGATCTTAGATAAAAAAAATAAGTATTTATCATATCAATCCGGCAAAAAATTTGACGAATCCATGTTGATGCAGAGGATATCAATTTCTGAAACTCACAAAAGCTTTGGGGACATCAAATGGAGTTTTTTTATAACTAACATAAACAATTATCATTTGTTTCCAAAATTACTTGTATGCTTAAGTATTGATAAAAACTCACGTTTGTATGTAGCAAAATCTTTGGCATTGTTTTTGAAAGATTATATTATATTGGCATTTAAAGCAATGTTTAAGTTGTCAGCTTATAAAACACTGTCTAATTAACTTATATATAATTTAAAAAGGCACAAGCATGGTGCTTATGAATACCAAAGCATACCAGCAAGTGCGGAAACAATAGGTAAAAAACTGATTATAGTCTTGAAACATTATCCAATTTCTTCGTTAATTCAGTTCACTTGGTTTCCTTTTCGTAAATTCTCTCCAAGTGCGAATAGGCGTACCCAACTCCACGAGAGGACATACTCAACTCTAGAATGTCGTCACTTAAGTTCCCACATGTGCTGAGCTATCTCACTTTGCACAACGGCTCAGGTTTACTGTACGGTAACAATTGGCGAACTTTCCAAAAAAGCGCCAATAGTCTGTATTCTGGCGACAATGAAAGTTACGCTCTCTATACTGCGCTAATAAATGTTGGTAAGATAGGGTTGCTGGAAAACGGCATCGTTGCAGAAGTCGAAGAATTCGAATCATCAGTCGAAGTCAGACAGGTTGCTGCAAAAAAATATTCATCGCCAAATCCGAAAAAAATCTTTTTTAAGGGTTACCGTACAGTGAATCTGATCCGTTGTGCAAAGTGAGATAGTGGGAACTTAAGTGACGATGTATTAGTACAGTACCCACAAAGGAGTGCTTTTTAAATTGAAAACCATTATATCACAACAGCTTTTTTAAAGAAAAAAAGACAATCAACTGAAATGACACAAAAAACCATCGGGAAACCCACCCAGCATAAAAAGAAGACAAAAGGCGACTCTCTTCACCCATTCACAACAAGTCCCATTCAGTGTGCCCCATCCTCCTCTACACTGGGCACAACCAGATCAAAAGATAAAGCAATAATAACACAGCAAGCGACCTTCCGCAAAACACAACCTTCAAAATAGAAAGTACGGGATGGATGACAGCAGCAGCAGCGTTACGTCAATTAGAGGAGTGACACTGCATAATGAAAGGCACATTGTGGAGCTTAGATGAATTGAAACAATGAGAATGGCTGTTAGGGAAATTTTTCATAAAATATGAGAGGTTTATGCATATCAGCCAAAAAAAAACACTTTTGAATCTCTGGAAGGAGTTTTTCGACACGTAAACCTTATATTTGTTTGACGCCTGCATGCATGCTATCAAAAATAAAATATTTTCAATAACCATAAAATAAGGTAGCAACGTTGCGTCAATTAGAGGAGTGACACTGCATAATGAAAGGCACATTGTAAAGCTCAGATGAATTGAAAAACTGACGAGAATGGCTGTTAGGGAAATTTTTAATAAAATATGAGATGTTTATGCATATCAGCCAAAAAACACTTTTGAATCTCTGGAACGAGTTTAGGGCAACTAAATTTGTTCGACACCTACATGCGTGCGAACTAAAATACAATATTCTATGAAACTAAATATAATTTTTTTTTAATTATTCAATGCATTTTCAAAACCATGAAATACGCTAGAAATTTTAACGAAACTGTTGGCTTTTTTCGTAAATGCCCGATAGCATATATAAAATACACACTAGGGCCTGATCTAGGAAACCTTAGACAATAGACACAACTTATTTAAGGGGACCCCTTTATGGAAAATTTAGTATAGATTGCCCTTAATGATGGGTTTGGCTGTGTTAAAGCTCCAAAAGGAGGCTAGAAATAGGCAGTCGGAATCGATTACATTACGTAATGGTGATGCTTGTTGGCCGATTTCTCAAATTTTGGCTACCATTTTATCGGCTTCTTTATAACATCGATCAAACCAATCACGTTAAGCCAATGTCTGAGTCAAAGTCAAGCTAAAAATAAAGTGGTGTCCCACAAAATGTTAAGATTTACTTAATTTTGGGGGGTTACAGCATTTAACATGATAGAAACTAAAATTTCCTGGCCCTAGGCCCGGGCCTTATGGTAGATCCACATTCCCTGGTACACACATTTCATTACATTCAAGAAGAGAACACTAAGTGAAGGGTAGACTGACTAGTGAGTGAACAGGCCCCAGTGAATGAACATTTGGTATATATAATTAAAAAATAAGGATTGAAAATTATTCCACTTGATGGATTAGCAACACTGACTTCCTCCCATCTAGTAGGAAGCTATCTGACATTAGGTTGGTTGTCCTAGTCATTATGTCCTGGTGTTTATTCATTGGCGAACGCAGCGCTTTAAACGTTCATTCGTCTACCCTACTGAACCAGGAGCAGGGCCTGCTCTTCCATAAGGCCTGTTAGGCCCAGGCCTAGGGCCCCCAAATTTTAGGGGCCCCTAAATTTCAGTTTCTATTATGCTAAATGCTGTAAATCCCCAAAATATTAGTAAACTAAAAAAAAATTCAGATACTCCACTTTGTTTTTTGCTCAATTTTAAGTGAGTAATTGACCTAACGTTATTGTTTTGATCAATGTTTGTAAGGAAGCCTAAAAAATTGTAGCAAAAATTTTATACATGGGTCATATAGTACCATTATTGGAAATCATGTAATCCTGCATAATATTTTCCGTAAAGGGGCCCCCAAAATAGGTTGTGCCTATAGTCTTAGATTTCCTAGAGCAGGCCCTGACCAGGAGCATACTATAAATAAAGCACACACAAAAAATCCTTAGTCCTATTAAACAAAGACAACTTTTACCAACCGGATTCAATAAACAACACTCCGGAACCTCAAATTAAGGCAATCAACGTCTCAACAAGTTTTTAAAAAATCGACCTTGATTCAAAAAACATTAGAATCTTCCACGAAATCCGCTTGTTATAACCTCAAGCTAAACATGAAAGTTATTTGATCCAAAAGAAGCGGATTAGTTCGTTTTTTTGTAACCCCTTGGGGCCAGATTTTAAAGGATTGGGGAGGATATGAAGTGACACGTTCGTTTACACTTGGTCTGCTATTAGAAATTTTGATTAAAAAAATTATTTTGACGTTCCAACATTTCCTTGATGTCATTATGTTGCATACCTACAATTTTATCGACAAGGAATTTTTTATTTAATTCGGACGTAATAGTAAAAGCTGCTAAATGCAAAGTCATTTGAAAATCGCCAAATCCGAGCAATAAGTACACAAAAAAAAAACCTCAATGATGAGATTTCAGTGCAAAACTTGTCATTTTAATGCTTAAAATTTGATATTTAAAAATCGAAAATACGACACCTCGTATGCATATGCACACTGTAGTAAGTGCTCTGTATAAAAAAGCTATATTGTATTTACCTTCATACGAAGAATACACGTTTTAATTTATAAATTTTTAATTTCATATTTTGCACCGTACCTTGATTGTAATACGAGAAAAAAACCCGGCAAATTAGCCAAAGTGTGTTTGGCTTGTTTCAGGTCTGTTTAGTACTTATGATGTGTCTTTAGTAGAATTTTAGAAGCCGTTCCTATAATTATTTTTCTGACGAGCAAAAGTCGGACTTCCTCTCTTGAGGTGTTCAATAAAAACGGAAGCCACCCCACTTCGCCTTAAAATCGGTCAACTCTCTATTCCAGGCTCGGTTACCGAGTGGCATCAGAAACTACAACAATATTTCAATTGCTATATCCACACTACGACAATAAAAATGACAAGAAATTGCGCGCGCATCTACATCGAATGGTACAAATTGTATATGCATTTTCATGCGCGCGCAATTTCTTGTCATTTTTATTGTCGTAGTGTGGACATAGCAAATCAAAAATGCAAGTACATTCTGATTCATTCAAAAATAATTACGGATAGTATTTCAATTTTTGTGAATTATCTTCTACCATTGTAAATTCTTACTTCTGTAAAATATAATACACATGTTAAATTTATTTTGCTATTTTTCTACTTATCGAATCATCAAGAGTAATTGGATGGGTCAAATTGAATTCGCATTGATGCATCAAAGCCCGACAGGGGTCGACGGCGTGGGAACGGGTTAAAAATAAACAACTGGATCAATTGAACACGGAAATGGGTATTTTCGGTGTACGTCGTTAACTTCGTTGTTGGATACGATACTCTGCATTCACCTTTCTGGATGAGAATAGCTACGGACTTGGTTTAAAATAAGGTACAGTGGAACTACGAATCAATAGGGTACTTGACCAAAATATTTTTTATTGGCTTAAAGTGTTCTCATGTCAAAAATATTAGACCTGTATTTTTTCTTTTTTTCAAATACCCCATAAAAATGCAGAAACCTGAATTTAAAGATTAGGACGAAAAATCACTCCTGAAAACGCTTTCTGGCTGTTACGTGGTATCTGTGATGTCACTATGAACTATAAACAAACTTTGAAAAACCACATTTTAATCGATTTTAGGCAAATTTGAAACATACGCTTCTGTAAAACAGCCCTACATTTTCTCAATATTTATTTCAGAAGTAATTAGATTGAATCAAGTTTAATCAGAAAACAAAAAACATCGCTCCGGTTTACTTATTTTATAATAACTTCAAACTTTAGTTAATGATTAATTATAAAACCGAATATTGAGGCGCTGATGCAGTCCAGCTCTCAATTTTTAGCATATGATGTCATAGATAAGATTCGGAATATGATTAAAATAAACTGTATACTTAGAGAGCTAAAAGACGTCATGAGCGCTCTACCAATTATAAAAATATTATAATCATCCCACCTATGACGTTATAGACAGAAAGAGCTTAAATATAATAGTAGTATAACATAATCCAGGACACGGAGGTGTTTTTTATATACATTGGATCGGTCAGTCTAAATACGTTGAATGCCACAAAATATAAAGGAAGCGAACGTGTAAAAGGGGCTACATTAAGCTCACGAACTCTCTAGGACATAAAAGTATGATTTAATTACTACATCTTAGAAGGATCTCCCTCAACCTTAAGAATTGAACACACACAACAACAAAAAACTGAAATTAGAAAACCAGGTTAATCCGAGCAGGGCGAAAGGAAGCCACATAAATACAAGAAAAAAAATCGTAAGACAACTTAAGAAAAAGTCTCGATGACACCTTACTTCGGTGTCTTCTGGGAAGAATGTATTGGTTTGACAAAATATTAACAGTATATTTTCTCAATCAACCAAAATAAAACGTTGGAGTTGTTTCAAAAACAAAAAGTTATACATATTTAGTAAAAGTTATGACATTTATTTATATATCTACAAGATTAGTATAATTCAGGTCAGAATTTATAAACAGCTGTAGGTGAAGCTAAGGGCTGTATTTCTGAATAGGCTAAGTAGGCTACAGTCCAGAGCGGATTATTATTATTTTTTTTTTTTGAAAGGGTTGTAATTAGGAAAAATTCTATCGCGAATAAATGTTTAATTTTAAACTTTGCGGAATAGAGTTACTTGGATTCTACACATACTCCTTCTCCATCTTTGCTTTTCCACGATCAGTTACAGCTTTGTCATTGCAACCGTATGCAAGATCAGGATGAAGATAAGCGAAAGAGTTAAAAACTCGTCCCAAGATAGGAAGAAAGACTCGCGTGCCTCGGAAGCGATAGAGACAGAATTCGGCAGAAAAACTTCAAGAATGCAGAGGAAGTAAATAAGGCTTCAGAAAACACAAAAGATGCTGAGGGAGAAAGTTGGACTGGAAGCAGGGCCGTCGTGTGGGCAAGGGGCTGCTAATGTAGCATTGTAGTCTGGAGCTATGCGTGACGTCAAGCCAAAGTACTTTATAATTGAAGAGCTTAGTGGAAGAACGTGCTATTTTTGAAAATTGAGATTTTTATAAATTATTACGTTAGTTCCTCCATTAAATATAACAAGATTTGCCCTTTAGATAAACGTTAAGTGTACTTTTAAACTTTTGTAAGTGCCGTTTTTAAAGTGCCCAAGAGCAAACGAAAGACTTAAAATGTCATTTTCACCATTTTGTAACTTAGCACGTTCTTCCACTAAGCTCTTCCACTGAATTATGACTTAAGCAGAAGTAATTAATGATTCTTGTACTGATTATTTATGTTTATGACAGCAGCAATAAGTTTTGTTGCAAAATGAATAAAATAACTCAATTTGATATTGTTGCGTTCTTTGAAGTAAACAGAGAATTTTGAGATAGGAGAGCAAGTTATTATTTTAAATCACGACTCGGGAGACAAATGTCAAACGAATTCTAAGACATAATCTTGCTAAACCAAATTAGCAGTCATTTTAGACGAATCTGACACCCTGGGTAGCGCGGCCGTACGATGCAGAGAAGTACATCCGGATCTGGTCCAGGGAGGCAGCGGTAAAACTTTAGTGTGACATACAAATATCAAACATATCTACCTCAAGCAAACTTTTTTAGAAATAGTCATCCCGTTAACCCCTGTGACTATTCAACACATTTCTTTAAAAGAAGGCATCTGCATTCAAATAAAGACGTGTTTAAAAAGTAGTTCGATAACTAACCAATCCCACAAAAGAAAGCTATGCCAAGACACAATTCGTCAACTTTTGTAAGTAAATGATTGGTTAGAGTGGATTATGCTCATTATGTCACACGTAAAATGGTAACCCTTGCAGAGGCCTTGTTTACAGAAGGTATTGAACTATTGCAATTTGAACTTGTTCGTGACAAGTGTTTATCTACTAAAATGAAGATTTTTAAAAAGTCACGTATCCAAAACTCCATAAAGATTTGAACAAAGCAGTAGAACAAAATAATAAATTTCTTCTTCAGACTTTGTGAAATACAACAGATCTTTAACAAAGTATGGAATAAAATTACGGCCCTTTTGTTAATTACTAGATTACTATAACAACTGAGTTTTAAAAAAAATCGAGGGAACGCTCCTGTTCTTAGAAGGAAAATAAACTTGAAAAAATGGCGTGTGTGGGCGAAAAAAGTCATCGAAAAACCTCGCCAATGCGACACTTCCAAGTGTGATAAATAGCTCCATTATCAATTTCAAAGCAGCAGAAAAGCGTCAAAACAGAAATTGTATTCCTGAAATGTGATTTATTATTCAATTCGCAGATCGTTCATGGTAGTCTGTTCTCATTTTTCACACTTTAGAATTGATTCGTTTATTCCGAATTAAGCCTACTTTTCGGAGACGCGAAGGTTTCAGTTCGAAATTCGATTCGAATGTTTAGTTGGAAGGATAAGCGTCACACTAAGCTAAAGAGCTGGACACACACATTGGCAACAATCTATAATTTATAGCCGTCGTCAAGTTGCTAAAATCGATTCCAGAACAGGCCTAAAATTCGCGATTTCTGAAAAAAAAAGTTTTAGTTTAGTTTAAATTATCGTCGCACTAGAGCTACACGAAAAAGGTTTTAAAAACCCGATAGCATTTTGTCGTTAACCCTTTCAGTCCCAATGACAATTTGGCATCATCATTTTAGTAAAAAAAAATTCTGATCGTCTAGCTAGCCATTCAATTCTTCAAACTTTTTTCTATTGGAAAATATTTTTTTATTAATCCCTAATAGATGTCATCCCTATTACTTTTTTTAAAATTATGATCAGAAAAATGATGATGCCAAATGGCATCACTGGGACTGAAAGGGCTAAACTAAAAGTTAATACTTTTAGATGCGAGTCTACAGGTCAATAACCTACAAACTGGGGTCGACTTGAATGCTAATAACTTCCAAGGCAACTATCACTTCCAAACCCTACCAGTTAACCAGCTTTAACTTATTAAACTCATATAATTTAAAAATAAAAAAAAAGCTCAACTTTTCATGAAAGCATTTCCGTGGAAACCCAGTCACTCAAATGTAGCACGTTATGTAGACAAGGAGGCTTTTCCAATTGAGTTATCATAGGCTATACGCCACTATTCCATGTAAGATGCTGTGTAGAGAAGATAAAATATTTTTTCTCCTGTTTACTCCTTGAATACTTTTCATCTCTATAACACGCCGCCAACCAAATAAAAAGCGGTAGGGATGGCGGTTTTTGAAAAAAAAATCGATTTCCGGTTTTTACTACAGAAAACCGGTTTAAGGTTTAGACTATGGCCTCATGAAAAAAAAAAACGGTATTTCAGTCAAAACCGAGGGCAAAACAACCGGTTTCAGTTTTCCATCCCTAAAGTGCTTCAAATAAGGGTGGCGGAGGCGAGAGAAAATAGAGGAAATTAAAGAGAGGAAGAAGCGAGAAAATTCTTCCTTTCGAAGAAAAATGAATAAATAAAAGATCAAAGGAATCGAATTACAAGTTTTTAAAAATTCAAGACACGCGTTTGAAGAAAACTGTGAAAGTAGGACGAAAGTGGCTGACATTTTGGTAGGAGGAATGCTTTAAGATTAATAGCAAAAACTTTTAAAAAAAAACATAATGGAAACTGATTTTGTAATTTCATTTCGTATATTTCTGCACTTATTTTCAGAGAGGGGAAAATGTTAAAGGATTACCAAACGTACTTTAATTTATTTCCCAGATTTATTCAAAGGCGTATTTCGAGTTTTTTTAGTAATATCACTGATCGAGTTAGAAAATTGTCCCATCAAGGTTTTTTTTATAATAATAAAAGTCAAATTGTCATTAACTCAGACATTTAACTCAGTTCTTTCATAATCTTAATTTGAATCAGTAAATGTAAAAAGGGGCCAACTTCATTTGATAATTTCTACTACTCCCTTTTCTACACATTTGATTCATTCAAAAAAGTTTCTTCAAACACTTACGATGATTAGCGATTTCTATTTCGAAAATAAATTAATAAATGATATACAAAGGAAACTTTAATATTTAAAAACTTGTATCGGTTATTCTCCACAGGTAAGGTTTGTTTAGTTTAGTTTGAATTATCGTTGTACTAGAGCTACACGATGTCCTTTTGGCGACGGCCGACGGACGTCATAATTTGGAACCAAAATAAGTAACGAGCCGACACCTGAGTGAGCATCCAATACAACTTTTAATATCTTCACAGGAAAGACAAGTTTGTAATGCCACAATTACCTTAATTAACCCTTTCAGTCCCTATGACAATTTGGCATTATCCTTTTAGAAAAAAAATTCCGATCTCATCTATAGCCATTTATGATATCAAAAAGCACATCATTCGATTCTTCAAACTTTTTTCTATTGGAAATTATTTTTTATCAACCCCAACAGATATCAGCCCTATTATTTATAAACTATGATCAGAAACATGATGATGCAGGTATCACTGGGACTGAAAGGGTTAAAAAAAAACAACGAAAAGTGAAAGGCAAAGTGTTCTTATTTTTATTCCGTTAAAAATAATCTTTTTGTGCCATTAAGAACTTTTAATACCATTCCCAAATGCATAAAAACAATACAAGGAGAACAATAGCAGTTGGTACATCATCCCTTTTAGCCACTATACTGATACTACGTGCCTTCACGATGGTTAATCGGATTTCGGAATAAAAAGACACCTTTTAAGATTTCCCGCCCTCGGAGTTATACTTAGATAACTTTTCACAAAAGATTTCCATTATTTCGCACTTAAAACGAGATTAAAGCAACGGAAACAATGGAGTTACGGCGACACTGAACTTTCTCACGTGCTTCATAAAGAACGCATCAGGCGATGTTTTTTGTTAATATATAGTGTAGTTTAAACTGGGTATGGTTTGTTATGGGAAGGTATCTAGGCGACAGAACTTATTTGAGGATAAGTTGATAACGCACCAAATGTAGAAGACTTGTATAATTTTTATTTTTGGCATAGTAAATTACTCAAAAGAAAACATTGTGCACTCTTAAAACAAAAGAGTGAAATCCACTCCAGTTGGAGAAGTGCATTTTCGACACCCTAAAGGCATGCATATTTTCTCAGACTGAGTTAAAATCACTCGTTTGGAGTGATCCTGTCGGAGGTTTAACACACAAAGGATCCACTCCAAAAGGAGAAGTGCATTTTCCAGTCTGGAGGAGTGAAATCCACTCAGACTGAGGTAAATTGTGAGTGTTTGTTTTAAGAGTGTATTATAGCTGTCCATGGATTGCTTCAAAGATAGAAAAAATGCCCCAAAAATATAGCGCATAAGTTTAATTTATTCACAAATTAAAAAACTTATCAGTCAGGACAGGAGTAAGCAGCCTTTTTTTGTGTGGACAATTTGAATGTATGCACGAGGCATGTAGATTTTCCTCGTTTGAAAGATTGCATTTTTAAATAACTAAAAAAGAAGATGTCTTGGGTTTCTATATACGTGGTTCATCCTTTTCAGGTGACGAAGGAACTATTGGTTCCCATCGCCAAGAAAGAATGAAGCATCATTTTTGGCACCAAGGTACCGACTCACAAGAAGCCATTCTTCTTATACACAGAGACATAAGTCGGCTTTTTATTCTAAAAGCGAAAATAGGGATAAGAATTAAGAGATTCCATGCTCCAGCGAACAAATCTCCAAACAAAAGAAAAAAGGGCGGGAAACAAGGAACAGTATTCTTTCATTCTATTTGTAGGAGGTTAAATATATATGGCTGCAAGACTTAAAAGCAATTGTGATATTCTTTGAGGTTGAGTTTGCAGATTACAGTAATATTGACTTAATTTATGGTAAGAGGTGTAATGAAGTTATATTATTCAGAGAATAAAACTAGTGCAATTTGAAAACAAGTGGTTGAAATAGGTCTTACAACGAGTGATTTTAAAGTATCAACGAATTTGAAACTTCGGAATCAAACTTAAAAGAGCAACAGTTGTATTATTCTTTAATGAAATATACTACAGGACATTTTAACACTCCTGAACATTTAAAGCGTATATATTAGAGCCAGTTTATAAAGTTAACCTAAAGTCTGAAATTAGTCTTCATTCTGAAATTCGGAATATATACTTCAGCTCCGCATTCTTCAAAATGCAAGAACTTCTATTGATTAGTTTTCCTTATAAAGGATAAATTTGCATAGTTCTTTTTAAGATTTTAAGTGAAATACAGGAATGTGATAAACTCACCGGATGCAACAGAGGATAACGAAAAGTAATCCAAAGCGAATGTGTTTACATACCTGGAATAAAAGAAAATAATATTATAAAAATGCAAGTTAATATATAAAGTCAATTAAAGTTTAAATAAAAATTAATTAAACAAGTATTAATAATTATTTAATCTAGTAACACTTGAAGGGGAAAGTGGATAAGTTTCTATGTGATCAGGTTTTTCTAAACAACTGTTGAGTGAAAGCTTTTAAAAATAAGTGGAGTTGATTCACTAACCAACATTCTCCAACCAACTGTTTTTATATTTTTTTGACAAGGGTAAGTGTGTATTTTATAAAATAAAAAAATCTGTTACTGCTATTTTACGAAACAAATCAAGCATGTCCTTCAAATATTATCATAAATCGATTTTTGAATTATTGTTACTTATCATCTTCAGCCAAACGCCCCCTCAATGACCAAACTTACCTATTTTGCAGTAGGTTACGGTCAAGTTCAACCAATAACCCTTGAAAAGCAGAAAAAAATAACAATCTTCAAAAATTGATGCAAATAAGTATTCGCAAAAAATAATTTAAGTCTTTCGAAGAATGAGTGAAACTTGTTAGCGAAAAACAAAAAGGGTCTTTTTAAAGAAATAACCAGGAAAGCAACTGTTCCTTAGAAAGGCGAATACCCAAAATTCTAAAATGTTTACTATTACTTTAATCTTTTGCAAATTTGGCATAGTGATTTCAAATATAACGAACAATGCTATTTGGGCAATTTTTTTTATTTAAATATAATTGATTTATTTTAAACGGTGTTTTTCAACTAAAAAAAGGGGTTTACGCCAACACTTCTAGCATAAAAAGTTTTACATTAATTTACCTGAAATTTTTCCCAGATGCTATTTCAATATATATCTGTGCCATGAACCTCTAACATCTGGTGGAAATATACATACAAGTTTTTTTTTTAAATGTCCAAGTGTAAGTTAATCGAAAAAAATCCTTTTTTTTGTGTGGTTAATTTACAACATTTTTCTTAATAACTTTTTTTCTTGTAATTTGTATGTAACTCTAGAGGGTCATTGCATGTATCAGTTCAAAACGAAGAATTTAACATATAATAAATGTTCATAGGATGAAAATTCAATGTGGTAGACTTGTTGGCGTAATATTTAAATAAAAACAAAAGCCGAAATAGTATTATTCATTATATTTGAAATCACTACGCCAAATTTGGAAAAGATTAAAGCAATAGTAAAAATTTTAGAATTTTGGGTATTCGCCTACCTTAAAAGCGGAATAGGAAACCAACAAAATAACTCCTTGTACAGACAAAAAGCCCGCGAATAGAATTACAGACATTTTTTAACCGAATTCCGAACTACACAAAAAAAAGATTAAATTTTCTGGCTGCGTTCCCCGCTGGCAAGAGACTGACGGAAAAGGTGACATTCGGTAAAATAATAAGTAAAAAGAATAAACAGCCATTTTTTGTGTCTCTACCCACACACGTATATTCCAGGTTTTCCATTTATTTCGCCATTTTTACAGCCAGGCCTTGCACAGTTATTCCTAAGGGCTATAAACAGCACCCGGTATAGAAAAGTAATGGCAAGTCATTTTGAGTAGCTGCAATCGGTTTAAGTAAATTTGAATAACTTTATTTCGAAGTTTTGAACATTTTAAACAACTCCGAAACACTGAATTGTTCGAGGAGTTAAATCAATATAAAAGCTCTCAAAAATAAAAACAAACACTAACACTAGTGTAACATTACTATACGAGGATTTGTAATATATATTGCACATTCATAAAAGTTATCATTGAATACTAGTAAAATGTGCACGGTCAAAAAAATTATCCAAAGCAATTAATTTGGCCCTTTAGATGAAAAAAGTCGCTGACCTCCGTCTTAGACCTGTTAAAAAATTTTTAACTCTAATTTTCATAGGTATATATTACATGGTTGAAATATAGTCATTGTTAAATTACAAAAAAAATCAAAGAAATTATGCCTTACACAAGGATTAAACTAGTCGACAAGAACTTAGAAAGCTTTATAATTGACAATTCATTCACTATATTACATGAATAACGAAATGGGTACGGTTTTCTAATTATTTGGAATTTTCAAAAATTCTTGGAATTTAGAAAACCGGATTCAATAAATAAGTTATCGGCTAAGTCAAGAATAGGAAACTGGCAACAAAACAATGCCAAAAACCTATAACCGTATCCTGAAGTGATAAAACTTTATCGGAATAATAAGTCAAAATAAATACATAAAGGGTTTTGTTTACTTTAGAAAGAGGAATACAATGTACAAAATCTGATTATTTCATAATCAGAAACTTCCCGCAACTGATATACTTCCAGAGTTATTGATACCAGGAAAATTTTCGGTATGCTTTGTGGGTTAACTTAAAGAATCGAGGCCGGCAATTTTAAGACAAATTTGGTTATCCCGACATATTGGCATTGTAGCAACCTTTGCCGAAATTAGCATATAGTAATTCTGAAGTTCTTTCTACTAATCTTTTATTGATCATATGCTTAACGATTTATAATAATAAAAGTAATTAATTAAAAGTAATAATTATATTAATCAATAAATAAATATGAATGCGAATGTATAAAAGTAGTAAAATCCGGGTATGATTCTTTAGCTTAACCGTTTTGTGCAGGCTGGTAAAAAGTTTAAGGAGTGTCGGATGGATGTTTGGGTCAAATGTAACGATTTTCTGTTTTTCGTTTATTTTTAATCTGCATATCTACCTATAGCTTTAATTTAAGACTAAGATTATTGATTTCTGTTTAGTAGTTTTCTTTTTATAAGCGTTTTTCAGAAACTGTATAAGTTACCAATACCTTAATTTTCTTTTGCGTTTCCTGAAATATAAGGTTTTTCAACAGTTAGGAAAGAACATTTTAACAGAATTAATTGCAGATGGATGTTCGAGTGATCCTCGTAATTCGATAGAGAATATAAACTAAGTAACAATTACTTTCTGAAAAATCTAACAGCCCGAACTCGATGTTACCTAAAAAAGTAACCGTTACAAGTAACGCGTTACTCCAATCCCTCCTTTTTTATATTCAGCAATAATAATTTGCTGAGAGGTTAAACGTGTTCGCCTCGTAAGCCCAAGATCGTGGGTTCGAGCCCCGGTTGAGTCGTCGGATTTTCTGGATGGGAAAATTCTATGCAAGCTTGTCACATGATTATGTGGCATGTAAAAGATCCCTGGAGGGACCATTTGGCTGGGTTCTCTCAGCAAAACTAAATCTCGGCATACTTTAGCATCTACAGAGAGCTCAAATTCATTGTAATCTGTGCGTCAAAATTGGTAGCGAGAGTCGCCTAGATGGTGCCACAAAAAAAATAGCTCTCATTTCTGGGGGAATGTGCCGAGTCTGCAAAGGCTTGACCGCCAATGTTGCAGCCTCATAAGAGAAAAAAAAAAAAAAATTTCAAATGCATTTCTGTCAAATTAACGAAATGGACTGGCGATTCGGCCTTGTTCCGGATGCTCATAAGTTCACGCATGTGCAGTTATCCTCACAGCTTTGGAAATACTATATCTGACCGAATAATCTTGTTTCGAGAGAATTGAATGGGTTATTTCCGAGACACCATAATTCACAAATTTTTTTTCTTTTCGGAAATTGACTTTTATGGGAATCTATTCTGTGGAAATACACAGGCATTGTGTCGGGCAACGTCTTGGGTCAAGTAGGCGATTGTCGTCCAAAATCGCTTTTTTTTTTGCATACAGAATTACAGTGGCATAAGAGTTCAATAACTTCTAAAACTTGCGAGGACTTTTCTAAAATTTAAACACATAATCTATATTATACCAAAACCGAGCTTAAGTTTGCAGCAGAGAAATGTACTGAGCGGAGGAATCTTGGTAAACAACCCGTCTGGCGCCGTAATTTCACGTACTCTGATTGGCTGCTCCTTTCGACCCTGATATTCATGCGCCCTGCTACGTCAAAATCGAAGGAAAAAATAATTAAAATAACACTCTAACTGAAGCTTTACTAATAAAAATAATAAATTTATGTCTTGAAATAACAAATCAATTTGTTTATTGAACGTGAAATACCTTTTTGTATTCGATTCTCGCACTCAAAAATGAGAACTATTTACCCTTTTTCTCGTAGAACATTTGTATACTGCAAACTTAAGGTCGGTTTTGGTTATTTTTTTGAAGTCGGTAAAGGCATGGTTCTTTATTAGACATGCCAACCCTGGACATGATGGTCGCTGTGACCGTTACATCACCCCTCCCTAAACAGGGACAGTCTACTTATGTCACGCATTGTCCAGAACATTGACCTCTGGGGGTGTTCGGAGAAAATGAATTTATCCATTGTCTAAGAAAGCGTCTCGCGTGTGAACCCCTAATACATATTTTTACTTCGATTGTGGCACGCGCTGGTTATATTGAAATTTCAAGTGATAGAGAATAAATTGTCTGCTTCGCTATAAACTATACAGAAAAAGGTTTTCTATCATTTTTTTCACGACGACTTAGGAAATTCGTATGGTATTATGACTAGCACACATTTTAAAGTGAAGTTTATTCATACTTGATGAAAGTTTAAAAGTACCTTAAGCTCAAACCGCATTAATCCAGGCAAGAATAATCCGAATTAATATAATTCAAACTTTACATATTGCGTAACCCGCCTTGTCATACATATGAACTAATAAAGACAAATTGTATTTTTGGATAAGTCCAGTTAACGCTTAAGAAGAGATCATTCTGTAGGTATTTTTGATTGCAAATTAACGTGGCTTGCCTGCATAAGTTGAAAAGTTTTCTATTGAAAACCTGCATCACCCAAACACATCTTAGTAATATCCATTAGGATTAGACAATCGACTAACTTTACACGTCATAATTTCATCAAAACTTCAGTACAAGCACATCTAAAAAAATGTAAATAAAATTAAGAAACAAATATTTTAGTTCTCTTTGAAACTAAATCATAGTAGGCAAACACAGATGTATGGGGGACCATTTTTTACAATTATGTTGTAATAACCTATGTGCTGCTGTAATATAATTTTTTTTGTTTATATGTGCTATAAACCTCACATTATATTTGGATAGCCAAGAAACTAAGAGCAATGAACCGACACCAAAAAAGATTTAGTGATTGGAGCTTTCCTAAGCAATAGACAAAGAGCGTGTCCAATCCAACAACAACAAGAACTCCATTTAACTTCTAAACAAAACTCGAGAAATAATTTCCAAATAGGTGTAGAAATAACCTCTATATAGGTAGCTCTGATTAGCAAGCCCAATCACTTGGCGATAAAACAATTAAAAGCAAAAGAAATCGCCAATAACTTTACAAAATAATGGGTCACGGGTATACCGAACCAAGCGCAAAATGGCGTGAAAAGAACGTTTAATAGAATGTTCTGGAATGAAGAACAATGGGCGAAATCACGGCCAATTAACGAATAAGACGTCACCTTTGCCAAAATGAAAGGCGAGACTTTTATCGTCTTAAAAGCTAAAAAAAGAAATTGGAAATGATTTTTCAAGAAAATGAACTATTGCTAGATGGTTTAGTGAACCGATGTAACCGTAATAACGGAAGACTTCATAACGTTACTTGACATATAGAATCTTTTATTTTAAGTCAAGTAATTACGTACTTCAATTATGTTAGATGTAATGATGTAGATATAGATGTAATAATGTAGATATAATATAGTAATAGTATAGTAATATGAGCATCAAAAGGCAAGAGAAAGACCGAAAATGCAAAATTGGTATGTGGGATTAGTGGGTTAAAAATGGTTTTTGGATACTAGACTTTTGTTTTTGTGCAGCGATCTATTCTTAGAAGTAAGCGTGAAAACTTAACCTCCTGCGACGTGGCTACCCCATTTGGGGAAATTTTTTAAAACCTCAACACAAACAATTAACAAGTTAATTAGTTCCGAATTGACATAATCCGATGGAAGAAGATTCAAATATATTTTTTTAGCCTTTGATTACATGTATCAGTTATTTCTTTCTATAAAAAAATTAAGTTGAATGAGGGTCAATACGATATAAGAGTTCTTAAAAAAATTAATTTTTTTTTCAAACTTTTCAAAAAGTTCTTTCAGTAGTTAATTTTAAAGGAATTTTGCATTTATAGTTCAGCAATGTGTATGTTTAGCGATTAAACGTGTCTCTCAAGTAACTATTAAACATAATTTTCTTTAAATTACTTTGCAAAACATACTTTTTAGTATATATTTGTATGAAAAGTATGTTTAGATGAAGAATATACGTGTAGGATTTATTCATTTAAAAGTGCATAACTTCATTATCTTATCATATTATGTCAGTCCAATACCAAAACCACGAATATGCAAAAACACAGGGATGGAAAACCAGAAACTATATTAAACCCCACCGTTTTCAAAAAATGACAATATTGCCTATAGAATTTGGCACAGTGTGGTTGTTATTGATCAAACGACATATAAAATTATGATAACTTAAAAATTATCTTTTGAAAGATCTTAAAATGCGCTACAAAAGTCTTTAATCTTTCGACTTTCAATTAGATTTTTTTTTTCACTTTTGGTAAAATATAATGCCAAATAAATCCCATTTCCAGGCATTGTAAACAAAAACTTTAATTAATATCCAACAATATATTAATCGTTCTTAAGTGCTTAAAACGAACGAGCGATTTTAACTCAGTCTGAGTTAATTTTCACTCCTCCAGTCTAGAAAATGCACTCCTCCTAGAGGAGTGGATCCTATGTGTGTTAAACCTCCTACAGGATCACTCCAAACGAGTGATCTTAACTCATTCTGAGTTAATATTCACTCCCTTCCAGTGTCGAAAATGCACTTATCCTACTGGAGTGGATTTCACTCGTTTTAAGAGTGTACACTCCTTGCCAACCTAAGTTGGGTAAATAGAAATATGCTAACGCGCATGTAACGAGTTCCATACATTGCGAATCCATCCAGAAAACATGTTTTAAAACATTAATTTCATTTAAGGTCCAACAGATTTCAATATTATTTGAGAAAATGTGGTAATTATATCAGAATGAAAAGTGTATTTTGGCTAAACTGTATTAAGATCATTTTGTAAGTAAATATTACCTTACAAGAGTTTTCAACAAACGGACCAACTGCTCTTTTCCCTCTGCATTTTTACTGTTTGTTTTTACCCAAGTTAAGGTGGCACGGAGTGTACATTAATATGACAAGATGCCGGACTGCTTTATTTTATAAATATTTTATAAAGGATGTTGAATACATACGCAACATAAAAAGTAAATACCACAACTAAAAATATCCCTAGTTAGTAATAACCATATTAACCAATTAGAATTCATATTATTCACGACGTCTGTTTATTCAATACCTATTTTCCTCCTTGATGGCTAGTCAGTTGCGCATATATTAAAGATGCGGTTTCTTCTACGCTTGGGTGGAAATCTGAGTTGCTTATATAGACCATTTCCAGAGGCTATAATGCACATCAAGAAGCTCCCCAAGCAGTAGATACGGATATTTTTAACTATCAATGAGCGATTTACTATGGGATGATCCAATGGTCCATAACTACACTGCTCAAAACAATTAGGGGAGCAGTTTAAGTACTTTTGATGCCTTTCAGTTTCAACTTTTTAGTTTTTATTCTAAAAATCTAAAATTTGGTAAATAGATTCATTATGCATCTAGAATGAAATGGTAAAAAACAAGGATGGAAATCTTATTTTTTAAATTTGAAATTTATTGGTGAAAAATTGGAATAGTAACTTTTGAATAAATTATAACAATACTTTTTCAAAACTTTATTTGTTAAAAATAGTTCGAATCAATTTTTAAACATCTAAAAAATGCATGAATGAAGAATTTTGGATAATTTATTTATTTAAAAAAATTTAGGGTGAATTTTATTTTACTATGTTTTTGATATTTTCATTTAATTAAAGCAAACATTATTTAATTCTTCAAATGAGTTGATTCTTCCATATAACGATACAAAAGTGTGAGCTTCACTTTAGAAAGCAACTTGCAAGCTGATGGTTCCAAATGGAATCATTGGGGGTAAAAGTGTTTAACCATGCGCTCCCCTAATTGTTGTGGGCAGTGTAGAAGAGATAGTTGTTCGCTAAATTGGTGTTTCGATTGACGATAGATGAGGGGAAGACTTTAGAAGATTTGTGGGTAACTTTGAATCCAAGACAGAGACATAACAACCGAGTTTGATAGGTGAATTCATAAGCAAGTCTTAATTTCACAAGCAGCATTAAAACTTGGTAAAACCGTTAAACTCAAGAATGTGTCTTTTCAATGGGATTAACGATCAATTTTAATACAGGGTGGTACAAATAAAAGCGGCCTCAACTTACACTAAACCGGCCTTAAGTTTGCAGCAGAGAAATGTACTGAGAGGAGGAAACAGGGTAAACAACGCGGCTGGCGCCGAAATTTCGCAAACTCTGATTGGCTGCTCCTATGATCCTGATATTCGTGCGCCCTGTTACGTCAAAATCGAAGGAAAAAATAATTAAAATTACACTCTAACTGAAGCTAAAATAATAAAAATAATAAGTTTGTCTTGAAATAACAAATAAAATTGTTTATTGAATGTGAAACATCTTTTTTTGTTCGATTCTCGCACTCGAAAATGAGAACTCTTTACCCTTTTTCTCGTAGAACATTTGTATACTGCAAACTTAATGTCGGTTTTACTGTAGAGATAAGAATGCGACAGAAGTGTTGCCAAGTCAAAAACCAATACAAAAACAGGTTTGCTAACTGAAACTAATCATCGCTTCAATATTAAGCCCAAACAAACGTTTGGCGAATTATTTGCCGGCAACTACGCTATGGTTTGAGAAGCTAGTTGAAATAAAATTTAAACAAGGTTTGCTTAGCAAAGAGCTTATAAAAAAAGTTACCACTAGTGATAATTTCGGTCGTTATTTATCCTAAAGAATCGGACCTTTTTGTTTTTGTTGATACCATACATTCTAAATTGATTACAAGACACAGAATTTGCATTATGGGACGTCCTCATACAATACGAACTAAGATCTGAACTTGCCACTAATCTATGAGTAGCTATAATTTGAAGCTAATCCGATCCAACCAATTCAAAAACAGCTTTCAATCGACTTGAAGAGTTTTTCTCGCCAAGCATTTCAACGTATTCCTATCTCTAGACCGACACTTAAATATATTTACTCCCAGAAACATTAGTGCTTTTATCGACCAACTTGAAACCTGTGTTATTTTTTGCAATTCCGTAATAGATCTTTACTATCTCTGGAAAGAAAATAACCAAATTATTAAAATTGAGCTAAAGTTAAAGGAAAGTTCATAAGGCAAAAGCATTTAGAGTGGACTTCCTCCTAAACCTAATGTTTGTTCGCCCGCCGCGATTCTTCATAAGAGCAAGCACAATGGGAGGAAAGTCATAATTTTTCCTGCATGAACCACTATTTGTAAAGGGTATCGATAAGATTGCTTATGTATGGTCAAATTGGAATTGCATAACTATAGTATAACCAGTAATTTACTTGAAGTTTTATTGCATCTACTCTATTTCCGTATTTTAAAAGGTTTTGTGTTAAAAAAAATGAAGTTGTGAAAAACCACACTCTTAAAACAAAAGAGTGAAATCCTAACACTGGAAAGGAGTAAATATTAACTCAGACCGAGTTAAAACCACTCGTTTGGAGTGATCTTGTCGGAGGTTCAACAAACAAAGAATGCACTCCTTATGAGGAAGTGCATATTCAACACTGGGGAGTGAAAATTAACTCAGACTGAGTTAAAATCGCTCGTTTGTTTTAAGAGTGTAGGTCCGCAGTATTTTCGCGATGCCCTGACCCGAACCTGGGACCTTCCGCATGCAAAGCGAATGCCTAACCGACTGGGCTCCTCAGCACCCCATAGCTTATTTTGGCAATTTTGAGCTCAGCTAAGGCGTCGTGAATCCAGAGTTTGATGAACCCACACTAAAACCACCTATTAGTTATGTACCCCAGCAAGAATACCAATTATGTATTAGATGATCAGAAACAATTCGAGTGCTCTCTTTCCAGCATCTATTTTGCTGAATTCCCAACGATTCACTTTTTGCCTGATTAGAATGAGGAGTCGAAAACGGTTTTGCCCATTAAAAAGGCGCCAAAAAAATATGAAGAGCGTTACCTCGGAATAACCCCTCATGCATCAGTGGCGTTACAGTGCCTCGCCAAACTAAGTGTTGGTTAGGAATGGGATACGACACTTACATCAGGTTAACCTCTCAGCTATGCGAGATTACTTAAACGGGCCTAGATCTCTTTCAAATACAGGGTTGCCACACTTTTTGGTAAAAAAAAAATTCAAGGACTATTTAAGGACTTTTCAAGGATATAGTTCCATTTTCAAGGACTGCATATGCGAACATGCATAAACTGAATTTCACGATAGTGTTTAAAATTCATTTATTAAATAAGAGCTCTCTAACTTTTAAATGAACTTACATATGTGTTATAAAATAACCTTTTAGTTATTAAAAATACCATCAAAATCAAACTTCGCCTTCTTGAATTAAACATAAACAATGAATCAAAAAGTGAAATAGGAACTGATTCACGTTGAAAGTGTTAAAGTCAATAAATTAAGGAATTTTCAAGGTTGCTAATGTTTTCCCAGCACTTTTAAGCACTTGAAAATCAAAGCTTTTTTTCAAGCACTTTTCAAGGTTTTCAAGGACCGAGGAAACCCTGCAAATATACCATCTATCATCCCAAACTTTTGAGCACATTGCTGTTCGTAAAGCTAAAGCTTTTCTCTCTATATTAAAAAAAAGTAAGCTTTTTTGATCTGTACGGCGCAATTTTTGGAGTACAACTCCAATTTTTTTACTGAAGGTCTCAATTGGTTTAAGTGTCATGTCCACAAAATTAAAAAAAATCCAATTAGTTTTTTAATTAAAAATTAAAAAAGGGCTTTTTTTGACTAAAATCGAAAAAAAAAAATTGGCTTCTACGATTTTTCTGAATTTTTGGTATTTTGTAGACTTCTTATGTATGAACAAATTACTAATTACATGTATGTTCAATATATATTCGGTTTGTAAGTTAAGGTTTTTTTTTATTTTATTTTTTGTTGTTTACTGTCATACTTTTTGATCTGTACGGCACAATTTTCACCAATTTTCTCCCATTTTTTTACTGAATGTAGAAAAGAGTATAGGTTTTTTGTCTGCAAAGCATTTTTTTAAAATTCAAATTAGTTTTTTTTTAATAAAAAATAGTTTGTAAAAGGGCAAAAAAGGCGTTTTTAGCCTACATTGAAATAAAAAAAAAATGGCTTCTACGATTTTTCTGAATTTTTAGTATTTTGTAGACTTCTTATGTATGAACAAATTGCTAATTGCATATATACCCAATATATAGCCGGTTCGTAAGTTATGGGTACTTTATTATTTTTTTTTGGAATTACAGTCATGATTTTTTAATCTCTACGACACAATTCTTATAGTACAACTCCAATTTTTTTTTGGAACGTAGAAAATGGTCCAAATTTTATCTCCACAAAATATTTTTAAAATATTCCAATTAGTTTTTTAATTAAAAAATAATAAAAAAGCCAAAAATTGCATTTTGCCTACCAAAATTTATAAGTTTTCAACCAAACCAAACATAGTGTTCGAAAAATGTTTTATTGGTGTAATTTCACTTTAAATGATACCAAAAATGAAAACTTATATTTTTTTCTACAGTTGTAACTGTTATATGTGCTTTGCAATAGTTTGAATTTTATTTTTTTTTGTCATTATTGAGTCGCTGTAGTGATGGGTCGTTCCAGACGAGACGAAACTATGGTGAATTATTTCCATCGCAGAAAAAACCTTACTATTTGTTTTACGAATGGCAACACCGAAATCGTAAACAAAAAATTGCTTTGCCGTAAATAAAATGTTCAAAATAGTTTTTTAAAACTTTATTTTTCCGGTCATTAATGATGAGTAACAACCATGAAGCCAAAAATGTCCAAAAAGTCCACAAACAAAAGCGGGTCGCTCAGGATGTCAGCAGTCGAGAACTTCAAGCAATTGAGGATATGTTCGGGGATGCCTGTTCGCCGCAACACATGTGGCACTCAGGGAATATTTTCTCACCCTGTTGGAAGACCAAAATACCAAGAGTGGCTAGGTGGAATTCGCCAAAGTGCATTAAACTCTAGCTTTTTGATGGTGACGATTTCCGAGGATGTCAGTGTGTTATTTCTTTGCTGGATTTCTTCAGAGGCAGTCTTGGCCAGGATGTCAGCTCTTTCATTACCTGCTAATCCAACATGAGAGGGGACCCATTGAAAGTGTATGGAGTGACTCTTTGAAAGCCGAGCCAGGAGATTTATAATGTTTCGGCTTGTCACATCCCCGATGTTTGTCCATTGTGAATCTATTTCAACGTACGGGTTAAAAAAGTTAAGTATTATTAATATTTTTTGCAGCAAATTTTTACTCCAAATCTTGTGTACGCAGCAAGTTTTTTTTAACTCGTCATTTTATCTAACTCTGATTGGTGGACCTCGAAATATGATTTTTCCTAATTTTAACCATACAAGTATTGTGTTACCGAGTAATAACATTGCAGAAAGGAGCGTTATTTTTTAAATAAGTTGTTTCTTTTAAAACTTTTCAAGGCGTCTTTTAAATGTTTACGTTAAATCATAGCTTAGTATCATGGAGGATCTGGCAATAGCTTCGCAGTCTTGTTTTCATTTTTCTTGAATTACTTTTGTTTTGGTGGGTTGGTTGGTCGAGATATATTCAGGTTTGTTTGGTGACCAAGCGCACTAACCTGAATATAAATAACGATTGGTGGACCTCGAAATATGATTTTTCCTAATTTTAACCATACAAGTATTGTGTTACCGAGTAATAACATTGCAGAAAGGAGCGTTATTTTTTAAATAAGTTGTTTCTTTTAAAACTTTTCAAGGCGTCTTTTAAATGTTTACGTTAAATCATAGCTTAGCATCATGGAGGATCTGGCAATAGCTTCGCAGTCTTGTTTTCATTTTTCTTGAATTACTTTTGTTTTGGTGGGTTGGTTGGTCGAGATATATTCAGGTTTGTTTGTTGACCAAGCGCACTAACCTGAATATAAATAACTTTGGTCTGCAAACCAAAACAAAAGTAATTCGAGAAAATGAAGACGAGACTGCGAAGCTGTTGCCAGATCCTCCGTGAAACAACCCCATTTATTTATTACACTAATATTGCGTGCAAAAATACTTCTGACGGCTAATTAATGTTGAAAAGTTGTCAAATAGCGCCAGACCAAGTACTCGTCTCTCGTACATGAATGCTCAAAAACGACGAAATTTTCCTTAATTTTGACGATTCCATTACTGGCAAATGCTCCGAGTTTTCGTTTCCTCAAAGTGAAGAAATTTTAATCGTCATTTTTATGAAGATTTGAATGTCGTCTAATCCAAAGAAATATTTCGTTATTTTTGAGCATGTGAGTACAACAATGAGATTCTGTTTCCTCAAAATCAAGATACATAATTGTCAAATCACGATCGTAAAAGTGGGGATTCGCGTTTTTACTCAAAAGTCACGCGATAGTTTGACGAAACAATCCTCAAAATTAACGAAATGAGGCTTGAGGATTCATGAATCGTCAAAAATGAAAGTGTAATTTCTGAGAGTGTATAAAATAACGAAAAATTACTCCAGCGAGCGTGCAAATACAAATCAACGATTAAGTATTTAATACCATAATATTGTAGACGCGCTATGCAACGATTTTTCAATTTCCATAACCTCTTGCGTCCTCGTGTCCCCATTCGGGGATATTTTTTAAAACCTCCCAACAAACAATTGACGTGTTAATTAGTTTCGAAATTGATCTGGTCCGGTTGAAGTATATCCGAAAATCAGTTTTCAACCTTTTATTACAGGTTACAACCATTTATTTCTATAAAAAAAATTAAACTAGTTCTTTACTTAATTTTTTTCAAAAGGTTCTTTTTGTAAAAGGCATTTTGCATTACAAACAATTTTAAAATGAACTGTTAACAAATAAGTGAAACTGCCTTTTTTTGCATTTGTAGCACACAAAAAAAGTCTTTAAGAGCTTAAGGCATGTCTCTCAGTAAGTATTAAACATTAAAAAAAAATTACTTTGAAAAACATTCTGTTGTGTATATTTGTATGGAAAGTATGTTTAGACTAATGTGAAGGCTTTTGCAGAGGTCTTAGGAGAATAAAAGATAACTTGTATCAATCAAAGCCCACATACAGCAAACAAATGGGTTTCAAAATACCACGGCAGGGAAAATTAAACAGATCAATTTTCTCTTTTAGCAAAAATAGGATACACGTCAAAACAGAATGATAGATGGAATGAGCAACCAAATTCGGAATTACGTTCCAATTCCAGACAAGATGGAATTCCATTTCGCATTATTTTGTCAACATCATAGGCTGTGGTAGACTTTCGTTTGATTACTATTAAAATGAAACATTTGCATTGCACACTACACACCGTACCAACCGAACTTGGGTAAAAATAAATAGTAAAGACAGGGGGGAAAGTGCGATTGAAAAGTTTCTCCGTAGTTCATTTATGACGGTCATATTGAGAATGACACCGAAACAACCAATGAAATCGCAGGAAATGAAAAAATGGAAACCAGAGCGCACATCATTTGAAACATTTCCATTGAATAAACAGTCGAGACTTTCTACAGTCAAAACTAATCAAGAAAAATATCGAAGTAGGGAATTAAGTGGAGAGCTGCCGAATACCATTTTAGAGACTTGTCAAATTATAGATTCATTTGATTGTTAAATGTCAACTCAGTCCAAAGTCCATTGCTAAAACATGGTAACAAAGTGGTTTGTATCATGTATCAACAACTGAGGTTCTCCGACATAACCTCTTAAGACCCGAGGAAAATACTACACGTATATTTTTAATCTCAACATATTTCATACAAATATATGCTAAAAAGTATGTTGCTGCAAAGAAATTTAAAAACAATTATGTCTAATAGTTACTTAAGGACACGCCTTAAACGCTAAAAATACATATTTTGTGCTATTATATAAATGCAACTAAATGGGCCGTATCACTTATTTGAAGATAACAGATTATTTTATCATTGTTTTTATTTTAAAATGCCTTGAAAATTAACCACTAAAAGAACTTTTTGAAAAGTTTGGAAAAAAATTAAAATAATTTTTTCAAGAACTCTAATATCGTATTGACCGTGTAGTTGAACTTCATTTTTTTTTATAGAAATAAATAACCGATGCATTGTAATCAAGGGCTGAAAACTGATATTTAGATCCTCTATTGGACCAATTCAATTTCAGAACCAATTAACGTGTTAATTATTTGAGGGGAGGTTTTAAAAAATTTCCCCAAATGGTCGTAAGAGGTTTAACCCTTTCGGTCCCAAAAATTTACTACACTACAGAAACATCCGATATTCACAAAATAAGCTTATTTTAGGTCAAATGTGAGATTTCCATAAGAAAAAAAATTCATTTAAATTTTTTATATGGTTTTTGAAATAATGCCCAAATTTTTTAACTGTGGAAAACAACAAAATAAAAAAATATATATATTACCTAAAAACCCTTCGAGATATATATTTTAAGTTATATAACCATATTATTAAAAAATAATAATAATTTTAACCGAAATAGTTTAAATTGTGTTTTAAATATGTGGAACTGAAGTGAACTTTTCAAAAATCAGGTGAAACGCTTGTTTGCTATTTTCTGAATAAAAAAAATAGTAGTTCTGATTTCTATTGAGATTAATGTAAAATATGGTCTAATTAATAGAACAGAGTGTGTAGAATCGAATGATGTGTGTTTGGATGTCATAACGGGAATAAACATTTGTAAAAAAATATTGAAAGTGATGATGCCAAATGGCATCACTGGGACTGAAAGGGTTAAGTTCATCATCCATGAGTCGAACTCCAATATTCGATTAAGATACATACTTTATTGCTGTAATAGTCTTGACAAAACAATACATGCAACATGAAGAACACTCAAATTCTAGGAATAGGTTTAGATTCCACCTTCGCCAAACATCCTTCCCGGCGAACAAATGGAACAGCCAACTTCCAAATAATGAAAAAAAATCGAAACAATGAGAAAAATAAAAAAAAAACCCGCGAAAACTAGAACTTTCCTTCCAGGGCCGAAAGAAAATGGGCATTATTCTCACAACAAGACAATAGAAGAAGATTTTCTACAAAGATTATTAATTATTTAACCATTTTTCTTCTTAACTAAAAATAATGCTAAACAAACGAGAGACGAAGAAAGTAACGAAGCAGATATTCAAAAGAAAACAAAAGTCAATTTGGAAAAAGAACAAAATTGACGAAGGCTGAATGGCAACAAAATGAGACCTTTGGAAGAAGATGTTGCCCTCTTTTAATAGATGAATTGTTGGATTTGGAAAGCATTTTAAGGTGATGCGTGAAGTGATCTGAAATAAAGCGTTTTGAAATAGAAGCTTCATTATACGAAAAGGAAGTAGGGCATTATTCAAAATAGAAAATTAATTAGACGTTAGGAGGCACATATATTTTACACCTGTTTACCTAAAACAGCGGTTCCCAACCTTGGGGCAATGAGTATTCAAAGGGGGGGGGGGGGGGGGGGGATTAAAATAATTTTTACCTTTTTTCAGTAAAATTATTATCCAACCATAACCAAACCAGCTAATTTTTTACTTTCAACTCCTTTAAATTGTCTTGAAATCAGTAAAAATATCTTAGTTAATTGTTTCACTTTTGTTCTTTAAAAATATGCGTTTATGTTTTTTCTATTTTATATTAAAAGTGACCGGATAAAGCTTCTTTGGTTGTTTTCATTAACATAGTAGTAACATAAAAATTAAAAGGGGGCGACGGATGTTAATCAATCTAAAGGGGGGCGATGGTCCAGAAAAGGTTGGGAACCACTGACCTAAAAGATTAAACTGGTAAGATATTTTTTTCAAAAAAAAAAAAAAAAAAAAAAAATTATGTAGCTGCGTCAGCAACACATAGTCTACCAAAAGGATCCTGGAGAGAGTTACCTAGGCTTAGCTTATATACTACTAATAACGTTGTAATCTGGAATAGTGGTAGGAACATGGGCGGTTAAATCAGCGCCACCTAGTTGTGAATGGTATATTGAGGTTGCGTGTGTAGTAACCGCCACAACTACTTTCGGTTTAGTTGGATTTGTCACACTAACGGGAAAACTTAGGCTTATGGCACAAATGTTTCTTTTAATTTAAAACTGATGTTTTCTAAGTCTGCAGCCAACGCAACTTTGCAGCGACTTCCTCACATCGTCATATGACGGATTTAACAATCAAAAAATTAGCAAAGATCAAAACCATGAATGTTTTAAACTTATGAAAATGCATCAAACATTCAAATGTCAAAGTTCAAATACCCCTCAATTTTAGGACTATTTATTGACCAAAAAAAATGAAAAATTCCCAAAGAACTAAAAATAAAAACGATACCGATGGAACTATTGAAACTCAAGACGAGAAACATGTCCACTACTTTAAAAAAAAATCTTAGTAGTATTACAAAAAGGGTGAAATAACTGCCATCAAGGTAATATAGAAATTTCATTTGATGACATTGTAAATAGTATTTTATTATTATAGGGTAATACTTTTGTTTTAGTCAAACCATTTAATATCAACACAAATGCGGCACTTCGGACATGAGCTCCTTAACTAATATCAAAAACAATTCCTAACGCACCGATTCTTAACCAACGTCTTTACTAAACAAACAATAAAAGATGACCACTCAAGATAATACATTCGGACAATGGGGAAGGCGTTTTCCTTGGTTAACCAAGCATAAATGCATTCCCTGCGATTTAAATATGGGATAAATGTCAATTACAAGTAACGATCTTAATATATTCCTGTTAGTGAGTGTTGTTAAACAGTACTGAATAAATTAGTCGTCGTAAAATGCAGAAATGTGAATATAACGGTGTGGTATTTTCTTGCGGATTAATTTATTCATTTGTAGTTAGTCCTTGAGATTTTATAATTTCAAACAAATACAATAAGAACATAAAAATAGCTTCGAGACAGTTTTCTATTGTAACTCAACATTCATTTGTAATGAAATTTATAAACACGTGTTTAACTGTGGCATTAGATTTTACTCTCATAGATGCCTTTATCAAAAGCCTTTCCATTTGGCAAACCTACGTTGAAACGACTAAGATACACTTAGCTGTGTTAAAGCTCCCCACGGTGGTTGACAGAAAAAGGCAACCGAAAACGTTCAAACCAGACCAAAGATACACAAATGCGGGGGCCCGGATGGCCGCAGTCTGCGCGCTGTAACGGGTGCGGGTTCGATTCCCGCCTTCGCCCTGGGTATAGTTCCTTTCTCTGTGACAATAAAAAAACTTTTTCTGTGTCTTTTTACTTGACGAAGGCTTATATGCGGGTCTCTGACAAACACACAAGCCGGAATATATCTGTACCTACCCTACACAACACAAATGCGTAAAATTGTGTTTATTAACGGCAAACGGTTTTAAATTTATGACAATAGCAATGACAATTTGAAAGCTGGTCATTCGATTTCTGGCAGGCTACACTCTTAAAACAAACGAGCGATTTTAACTCAGTCTGGGTTAATTTTTACTCCTCCAGTGTCGAAAATGTACTTCCCCTATAAGAGTGGATCCTTTGCGTGTTAAACCTCCGACAGGATCACTCCAAACGAGTGATTTTAACTCAGTCTTAGATAATATTCACTCCTTTTCAGTGTCGAAAATGCACTTCTTATACAGTAGTGAATTTCACTCTTTTGTTTTAAGAGTGTATGAAGTACATATACTGCATTAGTAATAACGGATATATTTCGAAGAAAATATACATGACTAAATAATTTGTAACTAAAAAACTGTTCTCGAAAAAAGAACATAAATACTTATTCAACAAATGTAAATTGTACGCAGATGCGTGAGAGAATGTTAATTACAAAATACCAATTACACGCTCATTGTCTCTGGACACAGCCACCCAAGGACCCTGTTCTCCAATCAAGGTCTAACAAACAATGCTTTAGCACTTAATTGTTGCTAGCTAATGATTGTGTTTGTTATGCGATTACGTGTCATTTACTGTGACGAAAATTGAAATATGAAAATCATATAGGGCACTTTATGAAGTATTTTTAATGCGAGGTAGTATGTACAATACAATTTAACGTCTGAAAGTTTGGTCTTAAAATTGAAAATGCATAATTAATAAGAAAACAATAAAAAGTCAGTTTATTAATTTCTGGCATTACCTTCTAGACAACCTGCACCTGTATTGCTTTCATAAATACAGAAAATGTATTAACCCTTTCAGTCCCAAAAATTTACTACACTACAGAAACATCTGATATTCACAAAATAAGCTTATTTTTTTAGGTAAAAAAAAAGAGTTCCATAAAAAAAAAATTCATTTTACTTTTTATGTGGTTTTTGAAATAATGCCAAAATTTCTTAACTGTGGAAAACAACAAAATAAAAAAATATATATATATTACCTAAAAACACTTAGAGTTATATATTTTAAGGTACAGCTGCGGAAATAAAAAAAAGTACCACTAGTGATTATTTCTGCCGTTAGTCACCCGATAGAATCGGACCTTTTTGAAATTGTAAACAATTAACAACCTAAATTAATTGCATGACACACATTTTGCATAAGGGGTCATCTTCATATTAAAAATGTTACTAACTCTAAAATTTCCAATAAAAACACCCCTTTTTGGGTCCATATTTCAAATCTATGACCTATGTTAATGCGAAATGTCAAATTTTGTTAGTTTTTAAGCATTATTAGGGGAGTTAGAGACATGCAAAGTTTAGGTCCCATAATGTTAAATGAGTTGCACATAAAAAACTATCCCAATCTATAAATAATTAAGATATAGAAACGAATTTTTTACTGAAAAGAAATTATAATAACCCAAACAAAATGCATTCAATATTGGGGTATTTAAAACAATTTATATTTTTTAATAATTATTAAATTAATTTTTAAAAAAAAATATGAATAGAAACCCCTTAATATTTTTACAGAAATAAATTCAAGACATGAAGTTTAAGCGAAATCCCAATTTTTAAAAAAATTTATTCATAATTTGCTGAGTAAATCCCAAAATATTTTTTAATTACCCTTTAGGGGACTGTGTATAAGATTACATGTGTAATTGATAAATAAAGACGGCCTTGCATGCATGCTTGCTTGTCATTTAGAGATGGTCCCCAAAAGATCCACAAGTGATTCGATTGAATAACTCGTCTAATATTCATTCAAATGTAATAAAAACTTAGTTTTAAGGGTTTTCGAGAGTGCTTAACATTTCTAAGTTATTCAAATTGGGTGTTGCTCTTGGAAATTTCAAAGTTCGTAACATTTTTAATATGAAGACGGCCCCTTATGCAAATTTTGTTTCGTGCAATTAACTCAGAACATTAATTGTTCACAATCTTAAAAAGGTCCGATTCCATAGGGTGACTAATGGTGTAGCGTCAACGTATTGGTCCTTGGCCCTCTACCGGCCAACTTGGAAGCAGACCCGCAGCACGGAATAAGAAGAGAACTTTTTTAGACACTGAACGGAAAAGACATAAATTTAGGGGTGGTCCTAAATGGACGAGTGGTCGTCGGAAATGAACGAACTCTGATTAATTGATTAATAATTCTAAAGTGATTTTGTTAAATAAATAATATGTTAATAAAAGATTTTCGAATCATCTAAATAAAACTACCTTCGTTTTCGCTACTACGGGAGTGGTTTTTTGTGTTCGAGTATTCTGGAGTCTTGTATGTTGTTACAAGACCTAAAAATGGTGGCTTTGCAGCGGGATTTTCGACGACAACATCATCTCGTCACTTCTTTTGGTGAGTGCCTTTTGCAAATTTTGTCTTTTGCCGGTGTCGAGAAAAAAATAGTTGCATAAACTAAGTGTCAATACAAAACTGTTTATCAAATTAGTTTGGTTTTTCAAAAATAAAAACCCTTTAACTCGTAAAAAAACTTAATAAGGTGTAGTTAATTCCTTGGAAATTAAGTTTTGAGTTGTTTTTGAAATGATAAACAGAAAGTTTTGTATTAATTACTCTAAAATAACTATTTATGTATGATATCAATGTTCGTAACGTGCTTTAAAAGCTATAAAATTCTATTGAGAGCGCCATTATTGGTAACAAGTGATTCCTGGATACAATTGTGAAGCTTAAATACTTATGTTATTTGCTTGAAAAATATTTATAACTTAGTTAAATATTAAGCATTAAGTAGCTTATTGTTGGAATTTAGTGTTATTTTGAGCGTAATAGATATTTGTTGCGAAGTAGTATATATTTTGATATCAAGAGTGAATAAATCTTTAAGAATTTAGTGTATTCAAACGTCTTTGAATGGTAGCACTGTTAAAATTCTTGAAAAAAATATTTTTACATATATTTGAATGGTATAAGATAATTATACAGTTAAAAAAAAAATCTTGTGTCTATCAAGTTTCTTGTTAACGAATAAAAAATATATAGGAATTTTAGTGTATTCATGTATAAATATTTGAATGACAGCACTGGTTAAATTCTTTGATGATATATTTGAGTGTTTATTCGTTAAGAATTATTGTATGAACCCAATTACATATTTAAAAATTCTTTCGTCAACCGAGTTTTCGTTTTGAGAAAATGTGTTCGTGGACAAACATGGCGGATGGCTTGACGTTCTGTTAACTGAGAAAGAATATCGATTGGTTTTTTCTTATTTAGTTGTTGACAGGTGGATTTTGAGATTGTTTTCTGAGTCAAAATAAAAGACTGGATATATTTTTGATGTTTTTTTAAGTAAGAAGAAAAAAATACATCTGTTGAATAAGAAGTTTATTTACCATATTCTGTTTCTTTTATTTTTTATTGGAAAATAATTTCGTGGTCACATTTTATTTCTTTTTTAATGCTTATTTTGAGGATATTTGTTATAAGTGATTTTGATATTTCCTTGCATTAAAAATATATAGGTGAAAATATTTTCTTTGAAAAAATTTATTGCAATTTATTTCTTTTTGCCTTATTCTTGTGTTTAAGCATTGAGACATTTCTTTTCGAATGTATTTCTTGCGTTCTTAACGTTAATACGTTAACATAATACGTTCTTATTGCTTATAGAAAATGAAATTAAACCTTGCTATTTATCTTTAAAAAAAAGATATTGTATAATTTATAAAGGTTTATGGTTATAAAAATAATACTTTTATTTGTGAATTTTAAGATATGTTATAAAAAAAGGTTTATTGTATATGAAGTCTATTCGAGTGTGAATTCGTCTCAGACATTTAAAGAAACTTTTTAATATCTTGTCGGTAAAAGTAGTTAGATATTTTTTTTTATAAAAATGGCTATTTGGGGAAAGTGCCGAAAAGGGGACTTATTAAACCTCGCTACGGAAATGAACATTGACATAGATGCGAATTCGACAGTTTTAACTTTGAAAGAAGCCATTAAAGCTAGTACACATTACGAACAAGAATTCGTAGAATCATTTCTTCAAACTGCTGTCGAAGAAAGGAAGCAACTAGAAGAGCATCGTTTGTTTCTAGAAAAGCAAGAGTCGGAAAATAAGTTTCTTCTCGAAAAATTAAGATTGGAGAAAAATGGAACAAGTGTGGCTCCAAGACATAGAGAAGACATACACAATTTGATAACAAAATATGACTCCAAATCTGATATCAGTTTGTATTTAGTCCTTTTCGAAAGAACAGCCAAGAGGATCGGACTTCCAGAAGAGCAATGGGTGTCTCACCTTACGGGACTCTTGCCAATTGAAATGGCCCAGCTCATCGCTCGGGAATCGGAAGAAACATACGAAGATTACGAGGCTATTAAGAAGGTACTTCTGAACCGATACAAACTCAGCCCAGAAAAGTTCCGTCAACTTTTTTATAATCACCATAAAGGACCAGAGGGTACTTGGAAAGACTTTTTGTTTGAGCTGAAAAACTATTTCTACGAATGGATAGGAGGGTTGGAAGTGAGGAACTTTGAAGATTTGTGTAATTTGATTTTATCTGAACAAGTAAAAAGGAAAACCAGTTTAGAAATTAAAAATCATTTTATTGATGAGTGGACCCAGATGAAAAATCCAGAGAGGGTCGCAGAAAAACTGGATGAGTATGAAAACGTTAGGATGATCATGAAAAAGACATTTCCAACCAAAGAAAAAACGTTCAAACCATGGAGAGGAAAAAATCAATCCGAAACAAAGGCCCCGTTAAACGAACCACGGGTTGAGAAGAATGAAAATGAAAGAAGTAAAACTAATGAAGGCTTCGAAAAACGCAGAAAACCAAGATGTTTTCGTTGTAATTCTACTGAACATCTAAGACCTGACTGTCCCTTGATGAAGAAGAATGGTGGAACTTCAGACATCAACCGTCTTATAAAGAAAGGAGACGAAGACGTTATGTCCCCCTATACGTTCATGGCTGAAGTAAATGGTTTCACTATGCCTATTTTGCGAGATACTGGAACCAGCATCGACGTTGTGTGCCGCAACAGAATCACTCCTAAAATGTTAACTGGAGAGAACATTTGGGTACAACAACCGTTGGACGAATTCCCAGTATGCTTGCCGTTGGCAGAAGTGGAGTTGAAAGGAAAATTCGGACATGTAATCACAAAGGCAGCTGTCGTGCCATGTCAACTAGACAAAGGAAGATACTTGCTGGGTAATCAAACAGCAGCCTTATTAGATACAATGAAAAATGAAGATGTTCCTCACCAGATCAATGCTATAGAAACAAGAGCTCGAAGACGCAAAGCAGAACAAGAGCAAGCTGTCGAAGACCTAGTTGAAGAAGTTGTGGAGGAAGAGGAAAATGAGAATGATGAAATAACAATTGAAGAAGATGATCTGTTTTCATTCCCACCTAAAGAAGATAACTATGAGGGCTTGGCGTTGTTGAAAGTGGATTCTAAAACTTTCTCAGATCAACAAAAAGAATGCCCCGAGCTAAAATCACTTTTGGAAAAAGTGCAAGAAAACCCAAGTGAATCTGCTGGTGGATTAGAAAAACTAGAAAATGGAATACTCGTGAAGAGAAAGATGGACAAGACAGGAGTGGAGAGACTGTTACTGGTTGTGCCTAAAAAGTATCGAAATGACTTGAAAGCCTTTTGTCATGAGGGAACATCGGGACATTTAGGAGTGACAAAGACGAAAGACATCTTTTCCAGACACTTCTTTTGGCCCCAGTGTTATAAAGAAATCGAAGACTACGTTCGAAGCTGCGACAGATGTCAACGCGTTGGAAAACCTCTGGACAAAAAGAAGGCTCCTATGAAGATAGTTCCGGTGATTCAAGAAGTCTTTTCCAAGATAAATGTCGATGCTTGTGGACCTTTGCCAGTCACTCCAAGTGGAAAAAGATACCTGTTGACTGCGATGTGCCTATCATCTAAATATCCAGATGCCGTCCCAGTAGAAGATATAACATCTGTGACTGTTGTTGATGCTTTAATGCAAATCTTTAGTAGAATGGGATTTCCAAAGGTTTTGCAGTTAGATCAAGGAAGTTCTTTTACCAGCGCACTCAGTACTACTTTTCTAGAAAAGTTCGGGATAAAAGTAGTTCACAGCTCTGTCTATCATCCACAAAGTAATCCAATCGAAAGATTTCATCGGACAGTTAAAAGAGTCTTAAAGGTGTTGTGCTTGGAGTCTGGGAGTGATTGGGAGCAAGCTATATATCCAGCTCTGTTTGCCCTAAGAACTGTTACCCATGAAAGCACTGGATTTACTCCTGCTGAACTGGTGCATGGCAAGAATCTTCGAACACCTCTTACTCTGTTGTATGAAAAATGGTTGGACGTGGAAGAAACAGAAGGTGAGCCCGTAACTGAATACGTCTTCTCCTTGATTAACCGAATGAAGCGCTGTCAAGAACTAGCAATTTCAAAGATGGAAGAATGTCAGCAAAAGAATAAAACTTGGTACGACAAGAGAGCAGTAAAAAGAGAATTTCGAATAGGAGACCTAGTGCTGATTTTTGCTACATTTAAGAGCAACAAGTTAAGCCCACATTGGACAGGTCCTGGAACAATTCTAAGAAAACTCTCTGAAACCAATTACGTTGTGCAGTTGCCAGGTGAGAAAGCAACTTCAAAGGTGTACCATGTGAATATGCTGAAGCCATACTATAAACGACCAGAAGAAGTGAATTATTTGATAAGTGATCTTGATGGAGAAAATGACGAGGAACAAATGGAAATACCTTGTGTGGACTCTAACCCGAATATATTGGACCTTGAAGAGATGTTTCAAGATAACGGCGAAAGTTCAGATATGAATGAGGACCAAATCGCTCAAATGAAGAACCTAGTTTGGAAATATATGAAGTGTTTTTCAAACATCCCAGGAAAAACCGAACTCGTCATGCACGACATTGAGCTTAGCGAAGAACAGTCCATTCTTTCGAAGCCTTATCGAACATCACCAAGACAAAATGCAATTCTGAAAACCGAAATACAGAAGATGCTGGATTTGAAAATCATAGAAATTGGTTTTTCAGATTGTACTTCGCCAATGATTCTGGTAGAAGCTCCTGGTAAGGATCCGAGACCTTGCATTGATTATAGGAACTTGAACAAGATCACTAAAACAAAGTTCTTTCCCCTTCCAAATATAGAAGAAAGAATTGAAATCGTGTCTTCTGCTCAGTACATAACAGTTCTGGATTTGTCTAAAGGCTATTGGCAAATTCCTCTTACTGAGCGAGCCCAAAGACTGGCAGCATTTGTGACTAACTTTGGCACTTATAAACCCTTAAGGATGCCATTTGGTCTAAAGAATGCTCCTTACGAATTTAGCAAGATGGTATATCAACTTCTAGAGGGATGTGAAGAGTACGCAGTTCCGTATCTCGATGACATAGCGATTTTTTCGAACAGTTTCGCTGAACATCTAAAACAAGTCGATATAGTTCTGAAAAGAATAGAAAAAGCTGGACTTACCATCAAGCCGTCAAAGTGTAAATTTGCGCAAGCGCGAGTGCAGTATCTTGGACATGTTGTTGGACAAGGTCTTAAGAAGCCAGCTGAACTGAAAATTGAGGCGATCAAGAACTTTAGCCCACCTAAAAGTAAAACTGAAGTTCGTGCCTTTTTAGGGTTAGCCGGTTACTACAGCCGATACATTCCAATGTTTTCATCGATTGCTGCCCCTTTAACTGATTCTTTAAAAGGGAAAGCTAGAAAAGGCTCCATTACTTGGACTAAAGAATGTGAGGAAGCATTTGACAAGCTAAAGAACTGTCTTTGCAGCTATCCTGTGCTGTACTCACCAGACTATCAAAAGCCGTTCATAGTTGAAACTGATGCGTCAGATCAAGGAATGGGGTAGTTTTGTCCCAGTTGGCAGACAATGAAACTGAAGAACATCCTATTATATACCTAAGCAAGAAGTTTACCAGTGTTGAAAAACGATACAGTGTCAGTGAGAAAGAGTGTGCCGCCATCATCTTTGCAGTTTCGAAACTTAAGTGTTATCTCGATGGAAATTTCTTTCAAATTGTGACTGATCATAATCCTTTGGTGTGGCTGAATTCTCATGCCAGTTCTAACGCACGTTTGATGCGATGGTCACTAATATTACAACCTTTTAATTTTAAAGTTATTCATCGAAAAGGAAAGCTGCATCAAAATGCAGATGGTTTGAGTCGGATTCACACTCAATAAAAAAAAAATAATAATTGTGTGTATGTGCCCAATTTATTTCTTTCTTTTCATACTTGCATTTATTTCTTTTCATATATTTATTTAAACATTTGGTTTCTCTCGACACTGGGAATTGATAATTTTTGCTTGGCACTTGCCTAGGTTCCTGGAACAGTTGTATAACTCTTGTATGAACACTAATCATAAACTTTCTCATTCTTCGAAAGTTTCCCCAGGGGAGGAGGAGCCTGTAGCGTCAACGTATTGGTCCTTGGCCCTCTACCGGCCAACTTGGAAGCAGACCCGCAGCACGGAATAAGAAGAGAACTTTTTTAGACACTGAACGGAAAAGACATAAATTTAGGGGTGGTCCTAAATGGACGAGTGGTCGTCGGAAATGAACGAACTCTGATTAATTGATTAATAATTCTAAAGTGATTTTGTTAAATAAATAATATGTTAATAAAAGATTTTCGAATCATCTAAATAAAACTACCTTCGTTTTCGCTACTACGGGAGTGGTTTTTTGTGTTCGAGTATTCTGGAGTCTTGTATGTTGTTACAATGGCTGAAATAATACTAGTGGTACTTTCTTTTATTTCCGCAGCTGTACCTGACCATATTATTAAAAAAAATTTAGTAATTATTTTATCCGAAATAGTTTAAATTGTGTTTTAAATATGTGGAACTGAAGTGAACTTTTCAAAAATCAGGTGAAACACTTGTTAGGCATTTTCTAAATAAAAAAAAATAGTAGTTCTGACTTCTATTGAGATTAAAGTTAAATATTGTCTGATAGAACAAAATATGAAGGATCGAATGATGTGTGTTAGAATGACATAACGGGACATAAACATGTGGGGAAAAAATATTGAAAGTGATTATTCCAAATGGCATCACTGGGACTGAAAGGGTTAATACAGGGTGGCTACAGAATCTGTGAAAACAAATTCCCTGACTTTTCCCTGATTTTCCAGGTTAAATGTAAAAAATTTCCCTGATTAGCGGCAATGAACTATATTAGCATGCTGGTTTCCTCCTGGTATAAGTAAAACCACTTTCTAGTATATTTAACATTAAAAAAAGATTTAAAAAAAAGAAATTTAATTAATGAATATACAATGAGCATTTTAAAACAAATCTACAAAAAAAAAAAAAAAAAAAAACAAGCATTAAAGCCCATATAATAAAAATCTTTAGTTTTGATAAGACTTATTAAGGTTATCAAGCTATGATATAAAAATAAAGTATTATTAGGTGTTCGATGTCATCGGTGGATTAAAAAAAAAAATACCAGGCAGCAAAATAAGTTCAATGAAGAAGCATTGTTGGATTGCACTAGAAGTTAGTTGACCAATATTTGAAGATATCTTAATGCAATAAAAATCTTAATTAATCTTCAAATTTTAATTAGATTTCTCACATCTTAAATTTTCTTAATTATAATTTAAACTTGTTTTTTACTGAAAATTAAGTTCAGTTTTTATTGATATGGGCCGAGAATTGTGAAGTTGAATATCATTGCACTAGTGCTTGGGGAAGAGCAAGGCAGTTAAAACGAAAAAATAATAAGCAGTAACTCAACCACTTAAATGAGAGCCGTTTCAGGATTTAACTTTTTTATCCTCTCTTTTATCGGTTAAAATGGCAGTTTCGGAAATTTTCCCTGATTTTTTTTTAAAAAATCATCAATTTCCCTGACTTTTCCAGATTGATTAAATTCCCTGACTTTTCCATGATTCCCTGATCCTGTAGCCACGTCCTGGTTAATACCAATCTTTCGAGGGTGGTTAAAAGATTCTCTCTACATTTAATAAAAAATGGATACAAATGAACTGATATAATATCAACATCTAATTTCCATCTCAGTTTAACGAACTCTTTATTTTATGCAACAAAAACGACGTAAAAACACAAATCGAGGGCATAGGGTGGCAAACGGAAGACAACGATGCAAATTAAGATCACGATTCTCGAACTATGGAATATCGAACAGAGATGATCTATCAAAGGTAAGAAGAAACACCTGGCAAAAGGATGAATGGAGCACGTTATGGAACGGAAACTTCGGCAGGCTTCATTTTCGAACGCACATTGGCATCTGCTAAGTTGACGTGAAGAAAATTAGTTTCTGAAACATAGGCAGAAAAACTAATTATGGGAATTTTTAAAATGTGCGATGATTGAAAATGAATGCTGCATCAAGTACCTCAAGCAGTATTAGAGAAATAAATGCAGGGTTTTGGGTTATTTGGTAGCACTACTAGATTTTGCCATTGCTACGTCCACACTACGACAATAAAAATGACAAGAAATTGCGCGCGCATGGAAATGTATATATACAATTTGTACCATTCGAGGTAGGTGCGCGCGCATGCCAGACCAAATTGTATATGCATTTCCATGAGCGCGCAATTTCTTGTCATTTTTATTGTTGTGTGGACATAGCCTATGAAAGAGCAAACTATACTGGAACCTACTGTTAAAGCAATTCTAAATGCCAACAAAATATGCCCAGCCAGTGTGTGTTTCGAGCCGGCAGACTTTGGAAGAGAAAAGGAACATCAGAAATTTAAAATACAGAATATTTTTCTGGACTGCACAATCACTAATCAGTTAATAAAAAGTTAATGCAATGTGAAATTAGAAGGGTATACATATTTGCTGAATTGGAGAACCAAACAAGACATGGAAATGGGCAGTACAATGGACTTTACCGGATATAAAATTATGGTCCATTGTAGTTGAGTTAAAACCCTGACTGCCACAATATAAAAATACATAAATGAAAAATTTCAGAACAAGTTCAGATTTTTGTCTCATACAAAATGTGCCTGCACTAGAGTAACGTAGAATTTTAAAGGAATTGACAACTCACGCAACAAATTCGAAATATTGTAAAAGGAGTTATCGAAACCTCTTGGATACTGTTGAGGTTTAGGTTTGATTATCGTCGCACTAGAGCTACACGGATACTGTTGAGAGTTGAATGGAACTTATTATGGAAGCAAACGTGTGAAAGGCTATAGAAGAGCTTAATGGAAGAATGACTAAGTAACATTTTTACAAAAACTGAGATCTTTGAGTCAATGAACATGTTATTACCTCCTTAAAAATCACAAGATTCCATTTCTTTCAACTTATCTAGTTTAGTGTATATTTCTCACACTCCTCAATATTATTCCCAAGAAGAAAAAAAAAACCTAGTATTAGCTTAACGCCTGCTGCTTCTTATGTAAACTTGCGATCACAGGTAGTCAAATAAAGAATTAGAAAAAAGGCGTTATTCCACTTTCATCACAGTATGAGTGAAGAGGCCTACAAACCTATTCTTCGAAACGTGAGAGCCCACCCAGGTACGGAAGTCACATTTGGAATGAAGCCAAGCCGGCGACTTCCCCAAACAAACACACGGGAAGATGCGGATAAAAACAGAAACCGGTGCGAAAAAGACATCTTTAGTTTTTCGTTTATGCAGGTCGCAATTCGTTAACCCGCGGTAGAAATTTACTGTACGGTAACTATTGGCGAACTTTCCGAAATCGCGCCAAAAGTCCGTATTCTGGCGACTTTTGACGTCATGCTCTCTTCGCGACAACGTTTTCCGGCAACTCTCTCTGACCATTATGGGTTTCGGTCAAAGTCAGACAGGCTGCCACAAAAAACTATTTATCGCCCAATCTGAAAATCGCGCCAATAGTTACCGTACAGTAAAGGTGATCCGATGATATGTTTTCACAGTAGGAGTGCAATAAGTATGAGCATAAAAAAAAACCGGCTCTTTACCGATTTTTTTTTTCTTCCAAAAAGAATATATTTTAATTAGATTTAATTTAGTTTCAATTATCGTCGCACTAGAGCTACACGAGGGTCATTGGCGACGGGCATCGTATTTTAGAACAACATTCAAATGACGAGCCAGCACCCGAGTAGGCACCCAACGCAAGCAACCGTTAAGGGCGGCATCGTACGCAGGCGTTAGGACTTTAAAGAATATTTAACATGCACTCCCTCTACACAAGGGGTATTAATAGTCAAACATTTTTGGCTGCACGGGCCGTTAAAAGGTCGGCAGTTATTTTGGCGATGCCAGTATCCGAACCTGGGACCTTTTGCTTTCAGGCGAGTGCCTGTAGCCCACTGGGTTCCCCATCCCAAATCTGATTTAAACAGAGAAATGAAATTAAGCTGATGGCATTCCCAGCCCCATCAGAATTCATACAAATCTGATGATGCAAACCTAAAATCTTGGATAAAAAGTCGCAATTCAAACATAGCGAAGTGGCCCAATGCGGGTGGTATATCGCAGTTTAATCAAACCGTACTACCAATACTTTAGTCACGTTACAGATATCGTCTAAAGATAAGATAACAAGCTGTGTTAATAGGGCAAAATCTGCCAGAAGAGAACTAGATAAAAGATACGATCGATAAAATGAATTTATATTCAAAATAAACGTATTTGTTGAAGGAGTGATAAAAAAAAGAGCATTTAAACTTGTAAAAACATGATTATCACTTTAAGACCGGCTGTCAGCAGCTGGTTAGGTTTGAAATATTGTCGCACCAGAGCTACACGAGGACCATTGGCGACGGGCGTCGTATTTTAAAACCATATTCAAGTGACGAGCCGACACATGAGTAGGCACCCAACGCAACCATTAAGGGCGACATCGTACGCAGCGTTAGGACATTGACGGATATTTAACGTGCACTCCCTTACACGGGGTATTATTCGTCGGACATTTTTGGCTGCACGGGCCGTTTATAGGTCGGCAGTTATTTTGGCGATGCCCGGACCCGAACCTGGGACCCTTTGCATGCTAGACGAGTGCCTAACCGACTGGGCTCCTGTCAGCAGCTGGACCGGCCAGCAATGTTACCATCTCCTAAAGAACCACATCATTTTTAACACAAATAACGACTGGTACAAGTCAGCTGTTTCGGTATCGATATTTTTGAAAAGCTCGAACATTCTCTTTTATACCCGCACGATCGGTCTTGAAGTGTTATAATAAAGAGCTACCAGCAGGGTTTGGTTTGCATTAAAGTCACACTAAAGATACACGAGGGCATATTGGCGACGGGCCTCGTATTTTAGAACTACAGTCGAATAACTACGACGCCGAAATCTGAGCCTAAACCTTATAATTGACACCCAACGTAACCTAGTAGCGACATCGTAAGCAGGACTTAGGATCAAGGAAAACCTGACGGTCGGACCAATGGACAGCAAGATGGGCGCACCGACAGATGGACAAAAAAAGTATTAAGTATGGATCTACAATGCCATACCTCTCAAACAAAATTGAATTTTCAAAATTGGACGAAAGGACGTACAACCTGAAAGTGCTATTGACAAATAGGACAAAAAAACGGACTCGCAGTACTGACAGATGAACAAAATGTGTAAGAGATAGGTCTCTCATGCCATACCTTTGAAACAAAAATTAAATCGAAAGGTTATAACGGAATTTGAAAGGAGTGGGGGCCTGAGGGGAACAGACAGCTACAGAGACGAAAATCTTCACCGTCAATGAGAATCTTTTTTTTTAATTGTTTTGAATTAAACCCTTTCGCTACGAAGGATTTTTGTTTCCTCGTAATATTTGATAGGAATAACATTATCGAGTCCTTAGTTGTTCGGGCGTTTCAGTAAGGAAAGGGTTAAAAAGAACTTTAAAAAAATAGTTACAAATAATACAGCAACTTCCTCTTCAAATATCGATTTCCAAACTATCAGCAAAAGGTTCAAAACCCAATTACGCCATTCCCCTTAACATTATTTAAGCTCTAATGGAAATTTTGTTTAACTGACACTCATCAAGTTCGGCGGAATAAGTTAGATTCGTTACCTCTCCCCCAAAAGCAATTTCCAGTCTTTCAATGTTCAAAAGAAAACAAGACAACAATCAACTCGCTATTTCTCGCCAAAAATAGAAATTTACCTTCTGAATTCGACCAAACAAACGATTAAAAAAAGGCAAGCATAATCAAACATTCGCATTCAATAACATTTGACATATTGGGTCGTTTAAACAATGTCGAAACACGAACAAAAAAAAAGGTTTCGTTTGCCCAACCATCCATGGAATTGACCACGAAATGGTCAATGGCCGAACTTCGCATACAGCCAAAAAAATTTTTTTGTTCGAACAGAAAGAAATCGCAAGTTCAAAACATTTAAACCGTCTGAAGTTGAATGAATTACAGAACAATTAATGTAGCTAATTTGGCTTCTTTAGCCAGAGCGTATTGAAAGTCGTCTTTAAGTAGTCTTAGTAAAAAATGCAATATCAAATTTTTGAAAATATTCCTTTTTTGATTTTTTTGTTCGAACAGAAGGAAATTGCAAGTTCAAAACATTTAAACTGTCCGAAGTTGAATGAATTTACAGAGCAACTAATGTAGCTAATTTGGCTTCTTTAGCCAGAGCGTATTGAAAGTCGTCTTTAAGTAGTCTTAGTAAAAAATGCGATATCAAATTTTTGAAAATATTCCTTTTTTTAAACTTTTTGTTCGAACAGAAGGGAATTGCAAGTTCAAAACATTTAAACTGTCTGAAGTTGAATGAATTACAGAGCAATTAAAGTAGCAAATTCGGCTTCTTTAGCCACCGTATTGAAAGTCGTCTTTTTTTTTTAAAGTACCTAGGGTAGACTGACCAGTGAGTGAACAGGCCCCAGTGAATGAATAGTTGGTAAATACATTTAAAAAGTAAGAACTAAAAATCATTCCACTGGATGGATTGGCAACACTGACTTCCTCTCATCTAGTATGCAGCTATTTGACATCTGATTGGTTGTACCGGTCATTAATTAAAATCCAACATATTTATTGACTGGACATTTTTGAGTTCATTCACTGGTAAAAGTACTGTTCATTCACTTGGATTTTGTACCAATTTTTATTTGGACCCCCCCCCCCCCCCCCCCCAAAGAAAAAAAGACCAAAGCAATGCAATATAAAGTCACCTTTTTTTTTGTAGAATTTACATATAATGGCAAATGTGTACACATTGTCATAGACCCACGAGCTGTATTTTCTTAAAGTGTATGAATTTTCTTAATACAAATTGTGCTCAAGCGTTCATTCACTGGTTAGTCTACCATAGGCTTAGTAAAGAATGCAAACTAAATTTTTTGAAAACATTCCTTTTTAAATATAGGATGTATATCATTTTTATAAAAAAAAAACATTGCATGTTTGCAGCACTTATAATTCAACAAAATACAGCAGAATGCGCTGTTTTTTTTACAGTATTTTTTTTTAGTATTACAGAAACAATGGTCGAAAGTGAACTTGGTTCCTTGTTGATCTGTCACCCCCATTCAATAAACACGTCGATGGAAATAGACATTGTTCAATGGCTTCATTAACCAGCCTTTTTGGAACTTTTCTTTTACAAAGCAAATCCGTTGTAATGTCCTTTATACAAGGTAATGGCGAGTTCGAAGTTTTGTATTTGTATCGTCGTTTTTTAGAACTCGTAACCCCGTTTTTTGGAATGATTTATTTCGGTTTGCATCGCACAGATCGTGTCGCTAGATTTAAATCGGGAATATTATTCTAGTTTGTGGTCGAAAATCAGTAGCTGTTCGATGTTGCGGATGAAAATTTAGATAAAATACAAAAAAAAAAAAAAAAATACTTTGGACCCATTCTGCGTACAACCTAATTGCAATCGAGAATACAATATGCACTAAATGTATGTGTTATGATGTGTGGTACAAGTCGTAAAAAGCAAATTATGTGTCATTATAGTTTTTACGAACTGTCAAACATGCGAACAAAATTAAATCGGAATTTATGTCATAAATCAGCACAAGTAGAAATTATATTTTTGAAGATTCAATTTTCAATACATAAAATTTAGGATAAAGTTAATATAAAAATAAGGAAACACGAAATTACCTTATTATGTAAGCTATTTTAACCATTTCAGTCCCACCCAATGACAACTTTAGAAAAAAAAAAATCTGATTGTTTATAGCCATTTATGACACCAAAAGGCACATCATTCGATTCTTCATACAGAAAATAAATTCAATAGAAATTATTTCTCATTAATCCCAATAGATGTCCGAACTATTATTTTTTTTTAAAAATTATGATCAGAAAAATGATGATGCGAAATGGCATCACTGGGACTGAAAGGGTTAAGGGAAGAGAAGTTCAAACGCAATCAACTGACTTCAGCGAACGACATTTATATAAAAAAATAAGATAAAGAATCGAATAACTGATTCTAAACTTATTACGAGTATGATACATATTGTATTTGCCTTTCATTAATAAAGTTAACATTAAATTAACATTCTGGTTGTGTCCTCTAACGAAGTATATGCCCCACGTGGTGGCAAAACACGCTTAACGGGAACCAGATTTTAATATGTTTATCAACGAGAGCTATGGATGAGGAATCACAATAGAACAATAAGTAGGAGTAACATCTGGGTGCAAATAAAGGGGAACCGATAAGAAATCAATATGGACCACGCCATCGAGGCCAGAGCATCCACATGTCACAGATAGGGATTTTATAGATGGAATCAGTTCCTTCAACTGCGATGCTTGCATAAGGGTTTCTACTGGAAGCTTTCTGAAAACTTTAAAGGCTTTTGGGAAGGAGGGGGGGGGGGGGGGGGGGGTTAAGAGCCACATAACGTTTTTTAAAGGTTATATCCTCCTCCTAGATAAAATACTACACTTATTTTCTTATATAATCTAAAAATACTTTTCATACAAATATATGCTAAAATTAGGTTTTGCAAAGTAATTTTTTTAAGGTTTAATAGTTACTGAGAGACACGCCTCAAAGTCTAAAAATATACATTTTTGTGGAATAAATGCAAAAAAAGAGAGGCCGTATCACTTATTCGCAGTTATCAGTTTATTTTAACTTTGTTTTTAATGCAAAATGCCTTTAAAATTGACTAAAAGAACTATTTGACAAATTTTTTTTAAAATTTAATTTTTTAAGAACTCTAATATCGTATTGACCCCTCGTTCAACTTAAATTTTTTTGTGGAAATAAATGACCGATACCTGTAATCAAAGGCTTAAAATTAAAATTTGGATCTTCTACCTGACCAGGTTAATTTCGGAACTAATTAACATGTTAATTGTTGGTGGGGAGGTTTTAAAAAATGTCCCCCAAATGGGGACGCCAGGTCGCAAGAGGATATGCCAGCATCATTTATAGTACAAAAAAATTTAATATCCTGATTTATAATTAGTTTTAAATCCCATTCCATTAAGGGCATGATAAATTTCAATAATTAAATTTCAGTCGTAGGCAAGACAAGAGTAGTGTTTTACTCATAGATTCTAGTAAAACCGTGCATAAGCGCAGATTTACGTTAGCTTGTAAATAAATGCATCGGAAAATAAAAGTTTAACTTTGATTTTTTTTAATGCATTTTTCTAAACAATATGACTGAGAAAAAGTAGGAGCTTTTCAGGGAAACCAAAATGCATCTTCAAATTTAAAGGCTTTTTGAAGGTTTAAAAAAAAAAGTGCATAGAATATTTAAACTATCTTCAGTTAAAAATTCCCATAAACCCTTAGTAGTTTATTTGTAAGCGCTATGGCTTTTTTTTTTTTTTAATGTACAGGAGATGATAATACCGTTACGACTCACTTTGCACTAAAATTTAGGGCGACCTAGTCATTTTGAGGCGCGGTTTAGGGACAAAGCCGACTTAGAGGGCACAAAATATTTTAATATATTTTAAAAATCCTTTACAAATTAAAAAAAATTCTAAAAGAAACTTCAAATTTCATCACTATGATGTAAATATATGTCCGTGTCACCTTTAAAATTCCTTTCTCTTAGGCAGAGAATAGTTTGAAAGGGAAAAATTTTACAAAATAAGAAAGATGAAACAAGCAAGGCCCGTTTCCTCTCAAATCAAAAACTGAATCAGGACACTTTCATCTATGAACTTCAATGGGAAAAATGACTCCCGTTCTTTGTTTTAAGAAATTCCAAAACTGCGGAATAATAATCAAGAAATCTTCAGACGTAAAAGCGAAACGAGCTGCCTTGTCAGTGAAACACTGAATTTCAGAAGATAAATAAAAACATGTATTTTCATCTTTTGAATACAAAAGGGGGGGAGCGAGTAATTTTTAAATGAATATTCTATTTTCAAAAGTTTTTTAGGGCACAACTATGTATATTTTGAAAATAAGGACATCTTTAAACCAAACTAGACTTTCTAAAATCCACAATTTTATTGCTTTCTGACATTGCAATTTTTGGTATTTCATAATGAAGTAACTAAGTCATTAAGTTAATACCAAAAAATGTATATATTGGGAAATATTTTTAAATCAAATTTTTTTTAAGGAACTCCAATAAATATGAAGTCTGACAACTGGCACTAGATAACAATATCAAAATCAATTTTTTTAATATTGAAAGGGTTGACAGATACCTTTAAATTAGAGACTTCAAGATCGAAATCACTTATTTATTGGACGAGGGCAAAAAAATTAATGTACATTCAATGGTTGCTGTGAAGAAAAATCTATATAGAAAAGGGGAAAAACTACATTTGATTTTAGCCCGAAAAGCAACGACTAGTAAGTAGTATATGAATTGGATAAACACACTAGAACTACATAAGGTGCGTTTACATGAGCCATCGAATCCATGGAATGTCAAAATCCCTATTAAAGAAAAAAAGAGGTCGAGCAGGATTTCTAACCCAAATGATAGTCTGTGGCGGAATCCATGGTATGAATCATCAAACCCCCCTTCATTAGAAAGTTTGGACAAACCCCCCAATGAAACCTGCAATTTCGGTTCTGTCTGGGAAAAAATCCCCAAGAGGGAAAAATTGCTGAGTTTGCTCATCAATCATTCCATGGATTCGATGGTTCATGTCAAAAAGGCGCCTCAACTATAGGCTATCCTTTTAGGTAATGGACCCATTTGTATTTGTTTTGAACGAGATAAAGCGGTTCCCCCCCCAAGGGTAGTAACAGATAATTGACAGACATAAAGACAACACCTGAAAAGACCTTCCAATGCTCATAGAAAAACCATACATTGCTGGGCTTATAAAAAAATGCTAAATAAGAAAATATTTGATGATATTGGCCTCAACATTAAAAACGTTTTAGTGATGACAAAAAACTACACCCCGAGGTTGGAAAACGCTTAACCCTTTCGATTAAAAAAAATTCTAAAATTTTTTTTTTCATCTTTCTTTTTTTTTATTTTTAAATTAAGTGGGCGGGAGTGCGGTGGCGGCGCGGAAGGGTAGAATTAAGTGCAGGCGTGCGGTCGCCGTGTCCGAAGTGGCGGCGGCGCCGCGGCGAATGTATTCTGTTTGTTTTATGATCAAGGTATGGTAATGCCCCCGGGTGGGCAGAAAGAAAGGAATTAACAAAAAATAAATTAAAAATAACCAAAGTGTCCACCAACTGGGCTCTCAATCCTATCAATCCCTCTCCTTTATGGATAAACAAAAGCTTGCAAATAATGGATTATCCCTTATTTAATTTTAAAAACACTATAAATTAAAGAGGAGCATTGCGACAGAGGTTTAATAGCGTGATTTGCTAACAAGAAATAAACAAGCAGGTCCTTTTCCCAACACTTTTTTAAGACTCCAAATCCATATTTCTCTGTAACTAACTACAATTGCAGCCAGTGTTTATAATCAACCTAGAAGACCACCAAGCAAAGTACCAAGTACAAGGGTTACGAATGTCGAATTTCCCATTTTTTTATTCCGCCCCATCCAGAATTTAAATGTAATTGCCCTTCTTTATTTTTTACTTTTAAAAATATATTTCTATGCATTTAAAAATTTTCGCTTTGCTAAGCCCAAAACATGGGCTAAATGCCCCCCAGTGGGCCCTACAAAAAAAATAAAACAAATATTTTTCATTGGAATTTTTTACTGCACAATTAGAGAACCACAAAGTCAATAGTTTTTGTTGTTTAACTCCTTAACAAAAAACTGTCTATCCCTAGAATTCGGCGAGCCTATCGAAAAAAACATTTTCCATCCCCATCACCACATGTGTAATTTTTCTCCCTTCTTCGAAATGAAATTGGGATGGATCTGGGCTGGTGAGCGTACTGTAGCTTTTTTTTCCGCCACCACACAAAACCAAAACATCACTCTGTAGAAAAACTTTCTTTTTCCTTTTCTTTCCTTCTCCCTCACACTCACCCCTGCTTGGGGTTTCGAAAACTGTTCGGATTGTTAACCTCACAGACCCAGAACCTCAAAGGCATTAGGTATAGAAAAATAAGGGGATGACCCCCTATATGCTGTTCCCGCTCACCTCCTTCCCAGGCATTAGGAATAGGATAAGGAAGGATGCGACAAATGCTAGCTACCCAAGGGATGCTTCTCCCCCTACTCCCCCCCGTTTCCTAGAAAAAACCCCAAAGCAAAAGGATGGGGAAAATAGTCTTTTCGAGCTTGCATAGTAAATAGACAGACTATAACAAGAGAGGCTAACTCTTTTTATACTGTTTTTTTTGGTTTGGAAGAAGTTTCTTAATACAACACAAACAAGCCTTTGAAATTGAAAAAATTATTGTTTAAAAAAAACCGAAAAACTCCAGACTGGGGCCCCCCTTATTCAACTATGACCCAATTTTAATCAAAAACAAGCAGACTAAATATTTTTTTTTTATTTTTTTTACAGCTATGGGTTGCCCAAGAAAAAATTTTAAATAAATCCCTTTTCCTAGCGGCTTGACAGCTTTAACATTGGACTCTCCAAAAAAAAACCTACAAACTCAAAACTTTAGATATCCCATTAAATAACGCTAAACACATAACATACCTTAAAAACATAAACCTTTATCTACGGAAAAAAGAAAAATCCAGCGCCAAATCAATCTTACCTCACAGTTAAAATCAAATCCAATCGACTTGAGTGCAGCCACCGCATATCGAAGAGCCTTCGTAGAGGAACTCCGGTAACACAAGTGGGACATGGCAACGTACCCAACCCACCGACGCCTGGGTACTTTTTTGCCAGTTTTTATTGTTTTTTGTATTTTGGGTTTTTTGTTTTTTTTTTGTTGGTTTTTGCCGCCAAATTTTCGGAACTCCTTTTTTCTTCCGCCATTGTCGTCCCTGTACCAGAAATGAAAAGCCCGGTCTGTGATTTGTCCCCGAGCAATTCAAAAATCGATAGCGAGGGGGCGTATCGAAGGAGTAGAGCAGAGCTTCGCACCCGCCCCCTCCCCCCGCTCCGCAACCCCGCCCTCCCCGTACTGGCAGACCATTGTCTAAGGGTCCAAAGTCACCAAAAAAATAGCCGAAATAATTTGGTGAGGAGCTTGTCCCGTCCTGGCCCATGGCTAATTCGAAAAACCTGAGTAATCCCTGAAAAGAAAACGATGAAGATTAGATTTTCCAATAGTTAGGTTAGGTATTGAATTATCGTCCCCCCCGCACGTAGAGCAAAACAAAAAACGAGGGCTATGTGGATTGGGGCGATTCTGGGCCCCCGTTGTAATTTTAGAACCAACAGTCAAGTGGACGAGCCACACCTGAATAGGCACAAAAACACCAAAAGGCACCAACCCAACAGCATAACCAACGACCAAACCGTTTTAAGGGGCACTGGCCCGTCGTTTATTTAGGTCCCGGGGCAGCTACATTTTTGGCCGATGCCCGAAAAGAAAGTAATTACCTGAACCTCGGGACCTTCCGCAATTCTAAGAGCCCTAAGCGAGTGTTTTAAAAAACAAAAAAACTAAAAAGACGACTGGGCTTCTTCCCCAGAGTCCGCCCCCCTTCGTTATAAAGAAATTTACATAACTAGGGTAAGACTGACCAGTGAAATGAACATTTGGTAAATATAACTTAAAGAATAAGGATTGAAAATCATTCCACTAGATCAGGGGTTTCCCCAAACCAGTGGTCAACGTGGGAAAAATTTCAGGTGGTATGTGTGAGTGATGTTTTAGCTATATGATGGGAAAAGTTATTATTTTTGGTTAAGAGGTTTGCTATAGTTATTTTGTGTGTTGAGAGTTATTTTATGAACTATTGTACAAATACAAAAAAAAACATAGAACCAGAATACGTGTTGAAGGAATGGATTTAAGGGCAAAAGGGGTAAACAAGATAAGTTTCCATTACCTCCACGCCTATTACTTCTATCCATTACTTATACCGCCTAATGTTTGATATTTTAATCACATGGCCCAAGAAAGCAGCAAAAACCAAACACAAAAAACAAACAAATTTTGCACTAAAGGGCTATGAATGTATATTTTGAATGATGATTAATTCTTTTTTGTTTATTTTTTTTATGCTGAGTGTTTAACCATTTGATTTTGTATGTTTTTAGACCCATAGAGAAACTGTAAAGTTAATATAAAATACCTATTATTCCCCATTATTTTAATACTTTTTTTATTTCTTTCTTCTTTTATTTCTGTTTTCTCCTGTATTATATAGTTATAAGCACGTTATAAATAAACAAAATAATATTTATATTAAACCCATTAAATATAAAGTTTTTTGAGGAATTTAATTCAGAATCAAAAGTCATGAATCAAAAAGTTCTTTAAATAAAATGATACTTTTAGAAGGAGTAAATTATTATAGATATTTTAGGTCTGGTGGTATGGCAAAAATTTCTTCAAAAGGTCAGTGGTACGCAGGTGCAAAAAGGTTGGGAACCCCTGCACTAGGATGGATTGGCAAATTACTGACTTTTTTCCCATGTAGTAGGAAGCTATCTGGAACATGTTAGGTTGTTCTCCTGGTATTATATCGTGGTGCGTCTTCACTGGCGTACGCAGCGCCTTAAATGTTCATCGACTGGTTTGTCTACCTTATTTCAAGAACTATCTAATATACAAGTGAGCCCAGTGAATTTTGGTTGGTTTTTTAGTGCCATCGCATTGCACGCTACAGGTCCAGGGATCGAATCCCGATTGGGCGAGGTTGACTCATCAATTCATCCCGTGAGTGGGTTGAAGAAATGGTGTACCAATGCTTGGGAAACTAAACACTGGGGGTATCCAACTGAGGATGACCACGTT